>JAGFMF010011668.1:12693278-12730489 GCA_019455555.1 Galemys pyrenaicus | reverse complement strand
TAGTTTTTCATTTCTGATTGCTGAGTAGTATTCCATCGTGTATATGTACCACAGCTTCCCGATCCACTCATCTGTTTTTGAGCATTTAGGTTGTTTCCATGACCTGACCATTTTATCTCCACTTTCAAATGACAAAGAAGAGCTCCCAGTTCATTTTGTCTAAGGCATAAAGTGCAAACTCTTTAACATGGCTGTTAAGTTTACTCACCAATTGAGCCCTTTCTGCAAATCTCCAATTATGCCTTATGACCAATGCCATTTACAAACCACCTTTGCCCTATTCACACCATCCTATTCCCCATCATGCTTTTGTTCATGCTGTATCCAGCCCATCATCTCCCTGCCAAGACTCTCCTGCTTTCAAAACCCAATTCAAGTATCACTGCCTCCCTGAAGTTTTTACTATTAGCCCTCTTGTCAAAATAAGACTAATGTTCTCTTATCTGCATTTCTGTAGTACTTTGTGTAAATATTTTATAGAACACACATCACTGCTGAATTTCATTAGCTTTGTACCTACTAGCATTTTTAGTTCCTGTTTATGTGTTTACTACATTATGATACCAGTACCTAGCTCAGTTTAGTAAGCATTCAATAAGAGTAGATCCAAGAGCCATAGCACCTTTCCATAAATAAGAACCAGTGGGAATTCATTTTGCCATCCCCAGCAGAGTCAAAGTTGTCTATGGTTACACACTATATGAGCCTTCAAATTTCCTACATCTGACACATTTATGTCTTTCTATAGTCTGACCTAAAATACCTTTAATAACTCTTTTAAAGGATTAGAGTATGGATGATATTTCTGATTAAATACTAGTAAAAAGTCTTTCTAATAGCAATATACAACGATAAGATAGACTTGTTGTTGAAATCCATCTAATACTTCCTATTCATGTCCTTACAAAAAAATATCATTTTTCTAAAAAGATCAATTGTACCTCAAAGCTTTTGCACTTGAAGCTCCTTTTACCTAGAATATGCTATCCACCTTCCTTGTTCCATCACTTTATTCTAATCACTGATCAAGCATCACTTTATGAGATGCCATCCCTGACCATTCTATCCAAAAGAGATCCCCATCACTCTCTCTTTCCCTTTACCCTGCATGGAATAACTCCTGACAAATCTGTTTATGTATTGCCTGTCTCACCCTCTAAATTGTAATACCTAAGGGAGCAGGACTTGATCTGGTTTTGCTCATTACATTGCAAGGTTTTTAATAGAGTGTCTGATAAATGGTAAGGATTCAATAAAAATTTCTGAATGAGTGGGCAGAATGAGTTGGATTGTTATAAAGATATTTCTAACTCTTAACCTCCAAGTTTACAATCCAATATTATGAACAGCAAAAGTGAAATAAAAACACACATCCATGGACTTTGAGTTGAAGGAAAGTCTATTTTAAAATTGTCTTTGGACAACTTCAATTGTGAAGCCAAACATGGCATTACTCAGAGTCAAACTGTCCTATTGTTTTGTTGACAAAAGTCACATTGAAATTTATCATCACAGTACTGTCAGATTCACTATTGATTTTCATTGAAAGAAAGAAAACACAATCTTGAATGAACCAAATCAACTACCAAATATATTTTAAAACAGTAACATACACACAATTTTGTGTGTTTTCAAGTTCAACTTTTTTATGTGACTCCCTCTAACTTGGTTACAATATAATTCATGTGATTTTTTTTGTAGTTTTGCATCCAGAGTGCATTCTTATGAAAAAATTCCTCTAGATTAATTTCAATAATCAAAACGTATCAACAGAATTATAGTTAAAATAATTTGTAGCCAAATTCTTTCAAACAAAGATAGAGTAATTTTTAAAGCCTTTCTAGTAGATGTTGGAATTTCATTTTCTATAATCTCCATTGGCTTTGCCATGGAAGGAAAAATAATAAAGAATTGTATTATTGTTAAGGATGTGTTCATAATTGTTAAGGATGTGTTCATAATAGTTCATATAATATGTTCATATAATCTCCATTGGCTTTGCCATGGAAGGAAAAATAATAAAGAATTGTATTATTGTTAAAGATGTGTTCATAATTGTTAAGGATGTGTTCATAATTTCATTTTCCATTTCCTCTATAAATTCAGAAAGCATATGCTTATGCAGATGAAGATGAAGGACGCCCATCCAATGACTGTTTGCTCATATATGATATTGAAGGTGTCGGGTCCCCTGCTGGCTCCGTGGGTTGTTGTAGTTTCATTGGAGAAGACCTGGATGACAGTTTCTTGGATACCCTGGGACCCAAATTTAAGAAGTTGGCAGATATCAGCCTGGGAAAAGAAGTTGATTCGTATCCATGCCCAGATCCCTCCTGGCCACCTGAGAACACTGAACCAATTTGCCCTCAACAGGGAACAGAGCCCATATCTCCACATTTTGGCACTACCACAGTAATTTCTGAGAGTACCTACCCTTCAGGACCAGGGGTACAGCATCCTGTTCCTATTCCTGATCCTCTGAGCTATGGTAATGTCACTGTGACCGAATCTTACACCACCTCTGGCACTCTGAAGCCCTCTGTCCACATTCATGATAATCGACACGGATCAAACATGGTGGTGACAGAGAGGGTGGTTGGTCCAATGTCTGGTGCTGATTTTCATGGAATGTTAGATATGCCTGATTTGAGAGATGGGTCTAACGTTATAGTGACAGAAAGAGTAATAGCACCAAGTTCAAGTCTACCTACCTCTCTGACCATGACTGATCCTAGAGAGTCAGCAAACGTGGTAGTGACAGAAAGAGTAATCCGACCAACCTCTGGCATGATGGGTAATCTGAATATGCACCCTGATATGTCAAATACACACAATGTGATTGTGACAGAGAGGGTACTCTCTGGCTCTGGTGTAACTGGATTTAGTGGTTCTGCAGGGATAAGTGGAGGCAGTGGCACAGTCAGCAGTGGCCTGGTTGGCACCAGCCTCGGTGCTGGAGGGGGCCTTAGCGGAGGTGGAATGAGCAGTCTAGGAGGAGGCGGGGGCTTCAGTAGCAGCATGGGGGGGACAGCCACCATTGGCCACATGAGGAGTTCCTCTGACCATCACTTCAACCAGACCATTGGGTCCACCTCCCCTAGCACAGCCCGAAGTCGAATCACAAAGTACAGTACAGTGCAGTATACCAAGTAGTCACCAGGATCCCAATGCACTTTTTCTCAGTAATTATAATTTACTTTCATTCCCACCACCAAGAACAATAATGTGTTTTTTGAAGCACAATAAGGTGCTAAGGTAATTGTGGAGCAAAGTGAGAAACCACAATGAGAAAAATAGATGGAAACAGTGCTGTTGGGGGAAAGTTCTCCATAGCATTGGTAAACTTTTTTCTTATATTAGTGCTTATGGAATCATGGCCATGCTCTAAAACTTGAGACAGTGTCTTCTTTGCATCTGCATGACCTGTAGAGTCTTCTTTGCTTCTGTGTGACCTATAATGTTTCTCCAACATGTGAAATCAATAAAAGTTGGTCATATAAAAGCACTGACCTTAAAATGGTAATTGGCATAGTTATACTTGCCCTGTTTTGATTTGCCATGTAGTTCTGGCAATATTCAATAAGAGCATGTGTGTGGGAAGAATTTGAATTGTGCCAAATTAATTTGAATTGTGCCAAATGCCTTGTCAGTTTCACAGATAATATAGGTAAAAATCCAACCACATATTCAGTCAGAGTTAACCGTTAAGAAAAATGTCCAGCTCTCAGTCAAGTTCACCAGTCACCAAGGACATATACCTTAATAACTGCAATAGGTAAAGTAAATCTAAATTAGGAAATTGTTTTCTGGGATGAAATCCCATAAGAAAGTGGCAATAGGGCGAGATCTTTTGGGTAAATTGTCAATGTCTGAGCCTGAATCTTGAGATGGTGCTTCAGCTAAATTCATATGGAGTCAAGAACTTTTCTTATCTAGTTTGTGTTTAGCAGTAGATGAAAATTGATGAATCCAGGGGAAGTTGCAAGATATCACACTCTTTATTCTCTTCATCACTGACTCTGACTTAATAAGGGAAAACCTGCCAAGTAGAAATCTGAGGGTAAAGTAAGTAATACTTTGTGTGGCTATCATCACTAGAGATAAATTACCTCCCAAGGAAGCAGGTGGGAACCACATTGTATTTTCAGGCTGTTTTTAAAGTGTTACCCATTTATATCCAGCTCTTTATTACACATCTCTTAAGTTAAACTGATTTACTTAAGCTGAGCTGTGAATAAGAAACCTACAGCATGATTAAGTTTTGGAGAAATATCTTTAAGGGGATCTAAAAAATAGGTTGAGGACATGTAAAATATTAAATGGAAAAGTTAGAATTGCTTGGTAAAGTGATACCGTACTGTTGCTCTTAATTTAGTTTAGTCTTTTTTTTTTTAAACAATCCTCTACTGTCATTTTGAAGGGATGAACTAGAAACTTTTAACAGAGTTGATGGTATTGTGTTAACAAGAATTGTACTACATCACCCCATTCCCTTACTCTCTCCTCCTAGCTGAATTTGCTCACTAGCATAAATTTTACATTCCTGATTTATCAATTGTCAATAAGCTCTTGGTATCTACACGCTCCAATTTATAGGTTCCAAGTTATTTGGTGATATATTTTTCTAGTATCAAATTTAGTTTTATACTATTTATGATATGTCATTTTTCTGTGTTTTCTATATTGTGTTAACTAGTTAAAAATCTCTAAACAGAATTTAAGCATTCTTCAACAATTTATTATCACAGGATAAAGGAATTTTTTTCTCTTTACTAAATTCAATGTTAATATGTGCTCGTTAGAGTGAAATTGGATATGACAAAATCTTTTAAAGACTTATGCCCCCCAACTACTTAAATTTCCCAGGGTCTTAAAAAGGTCAAAGTTTTATTATTCAACTTCCAAAACATGTCAAAGGAAACTGGGGAGTAAATTACTTTCCTAGAGCCGTTTCGCTCCATGTTGTAACAGCTGATGTCAATATTTTCAAAGTCACAATATACATCTTTTTTTAAACTCTGTAACCTGTAAATTTTTGATAGTCTGTAGCATGCCAAAGTGCTGAGGTGTAAATAAAGTCATTCACAGGGAGTCTCTTTTATTTCTTCTTCCTTGTTGGAGGGTTCCATTAATAATGGGTAATCTTTACAGAAATAATCAAAATGTATTTACTGAAATATACTTGAATATGCCTAGAGTAGGAGTTTGAAGGAATAAAGATAATTATTAGTGAATTAGAAGTTAATTAATAAAAGGAAGAGTATCTGAATACAAAAACCTTGCTTATCACTTGGATACGACATCGTTGGAAGTATTTTTTAATATCTTCAAGAAATTTATTTTTAGGTTTTCTAACAAATGCCAGAGTGACCATCCTTAAAAACTGTTGCTATTAAGAAATATTTATTATATAAAAAATGTGAGATACAGGGAAAAATGGCAGAACTAGTTATCAATCTTTCTAGAAAGATAATTTCAAATCTAATTGCTTTTTTTTTTCAGGTTACACATTAATGTTTTAACTCTTTATTCCTAATTTTTAAATTACCTTTTTTAAGTCCTCAAACTTTCTGTAATTTAAAGGATGTTATTTTTTTCAATGAACAGCCTTTGGGCAGAATTTTGTTCTTTATTTTAGATGGTTTACTTTAACTCATATACTTTAGGTCATTCCACAGACCTAAAAGATATCAAAATTATTATATAACTAAATACTTAAAATTCAAATCCATATTATGAGTTGAATCTCAGATCAGCTTGCTCTTAACAAAAGAGAAGAAAGAATAGTAATTTAAATGATGTGTATATATAGTTTGTAAACAAAGTGTTTAATGTTTATAAAACATCAAACTTTCTAAAGAGGTGGCCCCTAGGGGCAAAAATTAATGTATCATAAATAATTCATTATGTAACATCACCCAAATTCTGATATTGAATTCCATATCAGCTACATATTATTAGTCTCTATGTATGTTGCCTAATATAATTGTATTTTCACTGAAACTGTTAACAGAAAGTGTCTCCATTTGGGGTTTTTTGTATGACTTCATCTGGCCCTCTGTGTTCAATTTATGTATAAAGTTTTTAAAATTATAATCTTCTTTCGATGCAATTTTCTAATAGAATTTTAGTTATACAACATCAAAAATTACATATTTACTCTAATCAAATGTTTTTTTGCTATATACACAGTTAATTTCTGAATTTATACCAATATTTGAATTTCAGCTCTGTTGTAGAATATATATATAACATATATAACATTAATAGGAGTTTTAAATCATTGGGTAAAGTCACCTTGGCTATTTGGGGAAGATATTTGATACCCAAAAGAAACTTTTAAAAGTATTTATCATATTTCCCATGCTTATTTTACAAATTAAGCTTCTGATTGGATGTATGGTATTTTTAAGATCCAATTCATACACTAGATTATTGCATTCCACACAGATTACTAGAACCCATAAAATAGGATTTATTTTCTAGTTTTGTTCAATTTGTTAGGGCAATCAATTAAATGAATCAACCTATTAGCCATCAAATGAACAACAAATAAACAATGTTAAGCAATATATTAAAATTCAAAACAACGAATAATTAAGTTGCACGTATTTGAGTTACTAAATACTTCTTCTACAAGCTATAGTTAATCTAACTTTTCTTTTGCTATTTTACAATTATTTTGAAACTCTAATATGCATCTTTGGTGATGTTTAAAACAAAGTGCTTTTCTGCAAATTTCAATATAAAACTTTTTTGGATTATTTGGGTGCTAGTTCACTGCTTGGTCATCTGTTGGTTATTTTCAGTTGGTTTGTATTTTTCAAAGATTTGTGTTTGCAGCAATAAACTGATTGATATGACTCCTTATCTTTTCTGAATTATAAGAGGGGGAGAGGTTTAGACTGTAAAGAATAATTAGAGATTATCAGATCTAATTATTTTCATCCCATATAGGGGAAGTAATTTTATTTTCACACCATTAAAACTTCTTTTTCCATTTCCCAGTCTTTTTTTTCCTATATTCACTGATGAACTTCCTCTCCAAAGTGCTGCTTAGTGAGGCCAGAGCTTGTGTCAAGACAGCTTAACACAACAGATAAATGAGAAGAACCTGCATTCTGAACCTTTATTTGATACTTTCAGCATCTTTATGCTTGCACTTTCCCTCTTTCAGAAGCTAATTTTTTAATTTTGTTTACATTGGCATTTAATTTATTTTAAATTGGCTTTTCTTCTTTTTAAAATCTTACATTTCATCTTCACTGGGGTATATCTCTTTTTTGTTCTCAGTACCACTTCCAGACCATTATTGTCTTCACCTTTTCCAGAACACTTTCAGATCAGGTGATCTGTTTATTTCCCTCCCTCTCTCTCATTGTGCCACTTACCAACTTCTTAAAGTCTCCATCTTTACCAAAGTACCTCTCCTGGAATACATTTTTTTCCCTCAACCCTGCCTCACCTACCTGATCCATTAGTAAGCGCCATTGATTCTATAAACAAAATACATCATGTCATCTAATCTTTATATGTCCATCTTCCATTCCCATCTCCCTACCAGTACTGTCTCTTAAATGATCTATTTCCATTGTGGCCTTCTTCAAACAATTTTCCATACATGAGTTTAGGTGATCTTCTAAAATACCAATTAGATTAAGTTAATACCCTCTTTTTAAGAATTTCAATGGATTTTTATGTCTAGAATTCCCTAGAATATGTCTTACATTGGTGGGCCAGTTCTAGCATGAAATGAAATGGTGGTGAATGATGGTAGGTTGATTGGACTGAGACAGCTGTAATGGAGAAGATAAGGCGATACGGAATGAGGAAATGCTTTAGTCTTTGCAAATGGTATTCACTCTACCTGAAACATTTTCCTCCTCATTTCCATAGATTTACATCCTTTCTTCTTTGAAATAGCAGTTTAAGTATTTCTTCAGAAAGTTTCTTTCCTTGTCCATTCTTTTACTCATTGATTCTTTCCAGAGGCATTTGTTGAATACTGCATAGTTATAACAAGAAGTGGTGTTATGACAGCAAACAAAACAGATGAGGTTCTACCATTGAATTTTTGTTCAAGCTAGGGAACAATTATGGGAGGCCTGACTTTCAACAAGTGAATATATAGTGAGTTAGATGACAGTCACTGGTAAATAGAAAAATAAAGCAGGGAAAATTGTGATAGGGAATGCAAGATGGAAGTTCCTACAAGGTAGTTGAAGTAGGACTCTGGTGTACGGAAATATTTGATCAGACACCCGAGGAAAATGAAGGGACAAGCCGTGTGGCTATCTAGGTACCAGGACTTCAGGCATAAGGGACAACAAAATTGCAAAACGTATGAAGTAGAACATGCTTAGAGTATATAAGAAAGAACAAAAGACCCATGTGGCTGAAGAGCGAAAGGAGGACAGCAGGGGAAATGACGTCTGAGAGGTAACAAGGAGAAGATTGAGTTTGTCACTGAGGGTGACATGTCTGCGTGAATGGAGAGTTTCTGGGAAGCACAGGCAGAGGACTGCTCTTCTCAGAATCGCTTTTTTGAAAGGCCACATTTAGCTAGCTCTCTCTTTTGTTTTTTAAAGAGTTATTTATTTATGCATACAAGAACTGGGATACAGGCCAGAGATGAGGGGGGTGAGAGGGTTCATCAGAGACAGAATGGGGTGCACAACAGGTAGATCTACTGAAATACACTGCTGAGGGGAGCAGTGGGTGAGACAGGAGAGGTCTGTCTCACCGTGTGAGTCACCTCCTTGGCGGAGATCCAACTCTTGCTGTGGCTGGCAATAGCTTCATAGTGCTGTGACTTAAACCCTAGCACCACCAGAGAGGCCCCTATAGCTGACTCTCTTAATGAAACATGCCTACCAACTGGTTTGGAATATAACAAGTTTGTAATAAAACAAGTGACAAAAATCAAACAAAACTCTAGATAGCTTAGTAAGGTAACATGCAAATAATTTTTAAAGCATACTGACAAATAGATTAATGACAAATATCATTAAAATTGTCTTGAAAAACCTCCAAATATAATATATACAAATAGAAGAGAGCAGAATGATCAAAAGAGGTCTGAAAATGATGCTAATTTTTGAGAATGGAATTGGTGATAAGTTCAAATAAGACAAACTCCAGGTGACCCTGAGAGACTTACTTTCCTTAATTTTATAAACAAGCGTAATTATTCCAACTTGGAATAGCCCTGTTGCTCTGTGTCGGGACCCCAGGTATCTTCCCTTATGTACAACCTTAGTGGAGCTCTTGCCTCAAGAACTAGCCTAGATCTGCTCAAAATGTCAGGCTGCAGTTCTTACCAAAGTTACCATCTTGTTGAACCCAGAATATAATGAAGCATGATTCCCTAAGGTAAATATTCTGATCAAATTTATAGATATCTCTGTCAAAATGTCCACTAGTTTCTATTGGATACTATTGACCTGAGTGCCTCAGTTTATTCTGATCACATCTGGGATTGGTTTCATCCAGAATAGACCCTGAAACAGGACTTCAGGGAGATTTGTGATTGGGAGGAGGAGGTGAAGGAACTACTGTAGGAAATGGGGAGGTGAAGCAGGAAAGAGAAAGCCCCAGCAGCCAGTCATGACCATGGGCATTGGAAACACCAGAGGCCCATGTAGTTATGTACCACAGAGTCAAACCTACCCGGAATGGTAGGTTTAACTACCATTAGTTAATGGAGAAAATCATGTATTTACATAACAGTTACCATCAGGGAATAACTGGATACAGAATTCCCTGTGCCTGCTGCATAGACGGGCAACGTGGCTATGGCACCATTGAAGTAAAGAAAGAAAGTAATAATAAAAAATACCAGGAGTGAGGTAGTTAGAAAATGATAGTGGTAAAGTATAGAAGGGCACCAACAAGCTCTGTTACAAGTATTGGTATACTCTGTGGCACTCTGTGGTGAAATATGCTGAAAGAAACCTCTGAACTCTCTAATTTGGCAGGTTTTCTTGAACATTCCCTTGCATTCTACTATCAGTCTACCGTATGTAAAACTATAATTATTTTCAATTGCAAAAAAAAATCTAAAATAAATTCAAAAGAGAAAAAACATTAAAGAATCATTTTAACACATATGACAAAGGTTCATTTCCTTTATAGATGAAGATACCTTATAAAGTCATGATAAAACATCAGCAGAGCCTCCCTGGTAATGCAGGGGGTTAAGTCTCAGTACTGTTGGCAGCCACTGCAGCACAAGTTCAACCCCCAGCCGGGGGACTAACCACACAGCACAGCAGACCTCTCCTGCCTCCCCCACTGCTGCCCTGAGCAGTATATTTCAGTTGATCCTCCTATTCTGCTCCCCACTCTGTCTCTGGTAAGTCCGCTTACCCCTTATATCTCTGGCCTGCACCACACTCATGTATGAATAAATAAATAAAATAAATGTTTAAAAAAATCATTAACATAATGGCAAAAAGGAAGTTAATATTTCACATAAAAAGAAACACAAATAACCAATACCTCTCCCAATGAAAAGGTACTTATCTTACCACACCAGAAAAATGCCCATGTTAATCTGTTGCCACATCCTCCTGAGCCACTCATGAAGGGGGGTTAATTACCCTGGCCCAGTTGTTCTTAAACTTTAACTTGCAACCCCAGAATTATCTGGAGGTCATGTTAAGAATGAATAATTCTAGGCTCCATCTTCAGAGATTCTGATTCAGTAAATCTGGGGGCAAGAAATTTGTATTTTCTGCAACTTTACCATATGACTGAAGTGCAAAGTCACCCAAGAAATATTTCAAAAAGCACTGTGTAGCTTTTGACCCTTTTATTCCTAAGTTTCCTTTCAAACAGCTTGAGTCCAGATCTCATTCAGAGTCTACTGGATGCATAATTAACATCATCAAAGTAAACTACTACATGTTGCAATTTTGCCAAGGAGGAGCATGGCCAGTGCCAGCAAAGTAGCCAGAGTGACATCTAAGTAATTGCCACACCGTCGGACAGCTGCCAATGCCGTCATCATTGGGAGTCAGGGAGAGAGCTGAAATGCCATTTTTCAGGATAAGTATGCAAGGACTGTGTAATAAGTACACAGGTAATACACTTTAATTAAAATACACAGAGTTTTGAAGCCACGCTATTCTTTCTGTACTCATTTGGAGACACCCCACACCCAGGACATGAAAGTTACAGAGAGAGAACCAAGGCTCTCTGTCAGGGTAAAAAGATGATGTTAGGGTATAAACTAACATCATTCTTATAGTATTAACATAACTCTTCGGGAAACTGACATTTAATCTCTGTGATTTCTAACACCAACTAAATAACCTGGTAGCTGGCACCCTGGATGTCATACATAAATTGACTTTAATGGGAAGGCAGATTGTTTATCTTCAATGCTATTATCTCAAGGTGAATGGTCAGACATGTATTCACAGCAACCATTCTAGGTCAAAACCAAGACATGCTTTGTTTACCTTTTATTCATTCCCCTCTGGCCATGCTAATGAGAACCTTTTCGCCTGAGTCAAGTCTAAAAACTACTTGTTTACTGACTTGACAAACATACTTTAGGACCACAATATTTTTAAAATTTCCTTTCCTCTAACACCTGCTCTCAAGAAAGAGCACTTCCTTTGGATACTGATATAATAGCCATTAGTAACCTCAACTTTATAATAATGTGATGGAAAACTTTGCTTTAATATCATTCTTGTGACATCTTTGCCTGTATAGATTTCATCTCTCTGTTCAAAGAGAAGTTTTATTGGATCAAACTGAATTAGCATGCAATTACTTTAAAAAGCAAGTATTAAAACACTGACTGGGTATTAGATTGATATGATACAGGACATAGAAATGTCCTACTAATTTGAAAGTAAAATGAGACAAATTACCCAAGCAGAAGAATAGTAAGCAAATATGTAGAGCACCCCTGAAATTCAATGGACGTGTTCATATGAGCAAATGAAATGTTACTAGTTTTTTATCAAACACAAATAAGAGGACAAACTTACTTCAAAAAATTTGTCTTCAGAACCAGCTATTAAGCTCAGTAGTTAGGTAAATTCTAAGGTATGGAAAGATTTTTAAAAACAATTAACATTCAGTCATCTTTTCTATTTTGCTTTTACTTATCTCAGCAATACTTAAAAGTGGTTTAGCATTTCTATAAATTGACTGTGAATGAAGAGGTGGATTTTTTTTATTATTGACCATGCATTGTTTTAATTGAAGGAGCATTGTTTCACAATGCTGTATATGAGTTAGAAGTGTGGGATCACACAGTTTTATATGTGTGTCACCACAACATACCCACAACCAAAGGCACCCACCATAGTCCATTTGTTACAGGACAGGGAGAGAAGCACTCAAAACCCCTAAGCCTGCCCTCTCTAAATGAGTTCTGCCATCCGCCGCATTAGGACAAACATACAAAACTTTTAATGGAAAGAAACTTTAATACAACTAGGGTACAATAAAAAAAAAACAAAGACTATAGTTACTGAGTTAAGCATCCAAAGTTACCCATCTCCTTGAGGGTAAAAGTTTAGCCAAATAGGATTGGCCCAAAGCAAGGTCTAAAAACCTAGCACACATTTAAAAAACCTTTCAGTAAAAACCCATAGAAAAGGGTCAAAAAGAGTCAGACAAATTTGGGAGAAAAAGAGCAAAATTAAAATTAAGATGAAAGCTGCCATTGCTAACCTCCCCACGGGTTTCTCACCCACATCTGTTCCAACCAATCCAAAACCAAAAAGCAAGCACAGTTTCTTCACATGTCCCTCTGCTCCACGTGCCTCATCCAGGTCTCCTTGCTGTTCTCCATCTTCCCTTCTTCCCTTCTCTCTTCTCTGCAAAAATCTTCTTATCCTCAGCTCCACCCACTTAGGGTGGAACCAGAATTTTAGGAACTTCCCCTTTTCCTAAAACCACCCTGTTACACATTTGGCACCCTCCACACTTTGCTCTCTAATATCTCCTTATCCCTCTAATAGCTTCAATTCTATGGTCATGAACAGTTTTGGGTTTTTTTATTGGTTTAGTTTGTCTGGTCCTTGGTTTTGTTTATTTATATTCTAATGTAAGTAAAACCATCTAGTATTTGTCAATTTATCTGACTTATTTTGCTCAACATTATCCTCTCCTATTTCAGTCATGTTGTTGCAAATGACAAGAGCGCATTTATTTTTACAGCTGAGTAGTACTCCGTGTGTGTGTGTGTGTGTGTACCACATCTTCTTAATCCATTCATCTATCCTTGGACACTTAAGTTGTTTCTATAACTTGGCTACTGGAAATAGTGCTGCAAAGTACGTAAGATGTGTATATCCCTTCCCTTCAAATTAGTGGGTTTTTTTTAATTCATTGGGTAAAGAAATGGGATTATTGCTCTATCTTTGTCACTAATAAACTGTATAGTCTTTCTGGAATATACCAATAACATGGGCTGAAAGAAGGAAGAGAGGGAAAATTAATTAGATTATCTGTACTAGTAAATCACTCTATTTCCATGATAGCTGGTACCCCACAAGAGAAATAGGAGTGGTTGCTATGTATCCATCTAAGCTCAAAATCATGACCAAGTTTTTTTTTTTCTTGAAAGATATTTTATTAACTGAAATCCTTTGGAGAGTCTACTTTGAAAGCATATCTACATGTAGGTTTTCCAATAAATTTTAATGAATTTCATTAAAAAAATGAATGAATAAATGAAGTGGTAGAGTATTAAGTGGCCATTTCTCAGTTATTGCAGAATCTTTACAGTGCTCTATAGTAGTAGCCCCAGATTCAAGTTCTGGGGACTACTGAAATGAGGGGTTACAAATAGGGAAATCTTGAGGAATCATCTTAATAATCTAGTACCTATTTACATCATTTCTTATTTATTATCAATGAAACTCACTCAACCAAAAATGGTATAAAAAAACCCTTGCAAAATATCTTCATCAGACACACCAAAATAATTTTCCTCTTATGGAAAACAACACAGAGGAATATAGATCTGTTTTACTTATTATCTTAGGAAAATTAAGTTATTCTAAATAAACATTAATTGAAATAAATTTCTATGCTAGTAAGCAACTCTCAACTTTCCCTATTATGCCTGTTAGTACAATACACTGTGATTGGTTGCTTCAGAGCTTGTTTGGTAGTAGTTATGGAAATAAAAGCATCATGACAGGTCCTGATTTCTCCCTGATTCTTTCCTTCCTTCTTGAGCCCTGATTAACCCATTGTTTATAAGAGTAATGCTAGTAAAGAATCCTTTGACTTCTCCTACTTTCTACTATTCTTCAATGATTCCCATTGCAATCAAAGTCTCCCACATTGATTCTGCTTGCTAACCTAAAGCACAACAGTATAACCACTGAAGCTTCTATATATTCTCTACCATCCTGTCATATGCATTCTATTGTTTCAGACACAGAGAAGGATTTTATATATATGGCCATGATAAACCAACTGGCACATAGAAAATGGGTGTTAGTCATATTTTTAAGACTGATATTGCATTTATTCAAACCACTCTGTGCATAACTCAAACCTCAAATGTTATAGCACGTTAAACTTCCACAATACACAAACCATCTCCAGAGCTGTTTATGGTATTACTCTAGGAATACAAATATACCCTGTTAGCTAGAAAATATCCCCACTCACTGGTAAAGTGCAAATTCTTATCACCTTTCATTCCAAAATAAGTCAAATTCCAAAATGTCTGGTACAAATATGAAAACAAGGCTGCAACATAGTTAATGCCAATGAAAAGGTATAGTAATGCCATTGGTACTTTCTACACATTATGAAACAAGGGCAGAAATGGCATTATGTCCCAAAAGCCATTGGGTGTTCCCTGGCGCTATTGATAGACATATATCACCACAATAAACATAACCTAATGCTGTTCTGAACAAACTATAAAAAAGAAAATTTTCCGTGGTAGATAAAATTGTTATATTTCAAGTCTCAGGACAAAAATGTATAAAAAAAAAGAGTTGTGAAAGCCAACTGGATATAAACTACTATAAAATAATTTTAAATGCCTATTTATCAAGTATAGTTATTCAGTAAGTCTTGGTTTAAAGACCTTTCTTTAAACCATCCAGTGGGTTTATAAATCATCCATGCGCAGGTATATGTTAGCATGCTAAACACCCCGGAGGGCCACCTGAAGATGTATTTTAAAACATGGAACTACACCAGCTTAAATATTGTTTAATTAGACAGACATCCCTAAATATAAAGTTTAACTTGGCAGATATATACAAACACTGTCTCTTTGTGACAATTCATTTTTTTTCCATTGCTAAAATACAATTTTCTACTCTCTTCCTCATTAGTGTCTTCAGCATATAATCCATTTCTCTTCATTTGAGGATACTATGCCAACCCTCTAATTGCCTAGACTCTCTATGAGTTCATAAATGCCAAACTAAGGTTCTCAAGAGACCAAGTGCTATTTAGAATACATTCCATTACTGGACATAGCACCTGTCTTGCTTCTGAATTGAAGTGATGGGGTAGTGAAGACAAGACGCAGTCTCCCTTTGAAATTCCCCAACCAACAGATATTAGCAATTAAAAAAATTTAAATACATTTTATGTTAGCATTTGTTGCAAGCAGTCTGCAATTTTTTATGAGGAAACTATGACCTCTTCCAGACACTTGCTAACAAAAAAGACAGAAATAAATAAGGAAACAATTTTCACAAATATCTAGATGCTGCTCTAGTATCTTTCCCTTACATTTTCAGGTTTGGGATTTTCAGCTTCCTCTAAGTAAATGTTTATGATGGTTTAAAAGATGTTTCTCACCCATAGATTAAAAGGTATTCCTCACCTCATGTTTTTTACCCAGGAACAACCTTGAAGAACAATTCTGTTTTCTGCTTATCTTAAAACAATTTAGTTAATGTTATATCATACACAGGTTTGACTGCACAGTCAGAAAAAATGGTTCTGAAAGGTGGAAACGAACACACACAAGTACAGTCATACAAATCAAAGGGTGCTTTTGGCTTAACTTTTTTTCTCATAACATCTGTAGGATTGAGGAATATGCTTCAACTATAGAACTTCTCAAGGAGGGAAGTAAGAATCACCTGAATTAAAAGATGAGTTTCATTATTCTCTTTCTCCCCACAACACACTGGTATATTTTCACGATGACCTCTGCTCAATTCCTTAAAGTTGGTTCTGTAGTGGACAGGTGTGTGTGTGTGTGTGTGTGCTGTCAGTATATGTAATTTTCCTTTTACAATGTTGGCAGTAAGAAGAAGGCTACTAATTTTATTCAGCATGATGATAGGTCCTAGCGTTTTAATTATTTTTCATGTAGTGAGTAATTTATTATTCATTGGGTATCTTCCCCGTAAATCTTGTCCTCACTCTGTAAGATTTTTTCTTTGGTGTCCAACAAAGGGTTTCATTGCAATAAGAATCAAGGTGTGTCTATGTTCTTACCCAGAGCCCAAACAATGCCAGCCTTGCAGACCAGCCCAAGAGTTTGGGGTGGGGAAACAGAGTCATTATAGAACATCTTCACTTCTCTCCCAGAGAGCCCCAGTTATCACCCATGCCATCCTAAAGGGCATCTCAAAGCACATCTCACTGCAGAGCTGATTTCAGGAACCAGAAGACTAAAACAAAAATTGAAACTCGCCTGGGTTTGTGCACAGAAGAAACCTGACGGAATGGACTGGCTCCTTTTCAGGAATATTTGCCTTTTGATCATTTTAACGGTGAGTAGAATTTAAAGGCCTGGGAATGAATGCAACCTGAGTCCTGTCTGTTTTGTCAGTTGTCAGACTTTCTAAATAGGATGCATTGCATTTTTACAACTCTTTCCGCATTTTTACAACTCTTTACAACTCTTTCTTTAAGTTCAATCTCTGTGAATTCCAAGCATTCTCCATGTCTTGAGGGACCAAATGCCATAGAGAAGCAGGGTGAAAATCTGCCTGAATTAAACTTAAATAGCATCAGAGATATAGTCTAGTTCAGATGAAATGTTAGAACAATTTTAAAATTTATAATCAGAAATAAAATTGACAGATTGTTGTCAAAACTTCTAGTGCAAATGGATTCTAAATTTGTAAGGAAGTAAAGTTGATCAAGTACATTTCTTTTAAGTGGTTATTTCCCTGTGAGTTTGTTTCAAGGTAGAAAAATTTTAGATGTGACTAAAGTGCATTGAAAATTATTTTGAAGTGCTTAAATAATACTGTAATGTTTTCCAGTAAGAAATAGCTTAAAAATACTCTCCATAAAGACATCAAACACAGTGTCTTTTGCCTGAAAGAGGTAAGGTAGTTCAAATGCCAGTTCCTTAAAGGACCAAGGATCAGGTCAATTCTTGATTGCCAATTCAATTAGAAAGTCTACTTGAAGACTCAATTAAACCAGGTTAGATTACAATAGGTTTCTGTATGTTGATTGCCAAGGGACAGAACAATTCAAACCAAAATAGTTAAAAGGTAAGTGAAAAGAAGAGGAAATTATTAGGAAGTTGTACTATTGTTGTTTTTTCCCAAAGCAAACAGAGGTAAATATCGTGTAATTGTCTGCATCACAATCTGTTCCGAATGACTTCAGACATAAGATAGAACTAAGACATAATGTTGGAAAAAGATTTTCACCGTCTGCCATGTTCTTAGGTGACATTTTATATGGAACATGTCTGAAAAGCAGTTCTGTAAGGCAGAGTTGCTAAGGTTCGGAGCTATAGGAACACATCTTGTCCAATGGGCTTCGCAGATGCCATTCTTCTAGATTCACTTTCTGTAACCTTCACTACTGAAAGGCACACAGCCCACGCTGAGAAGGGAACAGTGACGTGACATTCCATTCTCTGAGCCTGGGAGACAAATGAGTAAACAAAGCCACTTTGAAAAATATTTGTGAACTGCAAAGAGAACTGTCGTGCTCCTTATAACTATTTACTTACATTAGTAAAGAGAGAAGGAATTGCCTAACGCAGTTTTTAATAGAAATCAAGAATAGTCAGTAAGATCTGTTGCTGTGTACACTTCTTCAGTAGGATATCTCCATGTTTCAACTCAGATAAGCATTTTTTCTTTTTTTGGTAAAGAAAACTGATTTTATGGATCAAGATTTTATAAACAACTTCTAAGCACTAAATTTTGCCTTTTACTTCTCTCTGCACAGGCATGTTTTATGATAATATTATTTAATTGAAGTCTTAATTTTTTCCCTCCTTGATCTTGAAAGAGTATTATGGTTCACATTCTCAGGATCTTTTCTTGTTAGTTTTATTACCCTTGGTAATTTTAGTGTTTTTGATTCTTAATTTCTTCCCACACTCCATGGATACTAAAGTATTTCTGTTTTACAGTTTTGGGTAATTGCAATAGACTTAAGTACTTTATAAAGCTTTTCTACTAGATTTCTTAAGATATCGATTAATAACTGAATAAATAGAGAATTCTAGCATGATTCAAAATTGAAACAAATGAAGGAAATGTTTAAGGAGAATCAATATTATTATAGATGTTGTGGAAAATAGGTGAACCTACTTGTCTTTCATTTCCTGAACTTGAACTCTGCCCCTTTTTCATTAACTAAATCAAAGGGCTCTCTGGGGCATCATTGCAGTTTACAGTAAAGAGGGTGTGGTTGCCTCTCTGAGACTCACCGGGTATTTGTGTCTTCTATATCTCAACCACAAAGAGCACTTTGAACAAGATTTTTACTTAACTTATAAAAGATACCCAAAACTCCAACCTATAATAGGGTGCTTCTTTGTATCACATAAATCCTTCCACATTTTCTTCCTAAGACTGTTCATTATATTCTTCTGTAAAATGGGCTGGGGTCATGAGATACAGTCAACACTGAACCAAGACTCAGAAGCCCCAACTGAGTCACTGTAGCCCTCAAGGGGACTGTGTAAGTTTGGCCAAGTCGCCATGTCTCTAAGCGCCTCGCTGAGTTCCATGTGAGAAAATGTGAGTAGACATGATGTCATTAGGTTTCTCTCAAAGCAGAAAACGTAAGGCTCTCTAATTATCCCTGTTGAATATTTACATAGTAGAAGTTCCTCTCTGCTTTGCAATACTATTTTCACATTTTGGTTGAAGAATCTAAAGATTTAGGTAACATATGATTGCATAAGTTTTGCTACTATCTAAGACAGGCAGTTATTAGCTGCAAGAGGCCTGAATTTTATCCAGTTGATAAGATCATTAAAAATAGCCATGTAGCTTTATCAGATAAGAAGTTTTGTGCACATATAGTGATCATTCTTGCTACAAAGCAGATGTAAACACTTCAATTGAATATTCTTATTCTTGGAAAGTAAAGCAAGTATGTGGCTAAACATGTGGGTGTTACCTCACTTTAAGTTAATAACAGGCAGCAAAATTTCAAAATATATTTAGAATTGACCTAGTGACTTACCAATTTAGTTCTACCTAAAGCAATGTGATTCTGATATATGTAACAAAAAATCATTTTTATGTATTTTTGTCAGCAAATTTCTCTAAATATAGACTTATGGGGAAAACACCTTATCTGATATGTTTTTATTTGTACTAAACAAAAAGTCTTAATAGTATTAAATAATTGTTTTTAGTATGACTTGTTATAATACTGATTTTCTGATATCACCAAAGGTTACAAGGAAGCAAATTTCTAGTATTTTTCTGTTGGTTAGTGACTGAAGTATAACAAAATACATCTTAAATTAAGTTGGCAATTTTTTTTTCAAATTCTTTTAGAGCCCTTGGTGCACTAAAACAAGTTTTATATCAAAGAAATATCTAATGCTATTACCACAGCATGACCTATAACTAATATAGTCTTCTTAATAATATCTACCTATACAATTATAAGATAAAAATCCTCTCAAAAATAGTTTATGGCTCTTGAGACTCTGAAGTGTTCCTACTTTTTTTGGTACTTCTCTGTTTTACGGACTTTCCCAATCCTAAATACACAGTCTATGACTCCTGTTTAGTTCTTGAGTATCCAAGGAGGGGTTCTTTATAGAGCAATGAAACTGTTGTTTGATGTTTCTTTCCCATTCCCAAGTGGGATCACAGTTGGAATTCCTGGTTCACAGACAGCATCTCTGATGACAGGGTTTGTGAGAGGAATGACTGCAGTGAAACCTTCAGGTATTACCTGCATGAGAAATGTTTGCCCTTCCTTTCTACACAGAAAATTACACAGCTTACAAACTAAAGTGCCACTACTTGATACACCTGCAATTATAAACAAAAGTGGTATAATTAGACTTAAACTTGGCATCTCTGCCATGTTCCTATGAGGATGGCAATTGCTTTACTCAATTATTTTTATAAGTATTATTCAGGAGAGAACTGCTTATTAATAAGTTGGTCCTAGGTATGCAAAGCACTTCGAAAATTAACTTCAAAAACATAAGTGAGAGATGAAAAATAGCTTTGTGTAGTAACTACTCCTTCAAATATACTCAGTATATAAGAGAATAATGCATATTCTAATATTGCAATAACCACATATGACTTAGAATCCACATATCTCATATATAATCATTACATCTATACAAAGTATTGAAAAATAAAACTAGGCCCAGAAAAACTCAGCAGTTTGTCAAAGGTTAGATAGAAATAGATGATTTTTATATCCTGTTATCCCTAGATGGTACATATCAGAACAGATGGGAACTCACCTTGCATACAAAGATATTATATACCTGTACAAGATATTTTACTAATGAAAATTTTTGAATGAATGAATGGGTTTAGTTTCTAATCTGTCTCTCTTAGCAAGACATTTTACCTGTTCATTCCCATCTATATGCTAATAGGTCACTTTAATATGGTTAATGAGCTTCAAAGTGAATTTGAGGGTTTAAAATGGAGATAGAAAAATAGACCAAAAAGATTTAGTTTGTCGATGCATTTTCATTTCATCACCTTACACTAGCAAAACATTTTAAAGTTAACAAAGTCATTTCACGCCCATATCAAAAACCCTGCAAGAAAAATACAAATACCTTCATTTTACAAATAAAGTAATTTTCCAGGTGTAAATAATTTGCAAATGTACTATAAGTCAACCCAATTTGAACCAAATACTCATGTTCAAAACTCTATCCACTGGTTTAGAATCAAGGTCTTTTATCTTTGGGCCTGTGCTAAATCCTACACATGCTTCTTCTAAAATTGACTATTAACTCCCAATATCTTTTCTCATTTATCTGTTTTCTTCCCCAATTTTACAAATGTGATTCCAGGGATTTATTGTGAGGACACCCAAAGGAAAAAGAAGAGCAAACTCTGTCATGAACTGAGATGGAGAGATTGTAACACATTTGGGACGCACACATCTCCCCGGGGTAGTTTTGCTTCCTCACTTGCCGGTCCCTCTAACTCCCTTTGCTAGTGCCCCACAACTACAGCAGGTCATTCAGCCATCTGCATTCTGTATGGTGTCTTTTAACCAGGCTCTCAACCGCCCAACATCCTAAGATGACACATGACCTACATAGGCTCTAAAAAGGTATCTTTTATAGGCAGAAATTTCTGCCATTATCACGAGCCTATAACTATTTTCATAGCTTGAGATTTGTGCAATTATGTTACTATGTGGAATTTAGGAAGATGATGTCATTTCATGTTTCTTCCAAAACCCCCAATCATGGGTGATTCTTGAAAAATGAAGAGTCTCCTGATAGACTCATTATTTTATAAGGGCTGAGGATAAAACCTGTCACATTCCTACAGGGAGACTTGCACACAAATGGAGGGGATTTGGAGGGGTTGGCTGTTGCTGTCTTCATCAGTAGAACTACCTGAGCCAAAAGCAGAACTCCCAGCAATGGGGGCCTCTCTGGTGGCACAAGGGGTTAAGTCACAGTGTTATGAAGCTATCAGCAGCCACTGCAGCACAAGTTCAATCCTCAGCCAGGAAGCTGAGCCACATAGCACAGTAGACCAATCCTGTCTCACCCACTGTTCCCCTCAGCAGTGCGTTTCAGTCAATCTGCTTATTCTGTTTCCCACTCTGTCTCTGGTGAATCCTATCACCTTCTGCACCTCTGGCCTGTACCCCAGTTCCTGTATAAATCAATAAATATTTTTTAATTAAAAAAAAAATTTACCAGAAATGTGCCAAAAATACCTCCATCGGGCACAGTATAAATTCTGCTAGATAAGAACCCCAGGATCTAGCATTGAAACTGATATCTAGGAAAATGTCATATAAGAAAAAAGGTGAAAAGGAAATGTTAACAAGGATTCTTAGGGCTACCTTTGGCTGTAACCATTCCTTTATTGAGTTTGGTTCTATGGTAAGAACAAAAACAAGAAAAATAAACACAAAACACTCCCTTCAAGACTTATACTCAGTTTTTCTCCCTCAAGTTTAAAGTACTCATCTCTAGACCACATTGCTTTCTATGATTCTAAACCCTAATTTAAGATTACATATACACTAAAGATGTAAGTTGTTCAACTTGGAAGTACACATTGATTTTAAGAAAATTGATACCAGTTTAATTGTTACTATAACAAAAAATCTTCAATTAAGACACAGCTGTCCCTGAGACATAGGCTTCTCCCACTTTTGAAAGTAAAAGTATGTCTATTTCATATGATTTGATAGGTTATTTGCGGGATCTGGGAATGCTAAAACATTTTCACATATAAATTAATGTAACAGGGACCTCCCTGGTGGCGCAGTGGGTTAAGCAACACACTATGAAGCAAACCGAAGCCACTGCAGTACGAGTTTGATCCCTGCCACCAGTCAGGGATGGGACCCACATGGCATAGCAGACCTCTCCTGCCTCACCCACTGCTGCCCTCAGCAGTGTGTTTCCATCAGTCTGTCTTTTCTGCTCCCCACTGTCTCTGGTGAATCCTCTCACCTCCTGCAATTCTGGCCTGTATCCCAGCTCTTATATGCATAAATAAATCTTTTTTAAAAATTAGTTAATTAATGTAAGAACTTTTGCTAAAAATAATCTATTATTTTATTTTAGATTATTTAATCTAATAATTTATTATTCCTCCTTTTTAAAAAATTAACCTCTTACCTATGGAAAATATCACGTTGTTGTACTGCAATGAGTTGTAAAAATATATGGGGCAATAAACCAAAGAAAAATTCAAAATATCAGCATTAGTATTGAAAAAGAGAATTTACTCCAAATCTGGTAATGAATCCTTTTGAAACTGACATGGTCTTCAAATTCTTCTTTTCAATAGAATTAAGAGAACCTAATAGAGTTGCCTGCTAGTAAGTCATTAAAATGTCATTTTCAAAGATAGATTACAAGTTTAGAGGATATAATTCAGAATAAGCTTAATGATTGCTACATTAAAAAAATCCTTCAATATCATCTATTTATGTAAATAAGTTTTCTCCCTTACACCTACAGACAAAACCAGACAAATTAGAATCAATGCTAAAACTTGATTAATTCTAGTGGTAAGCAATATTTATTCATGAACTAATTTATAAATGTTTCATCCATCTCTTCACAATGAACTTTTGATAATATTTTACTTTCTGTAAATAATAATACTGCAACAAAATGTCCACATGTGTGCACTATTTAATCAACTGTCTATTAAAATAGCATACTAGTAAAATTAAGTCAGTGTAGAAATTGATTTTTAGATGCTTATAATCATAGAAACTAATAAAATAAAATTTATATTCATACACATGTTTTGTTACAGAGACATATGAGAGTACTCGATAAAAGCCTTACACATATTTTAAAATTCTTTAAAGCTTAAAAATATATTCCATTAGGATGCACCTAGGGAGTATATAGGTCACTGACTGGAAATATGATGTCCAATCAGTAAAGAGCCCATTCATCTATTTTTTTTTAATGAGTGGAAATGGCCATCAAATGACTACAATATATAGATTCTGTCGACTATATTTAAAAAGTAATGATAACAGTTTATCTTAAAATATCAACATTTATTGGACTCTATCTGCAGACCTGAGGCTAACCAGATGGGATGGGTTAACTGAAGAGGGATGAGAACCAAAGAGAGAGGGACCCAGTGGACTGTGATGCAGAAATGTGGGTGCTGTGGTGGTAGGTATAGTGTGGTAATATACAGCTGAAAAGTTATGAAGCTATACCTGTGAACCATATACAGCGTTGTAAACCAATGTTACCTCAATAAAAATATATATAATACGTAAAAAATTAATAAAACAAAGTATCAACATTTACAGTAGTCTTCAATTATATTCTTTTTAAACATAACATGAATTTTTTTTTTAATGTCACTGTAGAAAAGTTTGAAGGAGCATATCATTTTACAAAAAAATGTAGAGCCACAAGAAAAATCTTCTGAAGACTGGTGCAAAACATATTAGAAGCAGTCAACACAAACACCAATATTTCCCCTGAGACAAGGGCTATAATTTTATGATAACAAAGTTTAAGTAAAGCCAGCCTGAGTTATCAGGTGACTGAACGGGACTTTTCGATGTTGTGTAAATGAACTTTTAAAAGAGCAACTGAAGCATTTTAAGATGTTAAGAATTTATTTGTGCAAGTTCTAGTCCAGCTGGGCAGCTAAACCAGAAGTGGCTAGAAATGTTCTGCTGCTTCTTTTCTTATTGTTTTATTTATTTTCTGATATAATATTGGTTTACATTGTCACTGTATTTTGGAAGTATAGGATCCCCCTTTCAAGTGCAGTCACCCTAACTCACCCAACCACCGAGGCACCCATAGTCCTTGACCACAGTGCACTGTGCTCCCCCTTACTTCATTCTCTCCCCTTCCCCTCCCCCCATACCTCAGTTCTATATCAACTTTCAAGGATTCGTTTTTCAATTTGTCTTCATCTGAACCTTTGTTTGGTTACTCTGTATTCCACATATAAATGGGAATATTTGGTTTTTGTCTTTTTCTTTCTGACTTAGTTCACTTAGCCTAATCCCTTCCAGCTCCATTCCTATTATGACAAATGGTAAGCATTCATTTTGGAAAATTTCTATGAGGTAGAAACAAGTAAGGAAATTGTTGATGGCTATAGCTTAAAACCTAGTTGACTATTTGTGATTGATTTTTCTTTGTTTTTCATTTCATGACCTTCAAATACTTACAAGCCTAGATTTTGATTTGCATACACAGGTGCCAGGGCATTAGAGTCCATTCGGTGTAATGGCATCCTTGTTTAATTAATTTAACAAGAATAACTAGTACAATGGTGAATTGGATCCATTCTGGAATATACATAGATACAATATTAACCTTGCAGACATTTTGTAAGCTGGCAGAAACCAGGGAAGAATACAGAGAAAACTACCTGCTAATTCTCTGATTGAATTATGAGCAGAACTCCAGCTGGGCTTCCTTCTACCCCTTTACAGTTAAAACTAGGTTATTGCGTTTACTGGAGCCCTGAGGAAAAGCAGTAAAATGAGGCTACTGGAATTCTCTGTCAGGCCTCCAAGTTCAGAAAGGTTTGAGGAATAGGTGATAGAGAATAGAGGAGAAAGAAAAAGACAGAAGTGAAGATAGAGAGGAAAAGGAGAGACAAGTGAGAAGCTGAAGAAGGAAAAGAACTTATTAACAATGGGTTCATGTGCCAAGTTTACCAATATTTCTGCATCCACCAAGGTAGCACTTCCACTGGAAGACTGTGCCAGAGACTACATGGCAGAATTTAGCTCATAGCACTAGACAACAAAATAAATCAGTTCAGTTAACCTACTGTCCCACTGACCTGAATAGAAGACATCCATTAAATTGATACACAAGGTAACCATCAAAATGCACGATGTCTATACTTATTAATTGACATGGGACTTTACACAATAACCACTGAGTACAAAAAGAAGATTGCCAAATGGTGCATATAATATAATTTTATGTTTGGTTAAAAATATTACAATTTATATATGCTTGGGGCTGGGGAGAGTCTAAAAGAATGTCTCCAGAGTAGTGGGATTTGTGTGATTTTTACTTTTTCTTCTATTATCAAGAGTTATTTACTTTTCTAACAAAAAAAAATAGCTAACTCCCAAGAGGAAATACTTATTTATAATATTTATATTTATTTAAACATGATATACAACCAAATAAGACCATCTTCTATTAAATATTGAACTTATTTTCTGTATCTAGATACTTTACTAATGTCTAATAATTACATCTGAGGAAGAAAGTGTATTAAGAGGAAACATTTGGCTCTGCCAAATTTCTGATCTGTGTTTTTCCCCTTTTGGACATAGTTGTCATTCCAGATCTTTCTTCACCCAGCCTTCATCCTTTTTCCATCCAAATCCCTATTTATTCTACCCTTTCCTTTAGGTTATTGGTACCTCTTTTGCACATGTATCCTAATTTGCTTTGCTGTAGAGTTTATGTATCTCTCATCTCTATAAGTTTAAAAGCCTTGGAGGGTGAAAAGTCAGTAGTCCTCATTTTTTTATGATGCATGTTTATTCCATATTATTGACAAAATGTATATTTAAGAAATGAATTAACAAGAGAACAATTTTCAATATTTTTATGACACTGCTTTCTTTGGATTATGTACATTTATGCTAATGTTGTGTCTTCTGTAACAGGTGGTGCTGGAAGTAAACAGCGAATTCATTGTTGAGGTAATGTATTTTGTCAACTTAAAATTGGAAAAAAAAACCTAAATTTTATAGGGTATCATATACCAAAAATCACATTTGAAACCAAAATCATCCAGATAAAAGTTATACAAATGAACCTCTTCTGAAATGAAATAGCAATGCTAAAAGCCATAATCCCAAGTTTCTATGCTTTTAAGCATGTTTTGTGACAGCTCAGTGTTGTAACCCCTACTTATCCAACTAGTATATTTGATATATATTATACTAGTAACTTTATATATTTCCCAATATAAAGCAAAGCAAAAGAACCATAGTAATACATTGGAACAAAAGAGGAATTTCAGACAGTTATATCAGCGAGAAAGATAACTGATAGTCAATGAGATCACAACTGAAAAGAACAAGAGAATTTGGTGCCTTTTAAAGAAGGACTCAGAAAATAGAACCCTACAGTCCTCTGCCAGGGCTTTATCTTATTTGATAAATTTTTATTATGATGATCTTAAAAAAAATTTGAAAAAAATAAAATTTCTTTTCTAATCTCCATTAGCAAAATAGGGAATATATGGTACATTTCAGGAAGTTGTATTAAATAGAGAAAAATGTGACTGTTTTGGTTTTTGAAAGGATGAACTTAATTCTCATGGAACATTCTCTTTCCCAAAATGGTAACTAAGTAAAGCCCTAATGTGAACAAACATACATCATCTGGGTCTCAATAAGTACATTACAAATACATACACACATATATATAGGCATATGTATATATACAAATGTTTATGCAAGTAGTTAAATTTCCAAGCTCTTTAATAGCATAAAACTTTTAAATATTTTTCAATAATAGCAACAAAAGAATAGAAAAAGAAAAACACATAGCAGAATTACAAATGAAAAACACTTAAAGCCATATAGGGTGTCCATGACTACCATCAATTCAGTTAGAATATTCTTCTAATTCTGTAATAATGCATTTAGATGTCTTAGTCACTGTGGTACCTTCAACAAAAGAGAAAAATTCCTTCCCTCTTTTAAGAGTATGTACACCATCACAACTTGCCTTTTCTATAGGATGCACTCACATGGAACAACAACAATCCCTTAAACTAAGAAGACCAGAAAGCCTGATCAGAGTTCAGTGAAGGGTGAGGTAGGCACAGTTTCTACCTGGTAAGGACAGAGAGAGAAAAAGAAAAACTACACCATACCATCCAAAATAATGCATTATAAGCCCTACACATGGCTAATGAGATAGAATTATATAGGTTTAAATGAGATAACTGAAAAAGAAGTAACTAGACAAGGCAATCAACTACATCATCTAAAGTAAGGAATTAGCAAGAATTTACTTTGTTTCTGAAAGTCAATCCCATTGAATTTTCTGGGTGCACCTTACAATGATGAAAAAATACTCTTATTAAGTAAAATTGCCCTGACACAGAACAACATGTAAATTTTATTTTTGCTTAAGGTGAAAGAATTAGACATTGAAAATGGCACTACAAAATGGCAAACTGTCAGAAGACAAAAGCGGGAGTGGATCAAGTTTGCTGCAGCCTGTCGAGAAGGAGAGGACAACTCCAAGAGGAATCCGATTGCCAGAGTGAGTGATGAAATTAACAGGAGTATCCTGTGCTGGTAACTAATGTTATCACAGGGCAGATAAGCTCTCAAACGTCTTGAGGTCTTGAGGATTTGCATAATGACTTAGAAAACTGCTTGACACAATCATTTGCTCATGTCACTAAGGGACTGTTTTGAATATCACTTGCTGGGAGCTGATACAGAGAGAGGGTTCTCAAGTGATCTTAGGAGAGAGAACTGGATCTCCAGCACAACTGGAATTTGTTTCTCTGTTGTATTTCCAACTGTCATTACTTAATTGTGGATATTTGGGTCACAAATCTTAGGATTTTACTGAGTGTTCTCATCTTTAGTGTACAGGTGAGATTTCAAATTTTAACAGTCTTTGTTTAAGTTAATGATATAAAACTATTAAAACAAAATATTATGGTTGGATATTTACCACAAAACCTACTTGGCAGAAGAGTGATATGATAGCTTGATTATTGCCAATATCTCTAAATGGCGTATTTTTCTCCTGTCTTAATTTATGTACCTTTAACTAAATCGTCAAACTCACCTTTAGGCAGTACATATTAATATAAAGCACTGTTTTTAAGAACATAGTAAGATTCCAATTTCACAATCCTAGCCATTTTCCTCATAGATTCGATCAGACTGTGAAGTGAACCAGAAGATCACATACCGCATCTCAGGGGCGGGGATAGACCGGCCACCTTATGGAGTGTTCACCATTAATCCTCGGACCGGGGAGATTAACATCACCTCAGTGGTGGACAGAGAGATAACTCCGCTTTTCTTGGTAAATCACATCAGTGTATTTTGATTTATGCATATTCTTTTTCTTCCCTCATCACTCTTTCCTAAAAATTGTCTCAAGCCTAATACTTATGATAAATCATAGCAGACTGTGACCAAATAAAAAACTTAAAGTAGTAAAGAGTATGTAAATACAAACTTCTAGTTCAGAATTCTCTGCTGTGCTGTATATACATTTATTAAATTACTAGGTGCTAATATGGTACAAGTCACTGAGGAAATTGTTCCTTTGCACATTCCCTGCTATACATTCAAGCATGTTACTTTATTTCCTCAGGTAGAGAATAACAGTTTTTCTCATCTTTCCACAGATTTATTGCCGGGCTCTGAATTCGCGGGGTGAAGATTTAGAAAGGCCTCTTGAGCTTAGAGTCAAAGTTATGGACATAAATGATAACCCTCCAGTTTTTACACAAAATGTGTACACAGCCAGCATTGAGGAAAACAGTGACGCAAGTAAGTGGAATGACATTCTTCCCCATTATTCATCAGTTTGTCTTAGCCAGTAGACTTTGTAGACTGAAATACAGACAATTTAAAGATCAGAAAAAGTCAAACTTGTATTTTGAATAAATCCCACAAATACTTAAAACTAAGATAGAAAAAAAAAATGCCTAAAATGCAAACTACCTCCTTTGTTAGTGGAGGATTCTTACATGTGTGATTTAGCAGATGCTTAGCCCCTTCCTCGAAGATTATAACTGAGCTCATGACTAATTTATTTCAAATGAGTAAATTATAGAAGAAGCTGTGTGAAAAAGGGCTCTGTTCTGGTCTGGTCCTCAAATTTTTGACTGAACCTTACCATTGAGTGGTGGTCTTCACAATTATGTTACATTCTCTCAGTTCTTTATTTTTCCCATACTGTTTAATCCCATTTCCAAGCCTAACACCCTACTCTTTTTCTCTCTTTCTATCACTTCTGAATTTCTTTCCTTTCTACATTTATGCTTTTCTTCTCTCCCTCTTTGCCTTCTGCCTCTTTCTTCCCCCATCCTCTAATATTCCTTTTCCCCTCAAATATGTCTGTCCTTATATCTTTAAATAAAATTCTTGGGGAAAAAAAGAATGAAAAGAGAAATGTCAGAAGGCAAAATAAGAGGTAAGATAGAGGCACTGGATGCAGAGTCAAAGAAAGAAGGGTGGAGATAGTGCTGGTGAGCAGAGATAACAATAGGCAGAGATGAATTGGGGTGTCAGGAAAAATCCTTCAGATTCCCTAAAAATGCTGTTGAAATAAGAATTATAACTTTTTTCACATAGAATGGAGGACATATAGAGGCAAATGAGGGTTTTACCTGAGAGAAACAAAAGAGCTTCCAAAGTCTGTCACTTTTTCCTTGGTGATACACTTCAGAATAACCTAGAAAAGGAAAGGTGAAACCCACATCAAAGTTCACATCCACATTCACTTGCTTGCTGATTAGCAGCCTAATTGCAACACCTTATGTGAGAAGAGTTAATCACAGGATCACTGTATCCTTTGACATACTATGAACTTCATAAAACACAGCTCTTTCTCTTCAAGGAGTCCCTGACTTTCTGTGCTAGGATGTTTCACTTTGAAGCCTGGCTGGCAAGCCCAGAAGGGGCCAACTCTGGACAGTCAGTCTTATGGGCAGATATCTTTGGGGAATAGCCTGGCACGGCTATTCTTTCCCACCATGAATAATTAAGAACTTCTTATAGTCCTGTGCACAGGTGTTTTCAATAATTATATATTTTTTGACTGATAAAGTTTTGTTATCTTCCAGTGCAACCAATAGTAATTCTCAGCCTTCCGGATAAGTGATAATTAAGAATATAGGTCCTCAATAAACAATTGCAACATTGAATTTAATTAAGCTGTAATCTTTTTAATTAAGTTTTTAAAAATAATTCACAGGGCCACAGCCAAACAGCTTGATAAAATCAGTCTCATTAGCTTTATGGTAATATCTATTGAATTTAGTTTTCATATATAAAGATCACTATATTTTGTTACTAATTTATCATTCAATATGTAAGGAATGCAAGTAATTTGGTGTAGCTGAAAGTTAGGTGAGATATTTTCATGAAAATCTAGAACAGAGAATTGAAAAGGAAGCTAACTACTTGATAATTTGCTGAATTGATCCTGAATGGGTCCCAAATATTCTCCACCTTCATATTCATTTCTAGACACATTGGTGGTAAAGTTAAGTGCCACAGACGCAGATGAAGATAATCATCTGAATTCTAAAATCGCCTACAAGATCATCTCTCAGGAGCCAGCAGGCGCACCAATGTTCATCCTGAATAGGTACACTGGAGAAGTTCGCACGATGTCCAGTTTCCTTGACAGAGAGGTAAAATCGTCTATGAACAAATCATCAGAACTAAAGATTTTAAATTTGAGAAATTGAAGGTGCAACGAACCCTATTTGTCCTTCCTCTCATGTAAAAATGGGAAGAAAAAATAATCTTATCATGTTGTGATGAAAATTATATAAAAGAAAATATTATATTAAAAGCATACAATTATAAAAAGAAAGCACATAACCTCAAAATGTATCGGTTTTATTCAAAACAATTTTTAATTTTACAATTATCTTTCGTCTTAAATTAGGAACACAGTATGTATAACCTCCTTGTGAGAGGCTCAGATCGGGATGGAGCTACAGATGGACTATCTGCTGAATGCGACTGTAGGATCAAGGTTTTAGATGTCAACGATAATTTCCCCACCTTAGAAAAAACTTCAGTGAGTTGTTACTTTTATAATCCTTTCTCCATGAGTGTCGATAATCAATTTGTTTTCCTGCTAGTTTGTGAAACTGGTTCTATTCCATGTGTGGATATATACAGCTTTGCTTTACAAACCTTGGTGTTTCTTATTATAAAATACACCTTAATAGAGTATGTGACCTTTGAGTCATTATTGTGCATGAATCTGCTTTGTGAAAGCAGCAAACCACTTCCTCCATGACTTCTACTTGCAGAAAGTTGGAAATATATTACCATTATCTAAGAAACAGCTAACAATATAAATGCATCCTTTATATGCCTGATTTGTTGAGTTGTCTCCAATAAAGTCCTAAGTACTCTCAACCTATATTATCATTTTTAGTCATAAAGAAACCAAAAACTAAAAACAGTGGGCACAAATCTGGTTTGCCACCTGTTTTGGGGGGAGAAAAAGTGTCCTATTGGACCACAGCCTCACATGTTGTCTATGGTTTCCATGCGAGAGCAGCAGAGTAGTCACCACATGAATTCTCTCACCTGCAAATGCTAATAAATGTGTTGCTTTCTGGCCCTTTACTGTAAAAGAAGGAAGCATATCAAGGAAAATCAAAAATAAGCAAGAAAATAAAACAAAGTATAAGTTTGGCTTTGACTTCACCTATAGCATATGAAAACTGATTCAATCGTAATCATTTTATTCTTGTATTTCTGATCAGTCAGTGGCATTTAATAATGGTGCAAAAATTGCTGGCATAGTTTATTATTGTTTTGAATGGTGATTATGTATTAGCTCACCATAAATAGCTTTTCTCTTTTATAAATTCATTGATCACACATGGTGGTCTATGTTATTTCAGTACTCAGCAAGTATTGAAGAGAATTGTTTAAGTTCAGAACTGATACGATTACAAGCAATTGATCTTGATGAAGAAGGCACCGATAATTGGTTGGCAGATTATTTAATACTCTCTGGAAATGACGGCAATTGGTTCGAAATCCAGACAGACCCACGAACAAACGAAGGCATTTTAAAAGTTGTCAAGGTATCGTATAAGATCTCAATATTATTCCAAAGTTTTAAAATAATAGAGACAAACTCTGCCCCAAAAATTATACTCCATAAACTTGAAATTGTTTATAGGTGGACAAGCACCTTAAGTTAGCTTAAGGTGTCTGTCTGAGAATTCCAGTCCAGAAACACATGTATGACCAAAAGAAATAAGATTGTTTTGTTCTCACAGTGCCTAATATCTAGTTGAGAAAACAAGGCAATTACCCGCAAATTAGATAATAATATAAAAGTTAAAAATTAATAGTAGTTTTTTGATGTTGTGATATTAAACAACCAGTTGTCAAATGGATGAGATATGAGATAATTACTGAGAATAAATTATATCCTTTTAGCTAGATTTGTCCAAAAAGGTTTCAGCAGGGAATAGAGTTTAATGTCTTGTAATCAAAATTGTTAATGTGGATAATGAAATGAGTAACCGCATAAAGGTAAGAACCGCACGTTCAAGGCATGGTGAGCACTTCATGGAATGGTAGCAGAGTATTCACAGAGAAAAGGAAAGAGATTCAAGAACTGAGATACTGAGTCGGGCTTAGTGCTGAGAACGTTGAACATAGACTACAGCACTGGACATTTTTATACCAATTATTTTCTTGTAAACTACTTTATACTTTATGGACAATAATAAAATGTAAGAATAAAAATTAGAAACAAGTCAATAAGATTCAATACAAGTCACTAAGATTCGAGTTCACATTAATATAATAAAGTAAAATAAGTTTCTCAAAATTACAAACAACACTATAGGACATATCTATAAAAATATACATTAATATAAATATAGACACATTAAATTTAGCACACAGTGTGAATTGTGAGTCAACTCTGTTACTACCTTTCTCTATTCCAATTACTGTGAAACTTTTTCAGACAATGTATTTGTAAGTCATTTTGTCTTCATCTAATACAAACATGTATTTCCCCATCAAATGTCTATTGATTTGATGGTTGTTTATAAAAATATATGATTGGGAATGCAACTTCAGACCTCAACATTGCACATACTTTGATATATCAAAGTTCCAATACCAATATTCTGTAACCTTTCACCCCCTCTATACCCTCCTTCCTTCCTTACTTCCCCATTGGTAATCATCATAGTTTTCAGAGTCTGAGTTATTGATTTGTGTTGTGTCATTTGTTTTCTTTTGTGGTTTATTTTCTACAAATGAGAGAAACCAGCTAGTAATTTTCTTGTACTTTCTGACTAATCCCACAAGACCCATCCTTAGTGCCCCAAAAGATTATCTTGACATTTTTAATGGCTGAGATCATTCCATTGAATGTGTGTGTGTGTGTGTGTATATCACAATTTCTTTATCCAGTCCTCTGTGTGTGGACATTTAGGCTGATTCTATGTCTTGTCTATTGTGAACAATACCACCATGCACAAGCTTGCATAATCTTTTCATATTAGGTTTCACAGTCTTTGGATAAATATTTAGGTGTGGTATTGCTGAATATTTGGCTATTTCTTGAGTCCCCACCATAGTGAAACTGTCACTTTGCACTGAGATTACTTACCTCCCTCTTTCATACTTAATATACTTAATATGAAAACACGAACAAGCGTCTCCCAAGAATTAGCAGTGTCATATTAAACTAAGCAAAAAAAAAGTTGGATATGAGAATCTTGCAACTTAACTTCCTTTATTAAAATTTATTGAAGTAAAATACTGAACTAGTAACCAAATCTCACTTTAAGTTCCCACAGGTCACTCCTCCTCCCACCAACTTCCTAACACACAACTTTGAAAGTGTTATCAGCCATGTATATTCTTTTTAAGTGATTTATCAGTCATGCCTAAAACTTCAGAGACTGAGTTTTTTCTGTTTCTTCATTCTAAATCCGAGTGGAGACTCAGAGTTAAGCAGTTGTTTTTATCACCCTTTGAACAACCCTAATGTCTAGGCAGTCAGAAACCCCTTGATAAGGAAAACACTTGCAAAAAATGAATGGCTTTGCCTTTATCTTCTCGATTAGCTGGAAGATTGGGATTCAACCAATTTCCTTCCCTACATGCAGTGACTTTCTATAATTGATCATTTTGATGCATATTATTATATTCTCACCACATTCTATTCAATAAGAGAGCTCATCTGGCTAACAAAAAGCATACAAATTATGTATACATGAGAAAACATTGAGTTTTCTCTGTCAGATCAAAGGATCCCAGATTTTTCATTTATTTAAGGATAGCATAGACTTTTAAAAAATAAAAAGTGGATTGTAGAAGAGGAATCTCTTCCAAGTAAAAAATCATTTTGTGTACACAACTCATATTCATCCTTGTGCTCCGCATCATATGGACCAGGAAGGGGAACAGATACACAAATGCAATTGAAATCCCAAATGTCAAGGTTTTTTAGATGGATTTTAGTGAGACATGTTGAACCAATCCCGAACAAGAGCTCAAGTGAGTTCCTATGACTATTTCTGTCTTATCAGTATTTGTGGAAAATTTAAATAAAACCTAACAAAACATTCGTAACATAGAGTTTCTCTAAGACTTGCTGCTCAGGTTCTCACTGATGACACCAACATCCTCTGTTGTCAGTAAATGTGCCACAGCGGGACATCACCTTGCAGAACATTCCTCAACAGACATTGCTCCCTTTCTTCCCAACTCCTTTTTCACTTGTGACTTTTCATGTCACCACATCAATCATCCTGGATCAAAAGATTCTGTTCATCTTTTATCCGGGGAACCCATTTCAAAGGTGACTTTTCTCTGGGTGTGATATTTACTTATTTGAATGTGCCCTGTGACGGAGTCTTCTTGTTCACCAGACTCATAGCAATTATAGTTTAGAGCTGTCTCTAGCAATCATGAATTCTTCTTTAGAAGTTGTGCACACCTTTTAAAAAATTACATGTTTAATTACACCATCTATATTGGCTCCTTTATTCTGCTGATTATACTTTCAAGAGATTCTCAGATGTGAATTCTACAAAGGAAGTCATGGTCTTATTTATTCCTTCAATGGTTGTGAACTTTTTAAGTTTCACTCTGTTTCATTTTTATTTTTCATAAACACCCCATTGGAAAAGATCATTTTTTATTTAAGGGTTTTTATATAATTTCAAAACTCCAAAATCTGAGTCCAATTTAAAGTCACAGATTGAAGTGACTTATCTGCTTGATCATACAAAGGTAAAGGGAATAATATATCTGAAATACCTAATATAGTAATAAAATTTTATCAATTTTAAATCTGAATTTCATAGCTCTAGATATTATTCTAGTTTCTGGTTTACTTACTGTGGCTTCTTAATCAAGAGAGTCTTTTACTATTTCAGAGCTGCTTCTCTCTATCATTTCAGATGCTGGATTATGAACAAATGCCTAATATCCATCTTAGTATTGGAGTTAAAAACCAAGCTGAATTCCACCACTCAGTCGCCTCTCAATTTCGAATGCACTCAACCCCTGTGAGAATTCAGGTTGTTAATGTGAGAGAAGGACCCTCATTTCATCCAAATTCTATGACTTTCAGTGTGCGAGATGGAGGAATAAGAGGAGATTCTTTATTGAATTACGTACTTGGCACATACACAGCTGTAGATTTGGACACAGGCAACCCCGCGACAAATGTCAGGTACTGCTGTTCGTGTGGTATGTGCTACTGTATGTGGGGGATTTGGGTTTTCTTTTTTCTTTTAGAAAATTACTGAGGCACTGGCATTTCCCCTGAATTTTAATAGTATTTTAGAGGCTATAAGGACTCCAGCTGGCTGTAAGGGCTCCAAAACGCTGAGTTGCGTCCAGAGAGTAATTGAAGATCAAAAGAGACACCTACAGTTACTCTGTGAGTCTCTTTGATCTTTAATGGACAGTTGTAACAGCTTAGGTCAAGATGAGTAAGCAACTTTGTAAACAATAAGTTAGTAATTTTTTTTTTCTTAAAGCCCTCGTTATCTATGACTTTGGACCTAATTTCAACTCTCTGTTTAATCTAAGAGGGGAGAAAAACAATAGACAAAAGTACAGGTGTTTCAGAAATGTGATGAGCATAAAGAGTCAAACCTGGAGAAAAAGAAAGATAGGTATATGTTTACACATTGTAGCCCTATACATCTTAAAATTGCTAACATTGATATAAGCATAATGATGAACTCATTTATTTAAAAACAGGTATATCATAGGACATGATGCAGGTAGCTGGTTAAAAGTGGATTCGAGGACTGGTGAGATACAATTTTCTAGGGAATTTGATAAGAAGTCAAAATATATTACAAATGGGAAATACACAGCAGAGATCCTGGCTGTAGATGGTAAGAGAATTTATTTTATGAAATTATTATTTCATTAAATATAAATATTATTTAATGTTGATATTAATTGAATCAAATAAAATACATCACTTAGGGCCTCCCCTGGTGGCGCAGTGGGTTAAGCAACGCACTACGAAGCAAATCGCAGCCACTGCAGCACGAGTTCGATCCCTGCTGCCGGCCAGTGGG
>JAGFMF010011668.1:12661340-12692465 GCA_019455555.1 Galemys pyrenaicus | reverse complement strand
CTCTGTGGTGAATCCTCTCACCCCCCTACACCTCTGGCCTGTACCCCAGTGCTTGTATGCATAAATAAATAAATCTTTAAAAAAAAAAAAAAAGAAAAAGGGAGTAACCGTAAAAGAAGGAATAAAATGGGTGCCCTAGATACATACCTAATTGAAGATAGGTAATATGGGTTTGCATTAGTTTATAACTGAGTTTTAGAGTATGCCAAAAAAAATAGAGAATTAAATGGACAGCATAAGATTATAAAAAGATAATAACAGCCAAGCACAATCAACGTAATTTGCTTTTTATCCTACAAGTGTCATTTTTAACATCTTGTCATTTACATACAAATATACTCTTATTTGTTATGAGTATTTTGAAAGGTCTGTTCCTAAAAAGGATTGTAGCCAAGATGATCACAGCCTATGTCTATATATTGGTGATATGTGAAAATTTCCAAAACTAGAATAAAATTCTGTTTCAAGTAACTAAAGAGGAAAAGTAGCATTATCAAAATGTGCTGATGGAACCCTAAAAACAAGGGCCACTGTGTGTCTGGTCACCTAAGCAGAGTGTGCACTGGCACAGAGCCATCCAGAGGTACCAATAAGTTGACACCCAGTGACACCCAGGTGAAGAGGTGGAGCTCTGTGGTTGACAAATGCCATCGCTGAGCAAACCCTGTCAGTAATAGCTTGAACTTTGAGTTACCATATCATGAGGACACATGAAAGTTCCAAAGTATCAGAGAATGACACAAAAAGCAAATCTTTGAGATAATCTGATATCTAATGAGAGTTTAAGTCTAGGAAGTCCATTGCTGAATAGGTTACAAGCCACGCAGGATACAAGATAGGCTCGTTTGTTATCAATCAATTTATTAAATGACTCTACAACTTAAGTATGAAGTCTTAAAAAGTCTTTATTAAGGGGCCTCCCTGGTGGCGCAGGGGGTTGAGTGCTGCACCTTTGGGCCTCTGCAGCCCCTGCAGACAGAGTTCAATCCCCTGCCAGGGAGGGGACCCACATGGCACAGCAGAGCGCCCCTGCCTCACCCACTGCTCCCCACAGCAGTGTACCTCAGTCAATCTGCCTGTTCTGCTCCCCACTGTCTCTGGTGAATCCTCTCACCCCCCATACCTCTGGCCTATACCCCAGTTCTTGTATGCAGAAATAAATAAAATATTTTTTTAAAAAATTTTTATTACTCTATCAAAAACTGACTTTACAAAATACCCCAGATATGCTAATGTTCCTTTTTAAATAGAGAGGCTAAAAATCTTTGTAAGTTAAAAGTGAAATAAAATTTTTATTAACAGTAATGGAACATAAAGGAAAAGAAAAGTGGACTAAGAGTCCACTCCCATTTCTTAGTCTGCTGTGCTTTCTAATAAGCTATAAATCAAAATTTGTTTCAGTGGGTTAGGGGAGGAAAAACTAGATTTCTATTTGTTTTAATGAAACAAATATATTTTAAAGCATATTTTAAAATGTACATTTACATTTTCAGAAGTGTCATTTCAGAGAAAAATAACATCTAATGGGTAGGATGAAAATAAACAGTAAATACAGAAAGAAAATCTGTACAATTATTTACTTTCAATTGTTTGTTTGTTTGTTTGTTTTTAACAAAGATTCAGTAGCATCCTATGAATGTAAGCTCTATGCTGCTCCAGAATCTTTTGTATGGGGACAAGGAAGGAATAAAAAGCAGGAAACATTCCCAAAGAAAGGACATTTCATCCTGCTCATTAACTTGTGTAGAAGTTAGCAGGAGGAGAAATATTTTAGGAAGAGTGAATTAGAATGTGCAGGCATTCTGAGTTAGGAAGAGACTTGTCCAAAGAACTACAAAGGAGCCAGAGTGGAAGGCAGCAGCCAAAGCAAAAGTGGCTGCAGGATGTTGAAATAGATGGGAACCTCTCACACACCTTTCAGGAGTCGTTCATCCTGTTTCTGTCTGCTGTACGATATGAGAAAGAATTTTCAACCTGCACCATTTGTCTGAAAACCCATGATGCTTTTCTATTTCAGATGGTTCTGGGAAAACAGCTACAGGAACCATATGTATCGAAGTTCCTGATGCCGATGATTACTGTCCAGTTATTTATGCTGAAACTGGTGCTGTCTGCATTGCCTCTCCATCCACCCTTATCTATGTCAGTGATCAATCTTTTGGGGCTCCCTTTACCTTCTGTGTTGTTGATAAGCCAGCAGGGATTGCTGACTTATGGGATATCAGATCCATAAATGGTAAGTAGAATGCAAAGTTTCTCATTCTCTAAGACTAAAAGTGAAAACAATTCTTAGGTAATTAATGATGGCATGTAATACTTTATATCACCAATTTCATGTCTTGCTATATTTATATTAAATGAAAAGAAAGTCTTCATGTACACACTCTAGTTGTTGGAAAATTGTGATGCTTTTTTTCAGTTTTTAGTCATGTTTTTATTTATTTACTTATTTAACAATATCTGTCATCAGAGCACCCATATTTCTTTACCTTGCACCCATAAGCCACCTCTTTCCTTTGTTCCCACCCCTAACCACACTCTCTAGTAACCTCACCTCTGCAGTCATATTTCTATGGTTTGTTTTGGTTTAGTTTTGTCTGTTTCTTTGTTTCTCTATATTCCACAGATGAGTGAAATCATCCAGTATTTGTCTTTTTCCTTCTGCATTACTCATTTATTCACTTAGGATGATGCCTCCCTTTTTTAAATACCCAAGTAGTGTTCCACAGTGTATATATACCACATTTTAATCCTCTCATCTACCATCAGGAACTTGGGTTCTTTCCAAAACTTAGCTGTTATAAATAATGCTACAATGAACACAGAGGTGCATGTTTCCCTTCAATTAGTGTTTTTGAATTGTTTAGTAGATATGTGGAGCAGAATTGCTTGGATACATGTTAGATTTACTTGAGTATTTGGGGATCTTCCATACAGCTTTCCACAGGGACTGGACTGTTCTGTATTCCTACTAACTGTGTGTGATGATCCCACAACCTTCATAAAATGTGTTGTTCCTGGTTTCGGGGTTTTTTTGTTGGTTTTTTTTTTTTTTTGTCTTTTTCTTTTTTAATATGGGCCATTTTCACAGGAATGAGGTAGTTTCTCTTTGTGGCTATAATTTGCCTTTCTGTGATGATAAGTGATATTGAGCATTTTTTTATGTCCCTGCTGACCATCTGTATGCATTATGTGTAATTTATCTCTTCAGCCCTTTTTTTTTTATTAGATCATTTGTTTTCTTTTTCTTGAGTTGCATGAGTTCTTTGTATACTTTGGATATTAGCCCCTTGTCAGATGTGTGATGTGCAAATATTTTCTCCCTTTTGGTAGGATGTCTTTTCACTTTAATGATAGTTTCACTGTGCATAAGTGAAAGAAGGCCCCATTGTTCTCAAATTCTCTCTCTCTCTCTCCCTCTCTCCCTCTCTCTCTCTCTCTCTCTCTCTCTCAGTGAGATACCCATTATTCTTATGCTGACTTTTTTCACAATGCTCAGTAGTCCTTGGCTTGCTTCTTCATTTTCTTTATGTCTCATTTCTCTCTTCTCTTCCACCTGGGTTCTAGGTGCATTACTATCTTGAGAGTCACCAATTTGGTCTTCTATTTGAACTGTTCTATTTCCATAGCTTCCTCTAGAGGTGTTGATCTCATTTATTGAGTTCTTTGCCTCTTGAATTTCTGGAATTTTTTTAAGCTTCACCTTTTAGCCTCTGTTCATTGATTTTATTTCTGAGCTCAGTAATATGAAATTTAACAACAACTTGTATTTGACCTGTCATCTTGAGTTCTATTATCCTACTTTGACTTACTTTCTGAGCTTTATTCTGTTTGTTTATGATAGCAGTTCTGAACTTCATTTGATAGGGAAATATAATCCTCCAATTTTTTTTAGCTGTTCTCACCCTGCAATGTCATTCTCCTGATGTCTTGTATTTCCATGTGTTAACTCAAAATTACTATTAATTTTTAAAATATTTTATCTATACTGTAACTATAGATAATAGTCCATAAATAGCAGTTTACATATCACTTTATATAGGTGGGGTATGCTCAATATGAAATAACTAATTAATTTACCACATGTTATAACTCTCTATTCTCTATTCAGGCTAGTCACTTAATGTCTCTGACATTTGGTTAGTACATTTACATATTTTCTACTCACTTTGAAACACAAAGGGCCAGTGAAGTCATTGTTATAAAGAGTTATATGTGGGCCTTCCTTGGTAGCCTACCACTACACACAGGCCTGAGTTCAATCCCCTGCCAGAGAGCTAACCTACATTTGGTGCAGCAGACCTCTCCTGTCTCGCCTGCTGCTGCTCTCTTTAGCAGTATATTTCAGTAGATTTTCCTGTTCTGCTCCCCACTCTGTCTCTAGTGAATCCTCTCACACTCTGTACCTCTGGCCTATACCCCAGTTCTTCCATGAAAAAAAAAAAAAGAATCTATATATAAAATAACATACAGAGCTATGTGTATAGACCTATTTGTAAATATAAAAATTAACATCCAAATTTCCCAATATTAGAAAATTATTAGTAAAATTGTGGTAAAGATCATTTAAATGTAGTATTATACAGCATTAAAATTAGAATTGTGAAGTATTTAGATACAAAATATTGCATAAATCCACGTATATAAAGTGAAAACCAGATCCCAAAGTAGTATGTGTCTTTGTGTTAACAGTTGCAATGTAATAATGAATTCCTAACATTCATTTAAAGACTGAGGATGTATTTCAATTTGTTTCTCTCCTCCTCTCCCCCTCCTTTTCAGCTACCACTGCAATCCTGACAGCTGAGCAGCTTTTATATCCTGATGTTTACCAAATTCCGATACTAGTGAAGGACAGTCTTAACAGAGCGTGTGAAATGCCACAGATCCTGCAGATAGAGGCCTGTGACTGTGACAACAACCACATGTGCTTGTATTCTAGTACCACGAACATCTACAACTCAGCAACCAATGACGTATATGTCACTGATGACCAAGTTGGGGGTTCCAATGTTGGCATTGGACCGACAGGGATTGGCATGATCGTTCTTGGTCTCTTACTGCTACTTTGTAAGTACTAGATTAAATCCCTCTTTTCTGTCATTCTTCAGAATAAGAATTTAATGAGGCTAAGTGGCCTAGTTAGGTTCATGTAATCATTTCTTTTTTTGATATCTACCCCAATATTAATAGAAACTGGGGAAAGCAAATGGGGCTAAGGACGGGTACCTCTTCAATAATGATAACTGATAAGATCCGGGGTTAGTGAGAGTCATAAAGATAGGAAACATACACAAATCCCTAAATATAATACAGCAAAGCTTTAAAGTAAATCTATAATGAAAATTTCAGTAAATGCTTTAAGAATAAAGGAGCAAGAGCAATTGAACCAGAAGAGAGGTTAGGGACATCTTTATGAGAGAAGTGCCTTGAGTCAGGCCTCAAAACTGAGACTTTTTTTCAGAAGGCGGACGTTTGGTTTTGTCTTGTTTTGTTTTGTTTTAAGGGAGAGAATATTTTAAAGGCAGATTTGAACAAAAGAATAGCACAAACACACTAGGTGGTATGGAAGGGCAGAGCACACTCAGGAAGTGGAGAGGGTAAAAGGAAACATAGAAGCATTCAGGATGGGCTATATGTCCTAGACTTCCACTTACAGGCAATGTGACTTCAATGAGGATGCATGAGTTCAAGCGGTGCTCGTTCTGCTGTAGTAGGAAGCAGGGAGAAGTGTCTAGAGAATTTGTCTCTAAGCTCTATATGAGTTTCTGAACCAGGGCCATGGACATAGGAACGCCAAAGTTCCTAAGCAGACATTTCAAAAGGATCCTCCTGTTCTGATGCCATTTTTAAAAACATGTATATCCTCAGAGGAGAAATACATCATGCATTCTACGTCACCCCCTTTAATACTCAGGTTTTATAGAGATCAAAGATTGGAATCTAAAATAAAAGATAAAATTAAATTAAATTAATTCTAAATTCTTCAAACTACAGTGTTAATATGTTTTGGTAGATGATGATTGCAAACTGAAATGTTACCATTCTGAAGTATAAAAATAATAACTAAATTTTGGGTACTTCCTTACAATAATCTGTTTTCAAGGTTATACAGAGATTAGGATTTCTCACAAAAATATTCTCAAACCTAGCTACACATCCTCGGAATTACATGTAGGTCTTAAAAGTTACTCACGCCCAAGCAGCAGAACTCAAGAGAAGACCCACATGTAGGCATATAGTAAAGTCCAGTAATGAAGTGAGTGAGCAGTTCAGGGCTGAAAACCCAGAGTCAGCTGCAGTTCTAACAGGCTAGCACTCAAAGTCACATGACTCTTCCTGAATTTGACCAGGAGAGTATGGAAACTGTTAAATTGACTGTAGAATAAAAGGGGGAATTCCTTTATGAAAAAGGCATTTGTTCTCAATGGAGAATCCCCGGGTCCATTATGGAGGGGGAGAAGGGTAATGGTAGGGGAAAAGATTCCCCCAGACTTTAAATTCCCAAAGGTTCTTCAATTAAAGTGTTCCATATTAGCTCCTAATAAGATTATTCATATGGTAATTGTACTCAGTAAATACAAAACAAAACATGCATTTCCTTTGCTAGAAAACAGCTCTGTTAATGCATGTCTATGGAGCTACATGACCCCACAGACAACAAAATTCACTAAAACACAGTGTAAGTGGAGCAGTTGCCTAGTGGCGACCAATGGTAGTCCTTTTCAAGAAGATTCTCTGGAAATGTAAGATGACCTTTTCTTGTTCGGGGTGCAGACTGAAAAATTGCCAAACTAACTATTTGAATCAATAAAATCCATGATTTTGCAGCTTTGAAATTTTTTTCTGTACCTCTAACCCATTCAGTGGAATTTACACGGTGCTAGAAAATTTAGGAAAGTATAAAAAAAAAAAAGCACAGTGATCTCAAAGAACTTAATTGGATATATTCTAGTATTTTAGAAAATTTTAATATAATAAATGTAAATAGTTCAATTAAGTTCAGTTAGTGATATTTGATTGATTTGATTAAGTTTAGTGGCTGATAATAACAAGGGTTGAAGAAAGGTCATGACTCTAGTTCCTATAAATTAATCCTGTATCCAGTATTCTTAGTCACATATAATGTATATGTGTTGTTTGGTTAAATGGGTATGTAAATACATATACATACACAGAAATGTTCTTATGTATTCTCATGTATTCATACACATACTAATCTAGGTACCTGTGTATATACACATGCAATGGAGGTAAATACATGTTTATTCATGTACATGATGTGTGTATTACCGTGTATGAATAAACTTACAAATACATGCACAGATGATTTTGTGTATGTAAATACACATATATTCTATGTATACAAATATACATGTATGTACATGAGTAGCTAGGAATCAGAAAATTGGATTTCAACCTTGAATCTACCACCAACTAGTCAGGAGTCTTGGACCAGAGCAAAGAAATGATGTTATTTTCCTAATCTATCAGTAAGGAAACCTGATTACCTAGTCTTAAACTCCCTCTATTTCAAATCTGAGGGTCTGTGGGATTTGGTGGGTGATTATATTTATAAACATATGTAAACTCAATCCTTTAAGGGAAAACTGATGATTTTTACATTTGTATTTATCCTTTTGATTCTAAATATTGGCAACCCCCCCCAAAAAAAAATTTATATATTCAGTGACTTCCTAAATTGAGCAATATGTGCTAACACTTTTACTTTCTCGGACAGTGTCACCTCTCTTGCTGCTCATCTGCTGTTGCAAACGAAGACAGCCAAGTGGTCTGGGCACCAGGTTTGCTCCCGTGCCTGAGGGAGGGGAAGGAGTGATGAGGCCTTGGGGAATCGAAGGTGCTGAGCCTGAGGACAGGGTGAGTAGGCTGTCCATTATCAGAGAAGCTTGGGGTTTCAGTGGAATGGAGCACACTTTGACAATTATACACAATGAAAAATTAAAATCTGTTAATTTTCAAATGTTTAACATAAAGCATTTACATTAAAAATATTTTTTTTTCTTTATAGGATGTGTCAAATATATGCGTACCAATGACAGCCTCTAATACCCAGGATCGTATAGATTCCTCTGGTCAGTGAACACCAAAATCTAATTTTCTTTTTATATTACTCAACCAGACAAATATCTATAGCAAGCTCTAAAACAGAATGCTTAGGTTTGACTCCCGGTTCCACCATTTAGTAATAATGAGTGCTGTGGCAAGACACTTAACCTTTCTGGGACTCAATTTTCTGATCTTGAAATTCAGCTTATCATAGTACCTACTTCCAGATACTGCTGAAGAAGTAAAACACACACACATACACATTATGTGCCTGTATTTATATATCAAAACTATACATTAGAATGGGGCAAAATAAGTGCTACTGTAGCCATTATTTATAATACACATTTAAAAGCTGTTCAAAAAAAAAAAAAGCAGCACGTACCTTTTATAAGACATTGAAGAACTTTCCTTAAACTTATGTACACATTTGCCTCATTATTCTTCTACTCTCAGAATTTAGTAGTCCCACACGCAACTAAGTATACTGAAAAATACCCTGCTATTCAGCAACAATTGAACAAGAGAGGTTGCCCCATTCCAGAACAGACCTAAGAATTTTCAAGAATGGTACCTTATTCCCAAATCAGACTCTGGACACTCCTGTGAACACCAGTTCTTTATCCATTGCTGGATAGACTGTGAGTTTCAGTCTCAGCAAACACATGTTGGTCCTGCTGTGGAAGGTTCCAGAGTGGGTGCAAGCCCTCTCTGATGCCTGGGGGGGACGTTACCACAGGCAGCAAAAGCTAGAACTAGGCCATGCACAGCATCCTCCCTCCTCTTAGCTACTTCTACACACCTTAAAATCTAAGGGAGAAGTCTGTGCAAATGTGAAGGCCAAGTCCAACGCCTGACTCCCTCTGCACTGTTTACTTGTGTATCAACGAGCATGGACGTAGTGGGTAGTTCCGACTACTTGCCTAGCTGTCCTACAGCACCTACTCTGTTGTGTGGTGTGCCCGGCAGATGTTGAGTGGCACTGTTTTATGTGGATAAACAATGCAAACGACTCCAGCACTGTTCCGTGAACACCTTCTCCTTTCAGAAATCTACACTAACACCTATGCTGCTGGAGGAACCGTTGAAGGGGGTGTATCAGGAGTGGAACTCAACACAGCCATTGGGGCTGCTACGGGCCTGGTGGTTGCAGGAGCAGCAGGAACCTTGAGGAGGCGGAGTTCAACACTTGGGACGCAGTGGGAATATACTGACACTGGCCTGAACATGGCTTTTTTGGACAGCTATTTCTCTGAGGTAATTCCCCTGCACACAGTGACATAAAATAGTACTGGGACTCAATAATAATAGCAATGGCAGTAAGTTCTTGTGAAATAAGTTCAGTTATTCTTAACCTTATGCCAACCTTGGATTAAAAAAAAAATTCTCTTCTTCAAATGCAGAAAGCCAGTGTGTCAGAGCTTGCAGATTCAGTTGACATAGCACATCGCAATACTGTGAAGGGGGCCAGCATCCACCATCTCCCACTTTTTCCGTGTTTCTGCTTCTGTTTCTGTCTGGTTAACCCACTTTGTTTCCCCAGCAACAGTAAAACAGGAGGATCCTAATCAAGACAAGAATATGTCTTGATTATTCTCCAATAGAAAAAAATTAATTAATAGACTGGATCAGGGCAGGAAGAGAGGTACCAGTCATGAAAGAGCATCACCATTACTTGGCCACTCATCAGGGCCTAGAGTCTAGGTTTCCTGTTTTCTATCCAGAACCCCATCCTCTCAGTGTCCCTCACTATGGAAAGGGATTGTGGCTGCGTGAACATTCCAAAGCGGAAAGCCTCAGGGGCATTGGGTTGACTTAACCCAGTAGCATGAAGTATAAATAAATCCTCTAAGTTCCTATTTAGTATGTTTAGTTCACTAACTATCCATTTTTATCTCATCCTTCAATTAGTCCGTTTTATATCCCACATGAAAATACATGTATTCTACCATTCCTCTTAACAAAAACTGCTAAACACATTGTTGTAATTGTAAACTATATCCTAAAAGTGGTGATTATAAATACCATTGCAAATTGTATAAATAGCATCAATTATTTGAAGTACTAATCAGTACTACTAAGTGTAACAAACAAATGGGCACAAACTACATATGTCATACAAATATGACATAGAAATGATGTTGAAAGACTTGCTCATAAAAACAACACTAATATTAAAGGAGTTTTACCATTAATATCATTAATATCAAATTTCCCCTTCATATATTTTCCTGTTCACAATTTGTTGCCTATGTGACAAGCAATATCAGGAAGTCCTCTCCTCTCTCTATGGGCAGGCACTAAGGTCCTTTCCCAAACATTTCAGCTCTATGCTTAAAAAATGGCTCTAGATTTCAGAGATAGGAAGGCAAGAAGGGATCATATTCTTACTGAGGTGTCATTTAAAATATTGAACAACAGAGCTTTAAGGTAATAACAAACTCATGAATAATTGATTTTAAAACCTACAATCATTCACTTCTAACAGCAGAAGTTCAAATCTGTACAGACCATAGGAAAAGAAGTATGCTGACATACTTGAATAAGTGAGGTAGCATTCCACAGTTTTAGGTCTCGGGTACTCCATCCACCATTTTTGGCCCTTTGGTTCCCTTATTTATAAAATTTTAATAAGAGTCAGATTAAAATTGGGTCATTTCACATAGAATTGGGCAGGTCCTCTAGGATTTCAAAGGCCATCCATAGCAGGGAGAAGTGGAAATCCACTCCCTTCCCAGGGAGAAGTTTGACTTTCTCTTTTTCTTTTTCCTTCTCTCTCTCTTTTTTAATTTAACATAGTGGGTTTCTACCTAAGATTTCATTTAAAGACCCTATCACTAAAAGTAATATGAAAATTACAATAGGTAACCTCTTAGTGTCCTCCTGTTAACCCGAATTCAGACACATCCCAGTTCTCTTTGCAAGGAGCACATAAACTTCACTAAATATTCTGCTATGTCTAAGAAACACAGAAATAGTTGTATCTTTATACAGATTTTTATTTCAAACTGATCAAGTTTGAATAATTTATTCAAATTATTATATAATAATTTATTCAATAATTAATATTTTGAATATAACTAAATATATTTTCTTATTTCTGGATTACCTCAGACACAAAAGACAAACTCCGAAAGATCAAAACATTGTCTTTGACTCAAAATCTGACTATAAAAAATATTAATTAGCTTCAAATAAGAGAAATTTATACTTATTCAAAATGTATACACCATTAATGTACCCTGATCTCCTTTAAAAATTCCAATTATTTAGAAATTCAGAAAAGGACCAAAGAACCAGTGTTTGTCTCAGTTCAAACCATGAAGTTGTCTTAGATGAGCTATCTGTAAGGTAATGTTGTAATTCTCCCTTGATTATTTCAAGGAAAAAAGTTCTGATTTTTTTATTTTACATCTAATTCTAGAAAGCATATGCTTATGCAGATGAAGATGAAGGTCGGCCAGCAAATGACTGTCTGCTCATTTATGACCACGAGGGAGCAGGGTCACCTGTGGGTTCTATTGGTTGTTGCAGTTGGATCGTGGATGATTTAGATGAAAGCTACATGGAAACATTAGACCCCAAATTTAGGACTCTTGCTGAAATCTGCTTAGACACAGAAATTGAACCATTTCCTTCAAACCAGATGTGTATTCCTATTAGTACTGACCTTCCTTTGCTTGGACCCAATTACTTTGTTAATGAATCCTCAGGAATGACTCTTTCAGAGGCTGAATTCCAGGCAGAAATGGCAGAAATGGCAATATCTGAACCCATTATTCATGGTGATATTGTAGTGACTGAGACGTACACTACTGCTGATCAATGTGTGCAACCCACCACTATTGTTTTTGATCCTCAGCTCGCACCCAGTGTTGTAGTAACCGAAACAGTAATGACACCCGTCTACGACGTTCAAGGAAATATTTGTATTCCTGCTGAGTTAGCTGACACACACAATGTAATCTATGCGGAGAGAGTAGTGTCTAGTCCTGGTATGCCTGACATGAACAACAGTAACATGACTGATGGTTGTATGGGACCTATGATGAGTGGCAGTATTTTGGTAGGGCCAGAAATCCAAGTGACACAAATGGTAAGTCCAGATATTCACATAAGCCAAACCACATCCCCAATGACATCTCGACACAGAGTAACACGGTATAGTAATGTACATTACTCTCAACAGTAAGTGCTTTATGGCCAGTATTCTATATGGTGATCTTGTACCTTGTAGTCACCAACATGTCCATCAAAGATGTATAATGTATGATATTTAACTCCTTAACAGTCAACGGATGTGCAAATATTCGAAGTTCAATGCAACTCTTTCATTATCTCCTCTGAGGGATGGATTTGGCCTAGCATTTTAGATAGACCTGTTTTAATCCTTTCTGATTTTAATTAATATGCCAGAAAAACTTGGAGAAAATTGCACCATCCTTTAATGGTGTCTAATAAAAAGCACATAACTCAAAAGGCAAATCTTAGAGATCATGCCTGTGGAACTAGTCATATAAACCAAGATGACCTTGTTCTTAGAGATTACAAAAGAAATACTGCCTACATTCACCTGTAATATTAATCTTAAAGGAAATATTTCTATGAAGAATTTTTTATTGAAAAAGTGAACTAAATTTACATTTCTGAGAGGAAATTTAAAAGGTGAATGGAACTATCATTAGAGATCTAAAGTCATTTATTTCTTCCAACAATTTCTCAAAATATGCAATATTTACTAGATGCTTAATATGATTTATCAGCTAAATGTGATTTATCAAAAGGAATTTTAGGTATGTATATATACATATATATACAACTCATAAATCAACATGAATGAATTTTTATTGCACTTTATTGATTTATATCATTAATTGTACGTTAATTTAAAGTAGCAAAAAAATCATGACAACAGTCCAGTAGAAAGTGTTTATTGGAAATATTAGAGTTTTTCCCCCTTACAGGAAATTTTCCCTCATTTTTGCTAGTAATGTCAAAGTAACACATGAAATATGGTTTTAAGTCATAAAATGTTCATTTGGTGCCCAGAAATTCTACAAAAGTGGCTCTATAATTACACACATATTCAACAATATTTACTTAGAAACGAGTACGTATTAAATGCTGTTCTTGGCTCTTTGAACATATAAGTAAGAAGACAGACATGATTCCTGTCTACAAAGACCTTCTAACTCATTTCTAGACTTAAAACTCTAGGAATATAGTTTTGAGATCCTACCAAAAATAATTAACAAAAACTTAAGTCTACTACCAAGTTGTAGTTCTCTTTTTAACCTGCTACTTATGTTGAGTGAATGAATTGGAAATGCATGCATAGATTGCTTATGTTTAGTAGATATAAAGCTTATTTGAGAATAAAAACTCTAGCAAGATAGTTTTATTTAATTCTGTAAAATATGTAAACTAAATAGTAGTAATATAATGTGACTAGTAAGATAATGTAAATGAAATAAATAGCAGGGCTGATTCTTTTTTTGAAATGAAATAATTACAGTGCTTCTTGCTTAATTTTGTTCCTTTATAAATAAAACTATTATAGAATGTGGGACATCACACATAATCTCTTGCTCAATTCTCTCAGTTTACAAAAAGGAGTCTAAAATGAGGGAGGTTTAATGACCACAACCAGCTAGTTGTGGCATAAGACCTTGAACCCTTTTCTCAGATATTCTGGCCAATATGCTTTTCAGTACTGTAACTTCATCAGACATGGAAAGAAAGGATCCAGTTTGACCTGTTACATGGTCTTTGCCATTTCCTAATTTCAAAAAAATTATTTTTCAAAAAAGAAATTTTGTGAAATTTAAATGCAGAATAGCTGAATCATTATAAAGCCTGAAAATTATTTACATATTTTCTAACCTTTTCTAAATTACATATATTACACATTATTACTGCCATTCCTTACTTTAGCTAGTCACAAATGTAGTAGTCTGCTACATTTCATTACTCTATAATTTGATGAAATCCATAGGGTAATCACAGATCATTGGTGCCATTAACACTCATTCAACAGCTAACCATGTAACATCTTTAATGCATTGATTCTGATGAGTATCCTTACGTGAATATTTCTCTCTTGGATCAATAATTCTAAGGATATTGAAACAATGGGCAATAACTAAATGTAAGGTGTTAATGATATTAAAACTGAAAATACTATGAGATTTGAGAAATTAAGAATAAAATAGCACTAAGCATTTAATTGACAAATTCAATTTAAAAAGAGGTGAAAACACTTGGGAGAAGGCTAAAAAAATTTTTCTTTGAACCTTCTCCTCTATGTTTGTATCAGTGTGCAGATGTCAGGGTTTTTCCAAAAGAGGAAATCTACCTCTGGTGGACACCTTTAATCATACTCTCTGTGGAAATGAAACCAGTCATTTCATTCACTCTGTCACAATTATCACTGAGAAGAAACTCTTGTCTTCCAAGAGGGTCAGTATTGCTCATATTTGACTAACATCTCTGAAACTGTTGTATTTTTAAGCATTATCTCTAACAAAATGAAAAGCATAAAGTAATATTCCCCGTGACTCCTTAAGAATTGAATATTAATTTACCTAAGCAGTAAAGATAACATAGCATTTATGTTAAGGATTGGAAATGAATCCAAAAACCCAGGAAATGAAAGTTAAAAACTAAATTTAGTAATATGTGCATTGAGTCATTTTTCCTAGTATATGACATTGAGAGGGTTACCTTATTTTTAAAAAAGTTCTTTAAAAGTTTCATTAGGCACAGGAAAAAGAAGATATCAAAACAAAAAGAGCATGAATTTGTTTCAGAAAAAAATATTTTTAAAGAAATTCCCTCTTTTGGATTAGGTATTTTTGATTGCAATATATTACTAAATGTGATGTTTTATATATTCAATAAAAAATATGTAATACAGAATTTTCATTTTCTCTTTTAAGCGTGTAATATTATATATGCACACATTCAGAAAAATCATTTTCCATTGTGTTGTTAAATAATTGTCATCTTTATTTTTATGATGTAATAGAGAAGCATAGAATTATTTGCAAATTGAAATTCAGAATAATTCACTTATTTATTAATGGCAAGACTTCTCAGTAGAATTCTTAATATAAAATAAACCAATTGAGTTAACTAAAGAAATTGTTCTACGTATTGTATGAATTATATAATTATATACTATCTCTTCCTACCTGATTTAAACAATAAAGTTACTACTACTTTCACTGGACCAGAAAATAAAGAAAGAATAATCAACTTTAATTAGAAGAATTGAAGATGGTTCCTCAAAGATGGTAAGAGCTGAGCTTAGTCAAATAGAATTTTGTCTTTTATGGATTCCCAACATGTAAAAACAAAAACAAAGGATATTCAGAGAATATTAAGTAGGCAAATTAAATATAATAAAATAAAAAATATCTAAAATAAAAGAGTATTGTCAAAGTATTATGTACTCATGTTATATAACACTACGTTAATTATCAAAAATACAGCATCCCATCGATTCTCAAAAGAACACTGTGTAGCATGACTCCAACTTTTGTCATAGATAACACACCAAGTTTAGAGAAATTGCTATTTTTATGTGAGACCTTAAGTGAGTAGCTAATTTAAAATTCAAATCCAAGACAGCATAACTCCAAAAGCCTTATGCTGACTCACCAAATCTTTTTCATTTAATTATGGAAGAATTTGCAAGAGGCAGACAGTAGAGTATCTTAAATCCTACTAAAGATTTGAATCGACGTTGGTAGAAAATGAGGACTTATTGAAATATTTTTGTGCTTGTGAATAACCAGGTCCCATTGAATGAGATCTGGGTTATGCCCCAGAAGTGCTCTGGGAGTTGTGTGGTCTTGTCACCACAACACAGAGAGTGCCTTGTGACTGTATCACTGAGGCAGAGGGCCTGGATCTTCAGAAAAGTCAACATTTCGAAGTGAACTCTCTAGACCCTAAGTCTGGGAGAATCCTAGCTCCCCCCTGAGGCGATAGGTCCATAGTGGGTAATCTAAAATAACACTTTTCAGTCATCTTATGTGTTAATCAAAGTAATTGTTTTTTATTACATTCTTTTTAAAGAGGTAACATTCAAAAAAAAATAAAGAGGTAACATTCATATATATCACTGTGTATGATTCAGAGGTATAGGTCTACACCCCTTCAGATATATATTACTACACCACACCTACCACCAGTTAGTCAAAATATTTGTGCACTACAGATTTGTAACTTTTTATATAACTTTAGATGAGGTGTATGGAATATTTGTCAGTTTCAAGACAATTAGAACATGCTTTCTCATACCTCTGTCACTGACCTGGTTCCTCAATCTGGATCTTTCTTCACTCCCCTCATATTCAACATTTTCTTTCTCACCCCACCCCACAACACTCACTCAAAGCCCTGCCAATATTATTTTCACAAAATATGGTAATGTTTTCACCTTTTCATCATTGTTACAATGTATAAGTTATTGTACAATATCTTAAACATAGACTAAATATTAAAGACAAAAAATGAAGATTACTAATATGCTATTAGTACTTCTTTAAATTCAATACAACTTCAAGTTCAATTTCAGCTTATCTGAAATAAAACAAAGACTGAAGAAACCAAGTTCACATTGGGAAAGAATGACTAGTGGGAATTTTGCCAGAATTTTTGTGGATTTTTAAGAAAGTCAATAAATAAAAAAATGTTAATCAATTTTATCATTTATTTTAAATAATAACATTAAGGAGAAAGAAAGAAAAAAAAAAAAACAAGGGAAAAGGCACTAACATCATTGCATTCTGCTTTGCAAATAAAAATGCCAATTGCCTAGTACTGAACCGTTGGGAGGCAGGTATCTAGTGCTAACACAAAGTGCTTGTTCCTTAGCTCATAGGCAGCCTGAATTTGGACATAAGAAATGTGCAGTGTATGTAGATAAAGCATAGAACAAATGAAAATTGAGGACTGTATTTGTTGCTCTTGACAAGAGCACCATGCTTTGGTAACGAATAGAGCTAATAACTCTGTGATTAGTAAGATATCTGAGTAAAGGTAAGAGACGCTGAGTGTGTGCTCAACAGGAAAGCGGTGAATATATCTGGTGAGTGGTGGTGAGGTGTTGGTACAAAAGTCATTTTGCACACATGTGATAGCGTGAGTATTGGTTGACTGGGGATTCTTCATTGTGTATTTAACAGGAAGGCACTGACTGGGTAGAACTTTGGTATCAGAGAAGCATGAGCCATCTGGGTGGGGAAAACAAAACTAGATAGCGGTTGTAAAAAGAGAATGAATAAACAAATATTATCATGTACTAAGCATTAAGCTCTTTGCTTTCAAATATTTTATTAATCCACTTAACCATCATGATTTTATAGAAAACTGAGGGGATAATTAATATGGGAACTACTGTGACAGAGTTCTAAAGCTCATTCAGTCATTAAAAGGTTTTGAGCATTTCACTATTTCCTGGCAGCTAAATGATGAAGAGTGAATAGGGTATTGACCTTCATGGATCTGACAATCAGATGGAGAAAGAAGAGTTAAAACACATTAAGGCAAGTGTATTCACAAAATAATGAATGAGCGGGCTATAGGAGAGAAACTGAGCCTTGCTGGGTGAAGTTGAGAAAGGTTTCTCAGAAGAAAGGACCTTTGAGCTGAGGTTGGAAGGATTCATATTTATGAAGATGAGGAACTGGCAAGGGACTTTCCGGCCAACAGAACAGAATGGGAGAGAGGGAGCAAAATAGGGAACGTGGAGAGACTTCCTCCTTCTAAAAACTGAAAGTAATTTGGTAAGACTGGGGAATGAAGGAGGATAGTATTTGAACAAGAAGAAATCAGAGGCCTAAATATATAAGATATACTAAAAAGGTTTATTTTAATCGATAAAGGGAACCACAGACATATTTAAAGGACCGCCTTGAATTTGAAATCACTTGCGAAGATTGCGCTGGTACTGATAGGAACGAGATGAGTTCAGTGAAGTCGTTTCAATGAACCAACGCAGTGAAATAATGATTTAAGTTTCATCGTAATCCTTGAGATAACTGACTAATTTACCGCTCATATCATAAGCCAATAATAACTGTATGTCACATCACCAGCAAATGGCACCAACCAGTTATGCCAGCTATACCCCAGAGATGGCGCTGTAACCTAAAAACACCAAGTCACAGGTAAATGCCTTTGAAGCTGTAGGACTCTTTGTAGGACTATCTTGTGAAGGAAGACCCAGCCTTCACATCAAGAATGATACACTTTCTACATGTATAAGGAATAGAAATGAAATCAAAAGAAAAATCATGTTAAGGGGGGGATGTTGTGGGAGGTGGGTTGCTGTTAGGTAACATTGCTTTTCTAGTATAACATTAATGTGTGCTTATTATAGGAAATTTAGAAAATCTAAAACAAAAAGAAAATTATGATCTGTTACCCAGAGACAGCTACCAGTAACACCATGATAACCTTCTTTTTTAAATTTTTTTTACCTATTTTTTTCTTGCAGTGTTTGCTTTCTTTTCTAGGTGTTTCCTAGAATTTCCACCACCAATTTACCTGCTCGCGCCATCACCATAGTCCCTTGTGCTCTTCCGGTCCCTACCTTGATCCCAATCCCTCCCTCTTCCCTGCAGAACGTCTCTGATTTGTAGTTGTCTGTTTATTTTTGTTTTGTTTTGTTGTATATTTTTGTTGTTGATGACGTTATTATTATTTTTTCCTTGATTCCCTATACTCCTTCTATGAGTGAGACCATCCGATATTTTTCTTTTTCCTTCTGACTTATTTCGCCAAGCATAACTTTTCTTTCAGCTCATGCTAGCACAGTGTACCCTTTCTGGTAGGCAATGTCTAAGAACCCCAAATTTGTGGCTGTTCCTTAGTCTCTACACTCTTAATCATGAGATAAATTTAAAGTTAAGATTATTAAATATTAGAATTTTCATCTACTTTAACATTTAAAATTCTTTGTGTAAATACTTTAAGGGATACTTCATCTCATGAGTAGACACTGAGATTTTTTTTAACTCTTTTATTGTAAATGATAATGTGATCAGTATCTTTGTGCATAGAGCTTTGCATAGCTTTACATAATTAATATTAGAACTGAAATTTCTGGGTCAAAGACTATGCACAGATCTTTAGATTCCAACATATCAGAAAAGTAATCCTGAATGTTAATAAAGATACTATATACGCCAAGTGCAATAATCGTAGCTGTAATTTATTTTTTTTATTTTTGGAGTTCAGTATAACTTCCATTTCTGAGATTGGGTCGATGAACCCAATATATCATTATGAAGCTTATATTTCTTTGTAAAAATGCCAACATTTGAGATTTTCACACTGTCCAGAATACATTAGCTATGACTAATCATTTATAATTTATAGATTTCAAGTACTAAGCTGTTCCCCGTTATTTTCCTTTTCCATAGCTTCAAATCAATCTTCCTACCTCACACTCTGTGAATTTACACTTAGTGAATTTACATTTTCACTTAGTGAAAATTCACTTAGTGAATTTACATTTTCTATTTCACCTGCACTGAGATATTTGTGGGTAAATACTTTGACTAATGACATTGAAAAACAAAGATGAAATATTTAGTTTGAACCCTTGAACAGAGAGAATGAAAGACTTGCATACCTAAGGGAATGTCTGACTTATCCAGCAATCGTGTTCATAATAATTACAAACTGAGGAGTAAATACCCAGAAATATATATCACAAGCTAATAAGATTCATTGACTGTATCTGATGACCATTATCTATTCATACAGCCGCATGAGTCTCACTTCCTGAAATCTATCAATAGCACACATCGGCACCAAATCACACAGCAAGTACAATAAAACATTAGCTGGAATCTTGACACTCTCCAACCCACTACCATTTCATCAAATTTTAGCAAGTCCGCAAAAAGAGAACAAATTTAGTAAAACTTCTCAGTGAAGAATAACTGATTATTTAAATAAGTGAAACAGAAAATCCATCATAGTCAGATGATTGACTAATTCAAATAGCTATGCCTACCTCCCTCTAGCTTCAGATTTTCTCATGGGTGTTGCTCAGAAGGCCTGTCTCCTGCACAGAGGGGAAAAAGTATTGGAAAATGAAAAGAAGGAAGTGTTCTCTAGCAGAAAAGAGAACAGGACACCTACCCTCCATAACTCCGGCTTTCCCACTCTCTCTGCAAGTCAAGGATTCTTTTCTGCCTTGAACCACAAGCTCCTGCAAAAAAGAAAACCCAGCAGGTCAAGAGGGCAGAAGACTCCTTCCACTCCTTTCCCTCCATTGGTGAGCAAAAGGAGGGACAGAAAATCTCACTGGCTTAGGAATTAGACTTTTCATGGACTCAAATTGTGTGTCCTTTCTCTAAAGAAATGGGTGTGTTTGGTTTTAGCGAAGTACTTGTCAAGTACCGTCAACTAAAACAGAAATGCATGACACTTAACAGGAAAAAGTCTGAAGATGATATATGAAGCTGAAACCACTGCATGATAGATTGATTAACACAGAATACTTGAAAGAAAAAACATCCATCACTTTGTCATCTGGAAAATCTGGTCAAGATTTAAAAATACTTGATCATGAGTTTTGCAATTTGGAGCAATTAGTAATTCTTAGCACTGAGTACATAATTAATCATAACTGTACTTCCTGGATTTCCAGAACAAGTTCATAATCATTGTTATCATCCCTTTTAGTTTTAACTTAAAATCATCTACCCATTGTCCCCTTAAACATTCATTTTGGTTAGATTAAGTAACAGAAAACAGTGACAGTGGAAGTATTCATTAAATATTTGTCTGTTTCACAAGCAAAACCATTCACAGCATGAACTGAATTAGCTCCTTTCTTCCCATGCCCATGAGTACACCCTGATCCAAGATTCCATTATTATATCATTTATTGTTTTAGCTCTAGCTCCAAAATCTACATAGAACATGCTAGGCACAATAAATGCCTATAGCAATACATGCTAACTGAAATGATACTTCTTCAATCTCTACTTAATATTGTTATCAAGATTATTTCTTTTATTAGCTGTAGATTATGGGATAATCCATTTTTCTAAAAATTATGAAGACCTCTTAATAATCTATCAAGAGGGAACAAAATGATTAAATGTTTCAATATCTATCTACCAAGACTTGAAGGTCTGTATAACTGGACTCGGACTTCTAATCATATTTGAATTCAATTTTTGGATAAGCCATTTAAATCTGCTCACTGTACTTTGCTTATTTGTTAAATTGATGGATTGGATTATATTACTGTTTTTCACACCGTAGATTTTCATTCCTTCCAATAATGAGTCATGAAGTCAATTTAGTATGCCAATATAGACAAGCAGTTTCAATGGACCTAAATAGAACATAAAAGTAAATAGCAGAGTATACCATACATACTAGGAGTATGTGTTTTTGTAAGTATGTATTAGCTGGTAACATGAACCATGGTTTTGACTGTGAGTAGAGTTAAAGGAAGTTTGACCACTACTAGACTAGATCATTTTAAGTTTGCTCAGGTCTCAAATGTTTGGATTCTATGAATAAGTTAAAATCAGATAGGAAGGGTTCTAGTGCTAGGAACAGGGAAGCTAGAGCAACAGACTGGGCAGTGCCTCTTGGAACAGAACAAAATCTACGCAAATGAGAGACTTCAGCGCACTGAATATTACTCACATCAGGTGAAAATGCATTGACGTCAGTGCATTTGACATCATGTGAAAAAAAATGCTGGGTAGATCTTTTATTCCCTCTCTTCCTAGAAAGGGCTAGGAAAATATGGATGTTAGGAACTCCCTGGCATACAACAGAAGGATCTGCAAAAATGAGTACTCAGTGATCCCCATTTATGCAGGCCAATGATAGTTGTCACCAAGGAGAGTCAGTTTACCTGCAGGAAGGTATGGGTGGACCTTATTTCTTCATTCATTTACATTGAACGTAGGCAACCCCACTCTTGACTCTCTTTGCTTTGATCGTCAGATTTGGAGTATGAACTAGATTGCATGTTGCTATGTTGAGACACATGCCCATGATTCCTGCTCGGTGGCAGCCTGTAACCGTGCCCTGAATACTGGGGATGGGATTCTCTCATAAGCTCTGTCACACACAGGCCACATGATGGTGGCTAAGTCCCTTCCCTCTCTGGGCTTCATACTCATCGCCTTCACAATGTGAATTTCTTGGGCAACTTGTGTCTCTGGGTCTGAAATTGCTCCCTGCTCCTACTTAACAAGATAATCCCTATTGGACACTAGATCTTTCCTAGAAAAAGGGTAACCTGAGGAATCACAAGCATCTTTTTCAAGAACAAACCACGTCTTGTGAGTAAAAACTCCAAGCAGATAATCCCTAGAAGGTTTTTATGGCCAACTGAGAAAAAAAAAAAAAAACTGGCCATAAAGTCTGCTCAAGCAGAGTGGATTTAGTTGAATAAATTAATGTCAAGTAGTTGAATTTGTAGGCTCTTTTGTTAAATGTGGGGGGCAAAAAGCGTTCGGGAAGCATCTAATGCAAGTGAAAAAAAACCTTTAAATTTCCTCTCTAAACAGATTAGTACAAACTTCCAATCTACAGTACCCAGGAGTACTGTAGAAGGGGAAGACAACCGAAAAAAAAAAAAACCTAAATGATAGGCAGAGAGGTGAAAAAGATCTGAAACAGCTTGAAGGAACAGGGTGAGAAGAAGGAAAGGGAAAAGCAGTGGGCTGAGCGGGCTGTATCCACAGAGACAGCGGGAGGAGCGACACGCCCTGAAAAGCTGAGTTCACTAGCCCTGCAGGAGCCTGTTCACACCGAGGGAACCACACCCGTCAGCCTCCTGTGACCTCACCAGGAAGCGGGAAGGACTGAGCAGAGGTGAAGAAACCCTCTTACGGGAGAGAGTCATTTCCTGGTAGGGAGATGGATGAACTACTCATTGCCTGTTCTGGATGCTGAAGGATTATTTCTAAATTTGTACTCTACTGTCTTTTGTTGGCGTTATTTTCCCATGCCAGTCCCACTTGCCAAATGCCTGACCTTTATGCTAACTGCTTCTCCTCTTTACCTGACTTGAATTTCCAACTGCTAACTTAGCAAAAATGGTTTCAGACACCGCAATTTACCAGCACGCTGCACTCTCACCTGGCATCTCTAACCAGGATCTGAGATTTCCACCTAGGACTCACTCCCAGAACTCTTTTTTTCTAAATAACCCTCAGAGACCTGATTCACTCCCCACAATTCAATCCAAGAATTTATTTCCATTCAACAAATGTTCATTATCTCCCACAAACAGTGTAGGTAATGAGGCTACAAAGAAGAGCAAAGCACAGCCCCACCCTTAGGGATGTTATAGACTAGTCAGAGCCATCAAGTCTTAAGCAAACACTACATTGTAATCTTGAAGAAAGCTCTACCCAGGTGCTGACGGGTTTGGGAGCGGAGGAAATGAATCTCAGCTTCCTGTTAAGAAAGCAGCTAACAAAAGAGTTAAGGGCTACAGCAAGCAGTTGAGGGTACAAGCACAATCACTTTGCAGTCTGAAGTCACACAAATAACAAGAGCACAAAGGACATGCCAAGCAATGGGAGGTGATAAAACTTGCAATTCACTGGACTGCATGCAAAGAACTACAAGTTTTTTTTTTGCAAGAGCTTAGGAAGCACTGAAGCAATTTAAACAAGGAAACATATGCTCCCATGAGCATTTCAAATGACTCCTTTCAGTGCCTCTTGCTGACGAATTTGTGGAAAGTAGACTTGAGGGGAGGGAAGCGTTCTCAGTTCTGCTCCTCCAAGTCCACCCTGTGATAGTCTGTGGCCACTGGGCACTACTGGAGGCAGCTTCATAAATTGCTTGGTCTTTTGTTCTTCAAGGATATTACCAATGAGTCCGTTTAATATTTAATATAATTTTGCAACATTAGGAATTAATAGTTGAAATATTTTGGAACTTATCTCATAGATAAAAACAAATAATTGGAACTCATCTCATAGGTTAAAACAAATAATCACTTTGGATTACTAGCATCTTCATAGAAATCTGCAAAACCTAATGTAGTGGCAGGAAAGGGGGCATAGGAGCAAGGTTCGGGATGGTTCTGGGCAGACGGGTCAAGGAAGGAGAGTCTTGGAGCCCTCGGTGGCTTTTCATGCTTTATTTAGTAGAGGTGGCCAGGTACATGGCAGGCATGGGTGCCGGGGGTGCCGGGAGGCTGGCAGGCCTTCCAACCCCTAGCGCATCTCACCCTCTCGGCTGCTGCTTCTCTCTCTCTGCTGCTGCTGCTACTGCTCCTCCTTCGTCCTGTGGGTTCTGTTGGTCCTCGCAGTTCTCTCTGTTGGTCCTCACAGTTCTGGCGTCCTCATGACACCACCCATTTATGCCCATGTCCCAACTCAGGTGCGCCCACTTGCGCATGCCCACCCTGGAATGCTCGCAGCACCTCAGGTGTCCATCATCAGTGGTGGGAGGGTGGAAATACCTGATCAACCTTTACCCTACACCTAAATATTAATCAGTGGTGTTAAAACAAACAAAAGAGACTGTGGGTCAACCAGATTGTTATTTATACTGTCCTCTGATGAGATGCAAAATGAACTACAATGTCATTCTGAACAAAATGTATGCCTACAAGCTGATAAAACTTTATATATAATAAATAAAATACAAGGGGTTTGAAATACAAAGATAAAGAGATAAATTAAAATTTCAAGGCCAATCCAAACAAGTTGGTATTATATAAAAATATATAAGACAAAAGGAAAATGTTAAAATAAAATAAATTTATGGTAGAATTATGGTTGTGAATTAAGTCCTAATGTGAACATAGTAAAAAAGCAAGGGACAAAATAGCATGTACAGTGGAATCTCATTGTAGCATAAATAAAAATCCACATATATGTAAATGAGAAAATAAGTAGAACTTCCAGCAGGAAAGGGAAATAATATTCATCTTCTAGGTACTTAAGTGTTATGCTAAGTATTTTTGTAAACCAATATCATCACTTGACAGATACACAAATCTGTAGCTGTGCTGTGGCTGAGAAGGGAAACATAAAGTAGACAGACCTGGTTTACATCCCACTGTTGCTGCTTTACCAGTATGGTGATCGTGAGGTAAGTGCTGGTTTTCTCACCGACAAATTGGGATTTGTACATCTTCCTTATAGGATGTTTGAAAAAACTGAGCAATTAAATAAATGATATGAAGGAAACAGTGCCATGTACTCAGCATAGCAGTACTCAATAAATGTCAGTTCCCTTGATAAACTGAAAAGAAAATGTGGTTAAGTGTTCAATGAGCTTGAAGTTTTAACCTCCTTAAGGGAACCCTGTGATGCGTCAATGGTTCCTTTAATAGATCCTCTGTGTATTTCTCACTCCTAGCTTTTATTTGATTTTTCCTGCTCAATCAGGAGCCCAGCTAAGGATACAATTCAGTTCCCTTCCTCTCTATACCTCCATCCAATCATTCATTCAGCTACTTACTTATTCTACAAGTAGCTACTGAGAACCAAAGAGTGGGCCTGGTGAGAAGTGGCAAATAAGAGACCCATCCCTGCCCTCTGTAAGCTTGAAGTCTCATCCTTACAAAGGAGACCCACACTCTTGGGCATTGCTTGTATAATTTGGGACTGCCTTGATTTACACTGTAGTCACCCATCCAAAGCCACTGCCTAAATGAACACTTATTTATTGTCGTGTTCTGTTGGATGACGATGTGAGCCTACAGGTGAGCAGACTCCCCAAGAGTGTCCCCTTGAACATGGGGATGAGGACAGCAGACTCCCAAACTGACCCACTGGGAGTCCTGCTATGGGCCAAGTCCCCTTACATCAGGGGCCACTTTCTGAAATCTTTCATTTATGCTCCTAGATATTGCTCATGCATCCCAGGGCACCTAGAAATGCCACTTTTTCCTTAACACTCATTGCCAGAAAAACAATTCTCTTGCTTTATCTTCAACATTAAAAATGCTGTTTCTAAAATAATGAAAGATGCTATTTGGAGTGCAGTAATAATGTTCATCCTAACTTTTGCTCCTCTCAGAATTCAAGTCCACATCTCTACTGAACATAAATGCACAAATTAGTCATGGTGCCAACACCTTCACAGCACTCACATACCTGATTCATGTGTTTTCACACATATTCTCATCTAAGGCAAACCATGGAACAAAGAGATTGAATAGTTCCGTATTTTTATGCTAATTTTTTTTTTTACTAGAAAAACTCTGAAAAGAATAGTATAAATACATTTTACTTTGGGGCAAGTTCATCTTTTTCTAAATTATTTTAAGATGAAATAGTAAAATTCTTATTTCATATTTTCATTGAGGTAACTTTAGGTTATAACTCTATATATGATTCAGATATATAGGATCATACCTATATGTTACCCACACTGCACCTACACTGAGGCAACCATAGTCCACTACCAGAGTCTTTTGTGCCCGCTTCACATCTTGTTCTTCACCCTCCCCCAAGTCCTCTGGTAACCTCGGTTCTACAGTCAGATGCATAGGGCTTGTTATTGGCTTGGTTCTGTTTGACCCTTTGTTCTGTTTGTGGATTCCTCTCTAATGGCAAGAGAAATGAAAGAGAATATAAATAAATAGGACTACATCAAATTAAAAGGCTTTTCTGCACAGTGAAAGAAACTACCATTAAAACAAAAAGATACCCTATTGAGTTGGAGAAAATGTTTGTATATCATACATCTGACTGGGGGCTGATATAAAAGAGCTATCAATAACTCATACTATTCAACAAACAGAAAACCTAATCAAAAAATGGGCAGAAGAACTAGATACTTCTCCAAAGAAGACATAGACATGGTCGATTAATGAAAAAATGCTCATCATCACTTATTATCAGGGAATCAAAATCTCTATTTCTTAATAGTTAATATCTTGAAGTGAAAGAGTAAATAGATAATCAAAATATTGCTATTAAGTTTAATACATAAATGTATGTAATTTGACATAAATGAATAATTATGTTATATACATACATGGAGAATTTTCAGTGAATTTTCTTTATATTTCCAGTTTAAATACCCTTCCAATCTCCTGAACACATAATAGCAGTGTTCTCTTACATAAAGCCCTGTATTTGTCATTTGTGTTTTTCTCTGTGTTCAAGTGATCACTTACAGATATATATACATATATATACATGTGTGCACATATACATGTATACACATGGGTGGATGTACATATATATGTGCCTGTACATGCATGCATTGTACATACATATACATAACAATACTGTACTATATCATTTTTTTCACTCAACAGTATCCCCATGACATTACCTCTGTGTCAACTGATATATCTTTATTATTATTATTTACAGAATATTCTATTTTCTGTATTTTCTTTACCTATTTCTAGAATAATACCATATATTTAGAGTGTCAGGGAACCAACTCTTTTCACCTCATTCTGTTAGACCCTTTAACAAATGAATAATAAAGATAGACCCAAAAAATGTGTCTTTATTATTTGTACAAATTGTAGATAAAGTGGTTCAGATGCATATAATGATGAGCATCCTAATACTCAGTTATAATTTTATTACATTTATTGCAAGCAGGAGCAAAGGCTGCAGCCTGCTCCTGCGAGCTTATAACCAGAAGAAGTAGATGTGCCTTGTCAACTTGTGGGCTCAAAAAGAGAAAAATTCCTGACTAGTGAGTCATGGATGAAGAGGAGCAGTGGGTTAGGACCAATGTGTATAATCTTTGTCCCAAATTCATTCATATTTTCTTCCTCTATCCATTACAGGAGCAAAGAAGGTATGGGGAATGAAGGCAACTGCACTGCAGTAGAGACATGAGTCAAGAAACAAGAATTGTATCTAATAGTTGTTTCTTTATTTATCTAATTCTTTATTTATCTATTATTTATCTAAGAGTTGTTTCAATATTGCAGTAAATTTTAGAGTCTAGTATGGCAAAGCCTTTAGTATTCTTAATAATCCTTTTACTAGCTGTTTGGAATTATATTTTCTTGCATATGGACTTTAGTATTTTTTTTATCTTCCTCCACCTCCATTCCTCTAGTAGACTAGGAATCAGGTCTGAGAATGCCACTGTATTTTTTTTTTTTTAGGAATTGATATTCTATTAATAGTGTTTTTTTAATAATAAATAACAGTAATATCTTTCTATTTTCTTATATTTTCCCCTTTAGCAGCATTCTTCTGCTCATCTTTAAGAAATTTACTTCCAAATATTTTCGTTTTTAACTGATATTGCAAATGGATTCCTTTTCATTTTGCTTTCAGATCTTTTTTGCTAGGGTAAAAAATTAGTTACTAAAAAATCACCATAAATTCTATAAAAAGTGCTACATCAAAATGTTTGATAATATATTTGAAAGCACTACAAGATGTGAAGAACTTCTTTGAAAGATATAAATTATCAAAATGTAGCCCAAAAGATAGAAAACTTGAACAGGCCAATTGAATATTGAGGTGCTTCAGTATGGTGAATTAGGGTAACTGGAGAAAAAATTTCATAAACTGAAACACTTCCTCAAAATAAAGATGGACCAACCCATATTAGTAAAACTTACATCATTTCAAAAGCTAAGGGAATAAAAAGGTCAATCTACCTTTCTGGAGAACTGACTTCCAAAGAATCGAAGATTAATATCAAGTCTCCAACTTGCACTAGTTTGACCAACATGCTCAAACATCCATGAAATTGATCTTGTGTTTAATGCATCAAAAATGAAAACTAAACTGACTCATGAATATGCTGTACTAACAAGGAAGAAGCCAGGTGCAGTCTTCTCTACCTTAATCTCTCTTTAGTTGTTTCCTTAGAACACACCTCCCATCTGCAAAGACTGTTGCCTTGAGAGAAATTCAGCCTAAATGAACCATAGTAATCTTCAGAAGTTTCAATAAAAGAAAGTAAATTTAAATGATGTTCAAAAAAAGTTAATGTGAAATAACATTAAAAAATTCTATAGGTTAAATTACTTTTTTTTCTGTAAGGCCTATTAACAATTTAGGTAGCTAATGGATTATGATCCTCTTCTTAATGTCTGCTAATGGAACAGTGGTGTTAATCAAAGGAAGGCCAATTAGACATGTCCAAAACTGCAGAAGAAACATGCTCATGTGTTTGAACTGGAAGTTCAGTGCTTTTCAAAGAACTAAGTGAATGTGAAACAGATTCACGCGATTTGAACCGTGCCCTTTCCTTTAAAATGGTAGCAACAAAATATACTTACCTTTTCTCTTCTGATTAAATTTACAGGAGGTCTTGTAGCTCCTATTCAGGACCAGCAATGAAATTCACTGTATATCAAGTTGTGTAAGTTTTAAACTATCCAAAAAAGAAAACTATACAAAGATTTTCTAAATTTACTTGGAACCATAATTATAAAAGTATCCATGTATGATGCCTCATTAGGCAAAAAGCCAACATCTGAGTCCCTTTTTTTATAGGAATATATTGAATTTTTTTAATTGCATTAATATTGGTTTGCATCATTGTTTCCATTTTAGAAATGTAGGATTCCCTCTTTCAGGTATTGTTGCCATAATGTTTCCACAAGGAGAGGATCTACAGTCCATCACCATAGACCCTTGTGCTCCCTCCCTTCTTTGCTCTCATTCCTCTCCTTCTCCCTCCCCCTTATTTGCTGAATGGATTTCACATCCTGCTTTTAAGGTTAGTTTTCTGGTATGCCTTTACCTGATACTTTCTGGTTTTCTTGTTATTGTTGTTGTTTTTCTATATTCCACATATAACTGACACTATCTGGTATTTGTCTTTCTCCTTCTGACTGATTTTGCTTAGCTTTATCCCTTCCAGCTTCATCCATGTTGGCACAAATGGCAAGATTTTATCTCTTTGATACTGAGTAGAATTCCATTGTATATCTATACCATATCTTCTTAATCCATTCATCTGTTTGGGGGCACTTAAGCTCTTTTTTTTTTTAATCTGCCCTTTTGGTAGAGAAATGCATTGACCCTGAAGGCTAAGATTCCTAGGCTTCATCACCTTCCATCACCACACTGAAGCTGGTAGTTCCCAACTACAGTCATTCCTGGATTCGTCAGAGATCCTTTTATTTAGTGTCCCACGTGGTTTTCTGATTCCATATTTCTACAGACAGGCATCTGTGGTATAGCACGGAACAAAGATTCAGTGTGTCCATTTCCATCGACAATCACACCTTGTGGTATCTGAAGAACTTGTGGAACATGCCACGTGAGAGTTCTTCCCATGGGGGAGCAGTGGGTTCAAATTTAAATGTAAAAAAGTCCCTCTTTGGAAATTACCAATAATATTGGTAGAATTTATTACTAGAAAAACAGATATCCTGGTTCCCACCATTCTTAAAGTACTTGCGGTCTTAAGTGAAAGGTGATCTTCATCATAAAAAGGAAGATTTTAAATGTATAAATAAAAGGATCATAACTATGGCTATAGAGTATAATAAATTCAGTTTTACTTGGCAAATTTGGTCGTTCTATCTTTTTATAGCATTCACTTGAGATGGTGAAAAGACCAGGATGATGTTAGATTCAGGAGAGATGCCAGATTCTTTGAATCTAATCAAAGTCCAGTACTTAATTTTCAGTCCAGAATCTTAGATTTCTATACCCAAAATCTTAACTTTAATTTATTATAGTCTGAAAAATTATTAGCATTTCAATTAACAAAGCCAACTAATGAAGTTAAAATATATATTTTTAATAAACATATTATTTTACTATAAAAGAAACAGTAATGAATTACCTAGAACAAATTTTATACCTGGAGGAAAGACAGGGAGGCGAGATGGATATTTTCTTACATTCTCAATGAGAATGTAAATTGGTATAGACATTTGTGTGATAATCTATTAAACATTTTAACTATATATGCCCTTTGATCCAGAAGATATACTTCAAAAGGGTAATATAGATGAATGTGCTTTAAAAAAATTTAATTACCATGCACAAAAATCAACTCAAAATGGATTAAGGACTTAGACATAAGACCTGAAACCATAAAATATCTAGAAGAAAAAGTAGGCAAAACCCTACATGA
>JAGFMF010011668.1:12574108-12660608 GCA_019455555.1 Galemys pyrenaicus | reverse complement strand
ATCTGCCTGTTCTGCTCCCCACTTTCTGTGGTGAATCCTCTCACCCCCCCATATCTCTGGCCTGTACCCCAGTGCTTGTATGCATAAATAAATAAATCTTTAAAAAAAAATTTAAAAAAAGAAATATTTTATATTAATTTAAAAAAAGTAAAAAAAATTTAATTATGCCATGGACAGGGTTAACATCTTTTTGCTTTGATTTAGTCTGATTAGACAATTGTTTATTTGTGGAAAATCTTGTAAGGTGAAAAGAAAAGAATTTTTCAAATGAAGCTTGTGCTCACTTCCATAAAGTGTCTCTTAAGGAAAAGCTTTTCTTCAGTTCTTATAGCTTCTGCAAGATAAAATTGACAAGGGAGAATTATTTACATCATGTATTTTGAATTCATCCTGTTTCTCCCCTGAATGAAATTTTTAGAGATCGATTCCTTTATTAACCTTGTGAAGTCCTGGAAATAAACTACTGAATGAAACAGATATTGTTCCTTCCAAGTAGAACTCACAGTTGAGTGACATAGAACAACTGTCACATGATACTAAACACCATGCAGGGAACAAGTGGGAGTGACTGATCAAAAAAGACTAATAATGAGAGTGTCTAAGTTTGGGGAGTAGAAAGTAACCATCTCTCTGAGAAGGTCAAATAATCTGCCTCCAGATGAATGAAAAGAAGTCAACTGAGAAAAGAAGAGAACTGAGGAGGCAGAGAGATTATGTTTTTGAAGAACCAAAGAAGGTGCATGTGAAAAGGAGACTATGTGTGATGTGGTTAGAGAGGGAAACAAAGAATGCATCAGGCAGTTGTCTGTAATCCATGACAAGCAGTTTTGATTCTGTTCCAAGACCACTGGCAGACAGAATCCTTTTAAAAATAGCACCCAAATGTTAAGAATGTGGTGGATTGGGCGAAGGCAGCTAAGGGGCAAGTGCTCAGTCACAGGCCCACAGCCAGGTCTACAGGGGAGAGGTCAGGAATCTGGCTGCAGCAATAGCCCATAATGAATTCAAGACATGTCATTTCAATAGACCATCCCTTGTCAATTTTATCTCCCACAAGGACCAGAAATAAAGAAGGACTTTTCCTAAAGAAATACTTTGTAGGGCCTCCCTGTTGGTGCAGAGCTTGAAAGTTTCAGCTGACAAGCTATCTCGAGCCACTGTAGCACAAGTTAGATTCCCAGTCAGGGAGCAAACCCACACGGCTCAGCAGACCTCCCCTGTCTTGCCCACTGCTCTCCTCAGCACTTTATTTTAGTAGATCCTCCTTTTCTCCTCCCCACTCTGTCTCTGGTGAATCCTCTCAGCCCCTGTTCCTCTGACTTGCACCCCAGTACTTCTACACAAAAAATAAATAAATCTTAAAAAAAGAAAGAAAGAAATTATTTGTGGAAATAAGCACCAGCTTCATTTGAAAAATTCTTCCTTTACGCTTTTTGTCACCTTATAAAAATTTCTCTCAGTGTGAAGAAAAAGGAACTCTACTACACTGCTGGTGGGAATGTAAGTTAATCCAACCACTATGGAAAGCTGGATGGAAGTTCTTCAGTCTACTAGGGATGGAACTACCATATGACCCAGTAATACCACTCCTAGGGATCTACCCAAAGGACACAAAAACATCAATCCAAAAGAATACCTGGACCCCCCATGTTTATTGCAGCACTATTTATAATTGGTAAGACCTGAAAACAACCCAAATGCCCAAAAGTAGATGACTGGATCAAGAAGATTTGGTACATATACACAATGGAATACTATTCAGCAATATAATAAGATAAACTAGAGACATTTGTAGAAACATGGATGGAGCTTGAAGGAATTATGTTCAGTGAAATAAGTCAAAAGGCAAGAGAAAAATATCAGATGGTTTCACTAGTAGGAGGAATATAAAGAAACAAACAAACAAAAAAACAGTGCTCAAGGAAAAGAACAACAATCCAAAAAAGAAAATACAACAAGAACCAAAAGACAAAGACACTATGATGGTCGGGGTTGTGGGGGAAACCTCTGGGATGAGGGCAGAAAGAGCACAAGGGACTGAGGTGACGGTGCACTAGTGAAATGGTGGTGGGAACTCCATGGGAACTACAATTGATGTCAAATATGTATAAATAAATTAACTTAATAAAAATTTTAAAAAATAATTTAGTTGTCTAATCAGACTAAAAGCAAAAAGATGTTCACCTTGGTCCATGGCAATATATGATTTTAAAAATACACCATGCTTTTTAAAAAAACAATTGTAGGAATCACAGGAACATAGTGAACCATGTTACATATGTTCTGATAGGATATTGGAGTTAAACACTCCATGTTCACTAATTATTAAGGTACAGATTGTTCTCTACAGATGCACATTTATCACATCTCTGACATCTCTGCATGCCTCTGGGTGATGATCCTAGTGGAAGAAGTACATGGCTTCCATTATCTTGAAAAACATTCCATTTCCTTGAATAACAAAAAAAGTGATGGGTCACAACTTTTGCATTACAAGGTGGATAGCTTTGTTAATGTATGTTTTGTGTAACAACATCTTAAATCATAAATTTGTGAACATTCGAGAACAATGAAATATTTACAAGTAATAATGACTGGCATATAAGATATGTTACATACATGTTTCCAGTCAAAACAAATGAAAACCAGTAAAGGCTTGTCAGTGAAGGCAGTCTCATTAAGGTCTCTGCTTGGTGAATAATAGCACTGCTGTAGATAATGAGCATTAGAAACATCATGGAAACCTCTGAACTCACTGTGCAGTTGAATAAATATTCATTCTCATTCTCATTGCTTCAGTCCTTATATGACACACGGTTCAAACTCTAGCAAATTGAGGAATGGTTTCTTCAGTTGTTTTTGAAGCTGTGATATGCTGTATCTACTTTCTAACTCATATTTTCAAAATGGCACAGCAACGGAAGCATAGTACAGACCTGAAATGAAGCTCCCTTTTAGTGATTATAATTGTTATTGTTTAGCCTCCTCAGCAAGAGCCATTTTCTAGTTGAGCTTATGTTTCCAAAGCCATTGTCCAAAGAGTAATAACATAACCACTCAGTTAAAATCACTGGAAAATTCTTCCTTCTCTCCTTTTCACAAAGATAAATAAAATAGCAGGTGAAAGCACTGATTAATACAGAATCCCTAGGCAAAGCTCTCCTCTGCAAGAGTAACCCCCAAATGCCTCTCATCCAACACTAGGATACTTTGTTAATTTACAGAGGTCTTTTTTTCCTCCAAACAAAAGGAAGAGCTGTCTTAAAGTATCAATACTTTCAAAGTACATAGGAAATAGAGAGCCCTGTTGGCCCCGGAGTACACCATAGGATTTGTCATGGCTTTCTAGGCCCCTCTTTGACTGGGAAAAGAAGATAGTCAGTCTACATCAAACCAAGTCTAGCATATTACACTCCGGAAAAAGGTGCCCACACATTTTTTTTTTTTAGGATTTATTTATGCATACAAAAACTAGGATACAGGCTAGAGGTACAGGGCGTGAGAGAATTCACCAGAGACAGAGTGTGGAAAAGAACAGGCGGCTCTACTGAAATACACTGCTGAGGGGAGCAGCGGGCAAGGCAGGAGAGGTCTGCTGCACCATGTGGGTCCCCTCCCTGGTTAGGGATCGGTCAAACTCATGCTGCAGTGGCTACAGATAGCTTCACAGTGCTATGACTTAACCCCTTGCTCCACCAGGAAGGCCCAACCCACAGTCTTTCTATTCTTCCCAGTCAACAATCCTTACTTGGTATTTCAAACACAAAAGTCAAGCACTGTTAAAGTCCTTATCTTGTATTCAGATAAGGAAAGAATAGAAGGATAATTAACATTGCTAAACCCTCATTAATTTAAATTGCCAAAGAACTAGAAATCTAGGAAACATAAAAAAAAGTGAACCATAACTAGAGTTTAATCCACACAATGCATGCAGATAATGATGTGCCTAGGACATCCAAGTTTGCAAGCATTTCTAAAAATATTTGCCTTTGGTACAGTAATACTTTAGAGAATTGCAAGATGTTAAATTATGGGATGGGAAAGAATTCATAATGAAAGTTCATTATGTTTTCTATTCTTCCCCATCCCAAAGTTTTGAATATTATTCATAAGGACATGCAGTCCTCACATTATTTTTCAAAGAGCTTTCTTTTTCAAATTATAAAATGAATGCATTCTCATTATCCAAAAGAATAGAAAATATATACAGGTATAATGAAGGAAATAAAAGACACACATAGTCACCTCATTTAAAAGATAGTGTAGTGCGTGATGGTGCGTCCTTGCACTCTTTGCTCAGACACAGACAGTTCCTCTATGCTGTAAAGAAAAGGTCCCAAAATACATGTATATAAACCCCAAATTCTCACCAAATGAAGATACTAACTCCAGAAAGTAGTCAACATTTTGATCAATGACTTCTACATTAGGCAAGCCATTAATAATTTCTTTAGTGTATGTCCCAGTTCCTGTCCCCTCAGATTTGTTAGCTAGTTAGTCACAGACTAACTACTTCCTAAACCACAAAACCTCTGCTCTGTGTTCTGTCTTTCAGGAGCACATCTACAGTAGTTGCTCTTTTCCTGAATTGAGTCAAAAAAGACATAAAACATGCATGATAAAATTAGAGGGAACTCTACAAAGAATGTCAAACCTGAGCTTTGGGAATTTCTTTCCAACAGAAGCAAATTTAAGCTATTATTTCTGTTAGAGTCAACATCCATCAGGTTCTTCACAAATACTGTTTAAGGTACATGGTATCAGTCAGGAGTCAGAACACATTTTCTGAAGTAAACAAAGCAAACGTTTTCTATGTTAGGAAACATTTTTGGCTCTGTGACCACATGATCTCTGCCTAAGTACTGAGCTCTGCTCAGCATATCTTTGTACCACAAGAGTGGTCATTTGCTGGGAATTTTATAGGGAATACACAATGATATAAAAGCTAGAAATAAAAATAAATTTTTTTTTTTTTTTAAAAAGCAGTCATTGGGTCTCCCTGGTGCCTCAGCAGGTTAAGCACTGCTCTGTGAAGCATCAGCAGCACAGTACTGTGAGTTCGATCCCCAGCCAGGGAGGGGACCCACATGGTGCTGCAGACCTCTCCTGCCTTGCCCACTGCTCCCCTCAGCAGTGTACTTCTGTTGATCTGCCTGTTCTGCTCCCCACTCTGTCTCTGGTGAATCCTCTCACCTCCCATGACTCTGGCCTGTACCCCAGCTCTTGTGTGTATAAATAAATAAATCTTTTTTAAAAAATTAAAAATTTAAAAAGCAGTCGTTTACAACACACGAATGGGCGTGTGTGTGCCAAGAAAATGTCATTTACAAAAACAAGACTTCTCTGAAGATGGAGGGTGGCAATGACTGAATATCATGAATGTATTAAATACCACTCAACTGTACACTTAAAAATAGCTGAAAGAAACTAAAAATGAGGAAACAAGGTCAGACTGGGGACACCTGGTGGGGAGGGAAGGGGGAGGGTTGAGGGAAGATGGGAGTACGGGGGACTGAGGTGATGGTGCACTGGTGAGATGGTGATAGGGAATACATGAGGATTACAATTGATGGCAAGTATATGTAAATTTTAAAATATTTTATATTAATAAAAAATAATAAATTAGAATCAAATTTAAAAAATAGCTGAAAGAGTAAATTTTGTTATACATAGCTTATCACAACTCAACAAAACACAAGATTACTTACAAGTTATGTTTTTCCAATTCCTAGAACACAAAATCCTCTCTACCTAAAACACCATGTGATTAAGTAATTTTCCTAAAACTGAAAAACCTCTAAAATATGCTGCATAAATACTTACAAAGATAAAAGTGGTCTTCAATCAGCTCTTCTACCAAACCTGTCTTTAAATATTTTGGAACATTTTGGAATATTCAATAGTGCTTGTAACTTGTTGTGTCATAGGCAAATGAAATGGTGTTAACGGGATTTTCCCCCTAAACTCAGAGTCCACATGTTTAAAAGCACATGTGTGCAGCAACAAGCAGGCTGATCATTCTGGAAAAAATGTTTCCATTAATTAAAAGTGTGCAAGGATGACCTGCTTTATAGCCAAGCTACTTTTTAAAACACTTACAAATGAAAAGAAACACAATAGGGAAGATGTTATCTGATTATCAGAGATCTGATTTTACAAGACATTATTTAGACAGTTCAAATATACAAGGCGTCCTTTAGCTGTTTATTCCAACTTTATTTCTAATTGTTTTCATTTAAAACTTGCATGAATTATTCCTTGATGTGATGGTTTTCTTCTTTGGATATGCAGTTACTTTCAATAGCTACCTGTTATTAAACCGTAGGTATATGCACAAATACACTTAAGCTAAAAATAAAGACTCTTCCACATACTAGGTTTAGGGGGATTTTGTATGTTTGTTTTCCTTTTCAGTGTTAATTGTAACTACCCATGAGAAGAAGCCAAGTAGATTCTTTCTCAGTGTAGTAAGGACTAGCTTCTGCACTTCCACACCGTGATTAATTTATTATTCATCTGGTACCTTCCTATTAAACTCTGTCTTTAGCCTGTGAACTTTTCTTTCAGCTACCAACAAAGGATTTCATTGCTTTAGGAATTGAGGTGTGTCTAAGTTTTTACCTGGGAGCAAAAGTGATGCAAGTGTTTCTGGTGAGACCAATCCCTGGCTTAGGGAGGGAAGGAACCGCATAACAGGTCCTCAGTGGACTTCCCAAGACAGGAGAGACGCTGCGAAAGGAGAAAAGAACTTTTCTCAGACATTGGATGCAGACGGAGGGAAGAAAGGACTGAGGAGCCTCTGCCTCGATTTGGTCCCCAGGGAAATCAGAGACAATGACTTGGCTCCTTTTCAGAACCACAGGGGCTCTGGCAATTTTAATGGTAAGTGCTGTTTGTTTTTTTGTTTTCTAATAATTTCAGACTTTCCCTATTCCCTTCCTTGTTAGAGAATATAATATTCAGTTGCTGAATCTCTACTGTAAACACTAGAAAGAGTACAGTGGAAATAAACTTTTAAGTAAGATGCTAGGGATTACCAACTTCCTCCTTTCGTTATTTTTAAATGTTGAATTTTACATTGAAAAATAAACCAGAGACAGTTGAATCTGAAAGTCTCTAGTTAACAAATTGAATAATCCTGATCCCAATCTACTTTCCAGTATTCCTTCATTTCCTTTCTTATATTCATCTGTCCAGTATTAAATGGAAGTAAAACACACAAAAGAGAAGCAGGTCTATTTTCCAAGATTATATATCTCTTAAGCATATGACTAAGAAGTATACATGTCTAATCTTGACAACTGAAATGTTTGTAAAGTAATCAAAGACAGTTGAAATTTAAAGCAAAGCAAAGTTTAACTCTCGAGAAGTTGGGTGTGTTGTTCAGAAAACAATGTTTATGGTTAGTTAGTCTTTATATGCAAAATATACTCAACCTTTGGGTGAATAAGAGATAAGGACATTTTAAAGGCCTTTTTTTTTTTTTTTTTCAGCAGAATAACTGCTGTCATTAGGAATATTTTAAATCCTATACTCTAAAAAATGAGTGGAATCTGGAGAGCATAGCACAAACTTGGATGTTCCTTAATGATTTAGGTGAAGAAAAATATGTCACTATATTATCAGTTGCAAGGAGACATCAAAAGATTGAAATATACCATAAATGAATATTTTTTAAATTCCTACTTGAATGTCTTAATTTATCAACAATAGCTAGGATGACCTAAGCATCAATTTACCTCACTCCTTTACCTAAAATTTTGAAATATTGGATTTCAGGGAGCTAGATCTCAAGAAAGAACTCTCTAACACATAGGCTTTCTAAAACTCACAAAGCTGCCCTGTGAGTCAGGGAGTTTCTGGGCCTTCCCAGTTGTGACGGTGATAATCACTGGATTTTCCCAGATTTCCAGATGGTTCTTTCTGGCACTGCAGGTAACCAAACGACCATGCAGTCAAGCCAATGACCAATTTGGGAAGCAAAGAGATATGCAGTGCCAGAATAGCAGTGTCACAAGGACACAAGATTGGACCACCACAGCTGAGGGGAGCTCTTTTCCCTGCCTTGACCTCAAGATGCTCTCAATTACCTCTCTGGTTTGACAGTGACTGTGAGAGCCTGATACTGAGGGTTGTTTATTTGTGTCCCCAATGCTCACTATAATATCTTTCTTACTGGACTATCTTTCACAACTGTTTGAAAAATAGATAAATCGATTGAATAAAGTTTTGGTAAAGCATAACCCACACACTAGCACACAATGTCTCTGTAGTGGGCAGTCATGGAGGAAACTATAAAATTGAGACATTTTCTTCCCCTCAGGAAAGTTCTCCACACACAGAGGAAAAATCACATACTACTTAAAACAAAACAATGTAACTTCACACATAGTCATTAAACTGAGTGTTCTAGCAGCAGTCTAACCAATATGGTGCCGTTAGTGACAGGTAGCTGTTAATCAGTTGAAATGTAGTCAGTCTGTATTGAGATATGCTGTTAATTGTTAAAATATATATAATATTTTAAGGACCATGTAGAAAAAAATGTAAGCTCTGTCATCAATAATTTTTATGTTGGTTACATATTGAAATGATAGGATTTAGATCTATTCAATTAAAATATACACTGTTAAAATTAATTCTACTTTAACCTTTAAAAGTGGGATCCTTAGAAAGTTTTAAATTATATATTCGGCTCACATTTGTGCTTTTCATATTTCTAATGAACAATAATAGTCTACTATAAATACTATTTGTAGCAGGCAATGTCAGTCAGAAGATAGGCAAAGGAACACCACAGAATAGGAGAGATCTGACAGTTTTTTGATAAGTATGGTTGAGTCAAAGGGTGATAGCCTTGTTGTCAGACCAGCAAAAGCAGATATGCCTATGGTGTTTACCTAGGGCTAGTGAACACTCCGGTTTGGCTCGAATGTCAGTTTGCATTAGAGAATCTGGACATGAATTAGAAAGGCAGGAGAGGGTCAGGCTGAAAAGTGCATTCCATGAAGACTTAAGGAGTCCTTTTCAAAGAGGGAGCCACCCAGAGTTTCGAAATAATGTGGTGATGGGAAAAAAGCAATGCTTTTCAAAGCACTGTCAAGTGAAGACACATCTTTTGTTGTTGAAAGGTGGGGTCTGAAAGTTGGAAGACGTGTTTGGAGGTTTTGAATTAATTCCACCTTCCTATGACCATACAAAGGTGCTGGAGAGGTGAGACACAGAAGCAAAGTCGTGAACTTCAGCCTACACCTGCACCACTGATTCACTCCAGGCTTTATTTTCTCAACAGTTATATGACAATAATCATAAGCCCCCTGCCTTATTTAAATGGTCATAGTGAGTGTAAAACAGCAATGTGTGCAAAAAGTGCTTTGAAAAATACTCTATAAGACTAAGTCTTGTCATTTGTACTATTTTAGCAATAGAGATGGTCCTTAATAGCATCTGATTTTCTTCTTATCATTTTAAGTAACCACTATCAACAGTTTTCATAAGTCAAAAAAGGGCCTACATTTTTCTTCAGTGAAAAAAGAAAATAATTATGAGATCTTTTTAATGGGTGGGGGAAAATAAAAGCTATACTTTAAATGACTATAATAGTGGGTATGTGAAAATGCATTCAAATTTGGAGCTCTTCTCAAAATTTCAGCTGTTTGATCTTCTTAGGTTAATTATTTGGGAGGGAGGAACATCTGCCTACTTTGAAGAATGTTGTAGTACTTCTCAGTTTCTGATGCTTATTTGATCCATTTCACATAAGAAGAAAAAAATAAATGTTTTGGAAAAGGGTTAGTGATTGAGAAATGCTTATGTTCAGAGATTAAACTTTTGACAACAATATTTACCTGAGAGGAGACCAGAACACACTCTTATTAACATCTGGACATTAAGCTATTTAATTTTATGTTACTTACTAACTTATGTAAAAATTTATTCATTAGAAAATTACTTGAAAGTTTGAAATGCAAAGATTTTTTAAAACACACACAATATTTTAAAGAAATTAGTAGTAACAGTGCTAGGGAAAAAAAGAAAGCATAGTATAAATATCAAGTTCTAGATATGGTCAAGAAACTCAATGATTTAAGAAGGTTCTAACAATTTACCTTCACATAAAATTGCATTTCCAATGGGCATGTTTGGTTAAGAATATCTAAGGAGCAATATTTCATTTCTTACCTTTGTTATCTTTGCTTTATCTTAAAATATGTATTAAGATTAAAAAACAATTAAAATTAATCAGTAAATATCAAATTTTGAATTAGAATGTATTCTAAATATAGCAGAACTATTTTCAATCATCTTCTTCTATCAAATATCCAAAAAGAAATCTTTAGGAAAATAATTGTGAACTAATTGATCTAAATTAAACAGAAAGAAAATATTTGAGTTACATCTCCTTTTCTCAGATAAAACAATCCAATGTTTACATAAATATAAAAAACAAACCAATATGTCAAAAATAAATTTTTATCTCAACCTCTCTAAAAATTAAAACTTGGAAATCAGAAGAACTTTGCCAAGTGATTCTGGTCAGCCCTGCCTGTCTTGAGCAGCAGTCAGGAAAGATGTAATTACTGCTACCAATTACCACTCCCACTTAATGCGGGAAACCGGTTTTCACACAGAGCCAGAATACGCAAGATGAAGATGTTTCCCACAAACGTCTTAGCCTTTGGCTTTTCCTTTCCGATTAAGAGTCAATCTGGTGGTCTCCCCGGTGGCGCAGTGGGTTAAGCAACACTATGAAGCAAACCGCAGCCACTACAGCACGAGTTCGATCCCTGCTGCTGGCCAGGGAGGGGACCCACATGGCGCAGCAGACCTCTCCTGCTGTGCCCACTGCTCCCCTCAGCAGTGTACTTCCGTTGATCTGTCTGTTCTGCTCCCTGCTCTGTCTGTGGTGAGTCCTCTCACCCCCCCCCCACACCTCTGGCCTGTACCCCAGTGCTTGTATGCATAACTAAATAAATCTTTAAAAAAAAAAAAAAGAGTCAATCTGATAGCCTAAGGTGAGTGAGACTTGCTTTAGAATGTTCGTCACAAGAGCATTATATAGACAACTGGTAATTACCCATAGCTCCACTATGAAAATTGAATGTGCAGAGGGCAAGACTGTGCCTTGATCAATGGCAGGTGGTTCACTCACCTACAGTGTGAACAGTGCCTCCTGGAGTTGTTCAAGGGGCAATCTTCACACTGGTACAGAGGAGCATCTTTCTGATTCTCAAAAAAAAAAGAAAAGAAAGAAAAAAAGAAAGAAAAAGAAAATGTGCCTTGACCTGAATAATATTAAGAGATCACATCATATCAAAATGATTCTTTCATAGTTTTATCATTAAGTTTGACAAAGAAGTGATTAACACATTAAGCACTTGCTCTGGGCTAGGGTTTCTCTAAGTGCTTTCCACCTATTAATTTATTCATCCCTCACAACAAATCTATAAAGTAGAACTATTACCTGTATTTTACAGATGAGGAAGCAAAGATTAAGTAATGCTCTCAAATTACATAGCTGTTATGTAGCAAGACTAGGATTTCCATTCTGGGATTCAGAATCGAGAGTTCAATTTTGTCTTACTTTACGCTATCTTATACAGCATTTGAAACAACCAAAAGAGACACCTCATTTGAATGTCAGGAAATATCAAAATAGGTATTAAATATTCAAAATAATTATATTAGCAAATTAAATCAATTAGGTTCTCAAATATAAGGACAAATTAACTAAAATAATTGTTTCTAAAACACTATCCTAAATAATGTAGTGCTACAATTATATTTCTAAATATCTAAAGCATACTGCAAATATTTAGCAGTATTTACCACATATCTCAATAAGCACACCAATAAAAATCACATTTTCATAAAAGTACCTAAAAAACAGTCCTGTTGGCTTGACTTCAAAAGAGAAGATGGAAAGGAGTAAAGGGTTGGATTGAATAACTTCTCTACTGACTGTGATTCTATGAAAATGTTGAATGAACAAGAGACAACCATGTACAGCCTTGTTTCTCCTTTCTCCATAGCTTAAGCCTTGTCCTCCTTTGCTTGGCTTCTCCTTCTTTTGTTTCCTAGAAAAGTAGGAATTGTACCATAATGTCTTTTTGAACAATCGTTCTCTGTGGCGCTCATACAAATATGATTCATATTTTCTGGATGACTCTTCCCAGTTTTCCTATAAAGGGGAGCATGCCTGGCCCATCCCTCTGCTCACATGGGGCTGAGTTGTTCCTGTGAATTGAGAAGGAGTAGCACAATTACTTTATCCCTCTCCCAAGTAATGCATGATCCTGCTTAATAATGAGCAATAAAACCATAAATAATTTTGAAACATGTTATAACTCTGTGCTCCTCTTTATGGAGAGTGTGAGCACCCGACCTTTTGAAACAGGATTTCAGTGTGAAAGGGTCTGACATCCTATGTCTGATAGAATTCCTCCTTTGGTTCAGAGTTGGATCTTCCTCTCTATTATAACCTTCCAAATAAGCAATGTAATAAATGTATATTATTTCAGGAGTATCCTCAGTCTTTGGCAGTTGAAAATCTAAACTGATTTATATAACTTTCTACCACCATTTTAAAAATTCATTGATACTAACTTGAGTTAGAATCTAGTGTAGTGGTGATACACATGCTTTGTGCTCAGGCTACCCAGATTCAAGTCCTGACTCTACTAAGGCTCTTCGCTGGTACAAGGTATGCATACTCTCATTTCTCTATTTCTTCATCCATGACATAGAATTATAATAATAGAACTCTTTCATATGACTGATGTAAGTACTGAATGAGGTAATAAATATAAATTTCTTGGAACAGCAACTGACACAAACACCACAATAAATATTAGTTACTTTTATCACTCTGTTATTTTTCTTCTGACTTATTTTCAATCTTTTTCCTGCATGCTGTCTTTAGATCATTTAATCAGTGGATCAGGAAATAATCTATAAAGATATACTAAAGGACTGGTATTATGAAAGTTGTAAGGGAAAAAATAATAGAGAAGTTCTGATCTAAAAAGTTCATAATTCTTTTGACTTAGCACCATAAGGTACATAAAGCAATATGAAATCACATATACCATAAACCATTATGGGTTAAATTGTGTGGTACAGCATATGTGCTGTACAAACACAGTTATACTGATGTCTCAAAGGAGATGTTGTTGGTAAAAAGTTTCGTGTAAATAGTGTTGCTATAAACATAGGGGTGCAGGTATTCTTTTGAATCACTGTTTTTGTGTCTTTTGGGTATATGCTTATGAGTGGGATTGCTGGATCATATGGAAGTTCCATTCTTAGTAGTTTGAGAAACCGCCACCCTGTTTCCATAATGATTGGACCAGCTTGCATTCCCACCAGCAGTGTAACAGAGTTCCTTTTCTCCACATCCTCACCAACATTTGTTGTTGCTAATTTTTTTGATATGTACAATAGGTAAGACCTGGAAACAACCTAAGTGTCCAAGAACAGATGATTGTATCAGGAAGCTGTGGTACACATACATGATGGAATACTATTCAGCAATCAAAAAAGATAAACTAGAGTCATTCATAGGAACATGGATGGAACTGGAAGGGATTATGCTCAGTGAAATAAGTAAGAAGGCAAAAGAAAATACTGGATGGTTTCCCCCCTAGGAGAAATATAAGGGAACCAAATAAGGGTCAAGGAAAAGAACAATAACAATAATAATAATAACAAAAACAAAAAGACAAGGACAAATTGGGGACACTTGGTAGGGAGAGGGAAGGGAGAGGGTTGAGGGCAGATAAGAGCACAAGGGACTGAGGTGATGGTGCACTGGTGAAATGGTGATGGGGAATACATGGGGATTACAATTGATGTCAAATATATATAAATAAGGAAAAAAAAGAGTATTTGTTAAAGCACAGTATTAAATGACCATTTTACTGTGTAAAAATCATGTGATGATTTGAAGACAGAGTTTTTTGGTTTTATTTTATTATTTAAAAAAAAAACAGTTTCATGGAGATTGTTGGAACTTGAAATGATCTTAAAGGATGAGTAATACTTAATTGGGTGAAGGGGAAAGAAAAATATACTCCAGGTAGAAAACAAGATAGAAAATGACACATAAAGATCTTGTATGCTCCTGAAAAAGTAAAGATCCTTACCTGTCTGTCATTTTATTCTCATTTAACTTACTGCAGATCACTACAAAACTTAAATTCAATATTTAAACTGAAGTAACAGAACAGAGATGAGCAGTTCCATGTCCCACAGCACACTCTACTTACGATTATAGCATATCTCCATCCTTTATGTTCCAAGGTCTAAACCAGTCTAGCTCCGTTCCATTCTCTCCACTCATGTATTTACAACTAAGATAATGTCCTACCCTGTAATTGAAGCTAACTAATACAAGATGCTTTTAAACAAGTCACTTGAGTAGGTGATGGTTTTTAATAATCCCTTGTATCACTTTCTGAAGCTTATCACAATGATGTTCTCCATTTGTTTCCCAAAGCAAAGGCTTGCATAGCTCCTGGGGAAGTGTTTATAAAACTGCCAGGTGAAAATGTAAAACTGGTACGACTGGTTGTCAGGCAGAGCTTTACAGAGTCCAATATAGTCCATTAAAATTCTGAATTAAGATAATAAAACAAAAAAAATTATACTGAAAACATTTTCTTTTTTCTGGTAGATTTTTACCCTTTTGTATATTACTTTTCCCAGTGACTACTTTTGCTATAGTAACAAACTACAATATGAACAACAGAATGTAATAACCATAATGTATTTTTTATGTAATTACTTATTTGAAGAACGACGGTTAATTTGACTTTATTTAAATATTTACAGGTGGTTGTCTTGGTACATGGAGAGTGGAGAATTGAGGTAAAGTAAGAAAAATGTTTTTGTTATTAAAGTAGCTTAGCTAAAAATTTTTAATTTTGTTTGGAAAAATACTTAACTAACATTTAAAATAATTTAAAATTTAATTATAAAAATGAATTTAAAATTCTAACAAAGTAACCCAACAATATATAAATATTTCATGCATTCTTTTCCTTATCTTAAATCATCAGGTTTTGTTAAATGGGTCTTATGTACCCAGATAGGCAGATATTGTGGGATATGATAAAGGAAATATAAAATGTGACTAAATACCAATAGTAAAAACTATATAGTCTTGCTACTGATTCACTTATTTAATTTTACTTCCTTACTTGACGAAGTAAGGTATAGCACATTAGATATTAACAGTCTTAGAAGTCTTGAGACATAGGGGATTCTCCAAGCTATGTACCTGTAATCTATGTTCAAAGCAAAAGTTTCCAACAATGTGCTCACTAAAACAAAATCCCTTTTTAATTAGACAAAAGAACAAGAAGATGGGACAGCAGTACAACAAGCCAAAAGGAGATACAAACGTGAATGGGTGAAATTTGCAAAACCTTGCAGAGAAGGAGAAGACAATTCCAAAAGAAATCCAATTGCCGTGGTAAGTTACAGCAGTGGGGGCAACAGAATTTTAGGAATATAAAGATATTAGATGTATATTAAAATAAGTGAGGGCTTCCCTGGTGGCGCAGCGGGTTAAGCAACGCACTATTAAAATAAATGAGTTCCTATTAACAAAATGCAGCCTGTGGAATTCACAGAACAAATTAACTTGGTATCTTCAACCAAAAATTAGAATAATAATAGCAATAAAAGAGAAAACAAAAATCAAAGAATTATGGATTCTAGAGTAATGAAAATAATTGAGACATATGGACTAATTTCAATGTATATGCCTTTTTTAGGTCTGGGACCTAGCAAAAAATCAGAAAAATATATAGATATGATTAGAGAAATGTTTGAGAATCAACATCAGATTGACCATTCATACATTAAAGTTGAGTGATGATGTTATTATTCTAACTTTATGTGTATTTAAAATAGATATTTTTTAAAAACTTAAAATAAATTTATAGTAAAACCAAATAATTTTGATACATATTTTAACACAGTACAATCCCGTTTGCTTTTCTTCTCTCTCCAAGTCTCCTTATTTAAACAGAAATTAATATCATTTTTCTTTTTTTTGCTTAACATAATCTGTTAGGGGAGATAGCATTCAGAAATAGCCTTTCAATTTTAAGTGTCCATGACTTTCTTTCACCCTTTTAGCATCATCATTGCCACAGCATGAGCAAATATTCTAAAGCCAAAATGATTAACACATATTTGTCCTTGCTTGTCAGCAATAGCCACAATACAAATTTATTTCACATTCCTTGTACATATGGCAAAAAGTAAACAGCACAGTAACAGAAAAGTGAACAGATGACTTAAGTCTATGGAGGTACACGAGAAGGGAAAGAAAAAAATCTTCATTGGTAATCACTTTAACATGTTGGGAATTTTGTGCTACAGATTTCTTCAGATATTCAAGCAAACCAGAAAATTACCTACCAAATTTCTGGAATGGGAATTGATCAGCCTCCTTATGGAAAATTTGTCATTAACAAAGACACTGGAGAAATTAATATAACGTCCATAGTAGATCGTGAGGAAACTCCAAGCTTCCAGGTAAGTTTGTGCCTTCAATATTGGGCACCTTCTCCTCTTGCACCACGGCTGTAGAAGGAATACTCTTGAGGGCATGCCTCAATCCACCAACAGTCAAGACTCCTCCCTCTACATAGGGTCTCCACTTGTAGTTGTGTTCCTGATGGAATTCCCCAGGTAGGTGCATGAGAGAGCCCTGAAATCAGTATGCAGCTGGCTAAGAGATTTGCCTTGCCATGAATCAGCCTGGAGGAAGGCACAGCTGGTCCATCCCAGCACAGGCACCTTTTGCTACTTTGTCTGTTCTTTTTTCCTTCTTTGCATAAAATTTCTATATATGCCAGTAGAACCCTATTTCTAAAACTTTAACAGTATGCAAACTAAGTTTGTAGAGTGATATTAATATTTTCCTTCTCTTTCTAGATCACATGTCGTGCCTTAAATGCCCTAGGACAAGATGTAGAAAAACCACTTATATTAACAGTCAAAATTTTAGATATCAATGACAATCCACCAATATTTTCACAAAGTATATTCATGGGTGAAATTGAAGAACACAGTGCTTCAAGTAAGTCTTACAAGTATCTACCATTTCTAATTTTTTATCAAATACAAGTATCACTGCACTGTATCATTTTTATAAGCTAATTTATTATCTCAGCTTCATCAGTAATTCTTCAGAAAAGTCATCATGATAACCTGGGTCTACCTTTCTAATTTTTGTAACTGAGCTAATTACTATGACCTCTGTATTTTTAAGTCGTGATCCTGTTATCAAGTCAATGTATCTTATTCTATATATGAAAGTCAACCAATTACACAGCAGTCACAAAGTTAAAATGGTCTTGGGTAGTCTAGATACATAGGCTGGACTTTTTAGATTATAAAGGCTAGAGATGTATTTACATTATTTGAAAAATATAAGGAGACTTATAAGGTCACCCACTATCAAGGGGAGAAATAAAGAGAAGTCTCAACCTCAACACAGATAAGGTTTAGAGAACTGGAAAATTTTTATGGAAGGCAGCACAGTTCTACTGATTTGACTAAGGGATAATGCAGATGCCATGTAATTTCTTTTGAGCCTACAAGTTTTAAAATCTTAGAACAAAAAGGCCACTTTCAAGCTGTGTGGAATATTTAATGTGAACGTAATGTCAATCTTTACGTTTTCTTCAATGAATTCCTTCTGTATTTCTAGATTCACTGGTGATGATACTAAATGCCACAGACGCAGATGAACCAAACCATTTGAACTCTAAAATTGCCTTCAAAATTGTCTCTCAGGAACCTGCAGACATACCCATGTTTCTCCTCAGCAGACACAGTGGGGAAGTCCGTACTTTGACTAATTCTCTTGACCGAGAGGTAAAGCAGGACACGTGGGAGCATTCAATAATAAAGAATTTGATTATATGAAAGTTAACAGAGGTGATTCCATTCTACCAGAGGAACTAAGAAAAGTGGTTCTCTGTACTTACTTGGGCCAAATCTAAGGGAAATTATCTGCATTTGAGTGTCATTCTAGTGGGGTGGACTATGTACTAGGAATGTGTGCCATTAATTGTACCCTAAACATATTAAGTATCAGCACACCAGTGAAAATTAAATTGGGCCAGTAAATAAAAAATAAAGCATTGGCATGGACAAAGATTAAACTTTAATCTTTTAGAAAAGTATTAAAGAGAGACATTCTATCTGCAATAAAGCCTTCTCCAATACCACACTATTTCTCCTGATTTCTTTTAATTTTACTCCAACTTCGAGAACACTAAAGAATCCCTTTCCTCTCTCTTCTGTCATTCTGTCACCACAACTACCATCACCATAATCATCATCTCCATCACCATATACTATCTTGTCAAATTCCATATGACTTTTGTACAAATGATCTTCCATGTAGGCTGGCAGGGTGGCCGCATAAGTGAACTTCAATCAGACAAGCATTCCACTAAACTTATGACCTGTTTTTATTTTCAGTGTATTTTCTTGCCATAAGAAGCTCACAAAAGAGAATATCTGTTCTAGTTCCTTAAAGACATCCACCAGAGCCTCACACACATCCTCTAAAATAGACAGCAAAAGTGTATGTTATTTTCCAGAGAATAAGTCATGAAGTTGAAATTTTTCACCTCATTTTTTTACTTTTTTTCTCCAAATTTAGAAATATAGCAGTTACCGTCTGGTTGTGAGTGGTGCAGATAAAGATGGGGAAGGACTGTCAACTACATGTGAATGTAAAATTAAAGTGAGAGATATCAATGATAATTTCCCAATAATCCAAGAATCACAGGTAAACCTTTAACTCCTTGAAGAATCATTCACACACACCTATATGTTTATATGTTTATTATATACTTTACCATCACGATTTAGTATTTGTTTGGTGTCTTTTAAGTTTTCTGCTCTTTTCCTTAAAAATACATTTGTAAAATGTAAGATTTCAAATAACCAGCAAGGAGGCAATGCATAATTTGAAACTGAATACTATTCAGAATAAATAAAAATCCCTTTCGATAAGACCTGCATTGAGATAAGACCTAAGTTACTCTTTTCTCCTTTTCAGTATTCAGCACAGATTGAGGAAAATACTTTAAGTTCTGAGTTGCTACGATTTCAAGTAACAGATTGGGATGAAGAGTTCACAGATAATTGGAATGCAGTGTATTACTTTACCTCTGGAAATGAAGGAAATTGGTTTGAAATACATACAGATCCTAGAACTAATGAAGGTATCCTGAAAGTGGTTAAGGTAAGTTGATTTGCCTTCAGCAGTAAAAATGTTCTATCTGAACCAAAACTATCATTTCCACAAGTAATTTTTTTCACTTATTAGCAATAATGCTAATTATTTTCTTCATAGAAAACACATAAAAGTACATAGATTTTTTTTTAAGTTCACATAGGTCTATTACCTAGGTATTTTTCTTAGTGTGTGATTTATTTTCTCCAAGCTATCACACTCTAAAGTAAGTACCAACATATTACTATAGCTATATTTATAGGTGTACCTGCCTTAATGAGAAGAAAATAAAACTCATTTCTTGACTTAATCTCATTCACTGTCACTATCAGATTGAAGGTAGGGAGAAAAATACATATAATTGTGGCTTGTGAATGTGTCAACTTGTTTTTAAAAAGACTAATTACAAAAAAAAAAAAAAGGAACTTTCCTCTAGAAAACGAGAACATGTAAACTATATGGGAACATTGTATAGCATGGGGCATTAGAGTCTATGGAAACTTCTTTCTTTAATTGAGTGTAGTAGAGTGAGTTGCCTATAATATCCCATTAGCAAGAAATTGCTAGAACCACACAAGGAGTTCCATCAGTGGGCTTTTCAGAGAGTGAAAAGTGATCTTCATTTGCAAGTGCTTTGTTATAAACACCCAGAAATGCCTGAACATGAAATACTCCATCTTCTATATTGGTGCCATCCAGTCTCCCAAACTGGAAATCTAAGACTTATCCTTAAATCGTGGCATTTCCTCACAACATAGAATCAGTCAATTCTGTCCTAGAAATTGACCTGGTCTCCCTCCATACAGATGCACGTTAGCCAAGCTGGCCTCCTGCCCCCTATGTGATGGCAGCTTCTGCTGATAGGTGTTCTCACCTCCTTTTTCTACTGCCCTTTGTTCTCCTACTGCCACAAAAGGGATCAATTGTATGGCAAAGGATAGAACTGGACTTTGAGTGGTGAACTTAAAGTAGTATATACAGATGTTGATTGATTATAATGTGTAATCCTGTCAAACTTACATATATTAGCAGGCAATGCTACCTAAATTAAAATACATATATATTTTAAAAAATAATAATCCAGCAGTTATTCTTGTTCTTAAAACCTTTCCTTGTTCTCCATTGATTTTAAAAATCACCCACAGCTCCATTTGCCTCTTCAAGTCACCTGCAACCTTTGGCTGGACTCAGCTGGTCTCAAGCAAAGGCCAGGCAGCAGTTCTTAAAGTCTCTTCATGAGACTATAATGTGCACCCAGTGCTGATGACCAGCTACTGCCTTGAGATGACATTCACCTTCCTCAAAACTAGGAATCTACGTGAAGTGACCATAACAAAAACAGGTGCTCAAACTGAGTCACTTTGTGCATCACCAGCATTTTATTTTTTCATGAATGCTGTAATGAAACAGTGAATAAAACAACTGCTGTACAAGACATGTGCAGCCACCCCACTCCCCAAGACCTACTAAACTCCCTGAAAATTTACTAGCAAATGGCAAAAGAAAATCCTGTGATTTCAGGTCTCGGTTTGGGCCAAAACCATCAGAAGGTCAAAAAAATTAGTCATCAGCAAGACCACTTACAGAGAGTGGAAAACAACCACTCTCTGCTTTGTAAAGGCCTATTTGCCAAACAAGTTTAGGAAGACAGTCTGTCTAGGAATTTTTGTTATAGTGCAGGAATGATTATTCTGTGAATGGCCATGGCTGCCATTATAGAAATGTATCATGGCCTTAATTTGTTCAGTCATGACAACAGCCTAATGGTGTAAGGTTTTTGTTCAGAAGTGGAAAGTTGAAGATCAGAGAAATTAAAGATTGTGCCCTGGTTCACAGAGAGCACTTAAGTAATAGAACCAGGATTCAAACAATTGTATTATTGCAAATTTGGAATTCTTTCCACTGCACCACACACCCAAAGAGACTGTAATAATGTTTTGCTGGTCTAAAAAGAGACACTCTGCTTTGTAAGTTACCAAACTGAGACCTTATGAGCTAAGAATCCTAAAGGTTTCTCTTAACTCCACATTGCAATGATTTCTGATACTGTGTTTGTTGTATAATAATAAAAGGACCTATTTATAGCATGTAGCATACGGTTTTCTTGTCCTCTTTTGGATTTGTCAGATCATATTTTTGTAACATTTCTATCCTTTTAATTTTATTTTTACTTTAGGCTCTAGATTATGAGCAACTGCAAAGCATGCAGTTTAGTATTGCTGTCAGAAATAAAGCTGAATTTCACCAATCAGTAATCTCTCAATATCAAGTAAAGTCAACCCCAGTCACAATTCGAGTACTAAATATCAAAGAAGGTATTACATTCCGGCCTGGTTCCAAGACTTTTATTGTCCAGAAAGGCATAAGTAGTAGTAAATTGATCAATTACGTTCTGGGATCCTATCAAGCCATTGATGAGGACACTGGCAAAGCTGCCTCATCTGTCAGGTAAATTCATTTTTACACTATTTTATTGTTTCTTGATGTAGTTTTAATCTATAAACTATCACAAAACAACACCTAAAGTATACGTCAAGATCACAAAAAGATACAAAGTGTATCTACCCAAAGATAACTCAAGAGCCTTGTAACTGAATTATTGCAGCATACTGTGTTAAAAGCAAAAAAAAAATGTCTTCTTAGCCTGTTTAGAGATAGAAGGAAAAAGTTTCATAGGAACTATCATGAGTTTTAAGAAAAAGAGTAGAAGTTCATCAGAAGCCCATGGAACAGTTAGCGAGAACAGCACCTACAAAGACAGATACTTAAAATCCAAGTGCACCATAAAAAGTAATAACTCTGGTATATTTTACTGTACAGAGTGGAGAATTGAAAAGCCAGGTTGACACGTATTTAAGGATTATGAAATACTCCTTTCCATGTTAACTTTTAATTTTCTGTTGCTTTTTAATAAACTATATTTTAACTATGTTTTAAATATCATGCATTAAATATTGAATGAGTCATTTTCATTAAATAGGTATCATTCCATGTTTAAAAAAACTATTATATTTTTCTGTTACAAAACAGATATATCATGGGACGTAATGACGGTGGTTTTCTAATGGTTGATTCAAAAACTGCTCAAATCAAATTTATCAAGAATATTGATAGGGACTCTACTTTCATAATTAACAAGACAATCACAGCTGAAGTTCTGGCCATCGATGGTAAGAAAAGTAATTCAATCATTTTCATGTCTTCATGGATAAGTGATTATGTTTCTTTAACTTATTACCTTTATCATTAAGTAAATTCATTATCTTAGGGACCTTGAGTCTCAAGTCTAAGGCTGTTGAGTGCAGTAGAAGACTGAACACTACAATTTCTCAGTGGAGTTTGAAGTAACAGTAAATTCTGTATTCTCCCCTGTGCTTGCCATGGTAGACTGTTTTGCTTTAGAAGCAAAAATATTTCCCTCAGTGCTGGGCTCATACAGTAGGTACACTTAAGAAAATTCTTGTTTTTATATTGCTTTCATCAGTGAATTCATCCCTTCTACCTATTGGTTCCAATCATATTAAATTAATAGTCAGTGCTACTAATTAGAGACACCAGCCTTGCAGATAAATTTAAATTTGCTTTTCGCAAGATGTGGAAATTGGATGACATCTTTTGACTTATAAGATAAATATACCATGAGAAGCCAAGTTTCTTGGTTATGTGCAAAAGAAATTTAAAAGCTCATTTTTTGGATATACTCTGTTGTTTATTTGTTTAACTCTAAAACATTACTTTTATAGAAACCACCGGTAAAACTTCTACAGGAACTGTGTATGTTCAAGTACCTGGTTTCAATGAAAATTGCCCAACAATTGCCTTTGAGAATAAAGCAATTTGCAGTTCATCACCTTCCGTGCGTGTTTCAGCTAAATCAGAAGACAAGAATACATATACTGGGCCCTACACATTTTCATTGGAGGAGCAACCCCTGAAGTTGCCAGCTGAGTGGAGGATTACAACTCTCAATGGTGAATAACAGTAAAGTTGTTGCTATAAATGGAAGCCAGTGCTTCTTTACGTTTACAAAAGGAGAAGAGAGCCCATGAAGAGCAGGTCCTCTCCAAGAGTAATTGTAAAATTCCTTCATGATAAAATATGCAGTCCTAGTCCTTTGAATTTCTTCTGTCTTAAGAAGAGAAAATGAAGGATATGTTAGACTAGTAGCATGATTTAATATTTTCTGTAGACTCCAACTTCTTTATATTTTTAATAATTTATTTCTACCTCCAGTGTATGTGTGCTCATGTGTGAGCACATGTTCACATTTGTTTATATGAACACACACACATACATACTCAAACATAAATTAGAGTCAGGCATCTATTTTAATGCAAAGCTATTTACATTTCTAAATGCATAAACTTTTCCTAACTGGGCAGGCTGTGAGCAGACATGAAGCATTTGAGGGGATGGCCTTCCTAAGGTTCAAAGGAAGTAATACTTAGTCTGTGACTAGTTAGGAATCTTAAAAGTTTGGTGGACCGAAAATCACAAAGTCATTAACTATGGGAAGAATTAATCCATTGGGACCTCTCTGGTGGTGCAAGGGGTTAAGTCTCAAGTCTATGAAGTCATCGGCAGCCACTGTAGCAAGAGTTCGATCCCAGCCAGGCATAAACCCACGTGGCACAGCAGACCTCTCCTGTCTTGCCCACTGCTCCCCTCAGCAGTGTATTTCAGTCAATCTGCCTATTCTGCTCCCCACTGTGTCTCTGGTAAATCCTCTCACTCTTGCATCTCTGGCCTACAACCCCAATTCCCGTATGCATAAATTAAAAATATATATATCTTAAAATGAAGAGTTAATCCATCCTTCATTTTCTCCTAACCTTTAGGAGAAATATTATGCTGATTCAATAACACAACTTTGCATCTATAAGAGATGTTGGTGGACCCCACTTAGAAAGTCACAGCATAGCAATGCAGATTAGAGAACAACCAATGCTCATGAGTCACACAGACTACAAGGTTTCACCACAGGGAGTTCCTATAACCAGCATCGGGCTCATGGAAAGAGGACTGACAGGAGCAGTGGAGGTAGCAGCAGTCAAAGCAGAAACTCAGCCTTGATAATTCATGCACACAAACGTGGACATATGGGAAAGACATAAAACTAGCTGGCCACACAGGAGTCTAGGGATTGGTCTGGTCATACAGGAGAGTGCTTAAGTTCCAGAGGAGAGGGACCTGATATTTAAATGCTGTACATATCCCACCTTCTTTGCAAGGAGGGAAGGGAAGAGGAAAGAAATCAAGGTAACACTCCATCTTCATGGAGAAGAATAACAGGCACAACAGGGACAGAGAGAAGGAGAGGAGGAAATGCAGACAAATTCACCCAACCGAAACTCTCATAGCCTTCATAACTCCAACCATACCCCACTATGAGCCCCCAATTTCGGATAAAGATGTCTTTGCAACTTAACAAAAAGAAGTAGTTTCAAGAGTCAGAGATACCTTGTCCTGCCACTGACTTGTGTGCTTGTTTCTCCACAGCTACCTCTGCGCTTCTAACAGCTCAGCAACAAATATTTCCTGGAAAATACAAAATCCCCCTCATAGTTAGAGACAGTAAGGATCAAATCTGTGAGACACCAGAGGACTTGATACTGGAAGTTTGTAACTGTGAAGATAGGGACAACGATGAATGTGGAGATTTAGGGTCAAGTGCAAACCGTGAGCCTTTACATAGAGAGAGGTCACAGGTGAGGCTGGGGCCTGAAGCCATTGGCCTGATATTCCTTGGACTTCTGCTGTTGCTCTGTGAGTATGCCAAAGTTTCCTTCTGTTTTTTACAAGTTATCAGTGTTGGCAGAGGCCTTCACACTACACAGAAAATGCATCTCTGTAATGCAAAAACAATTCTCTAATCATCTTATAGCCACAACTGGGAGGAAAGTGTATTTTCAGGAAAAATCTGAAATGCTTCAAATTAATATATCAGCTGCCAACAATCTCTACTCATAATATAGCAAAAAATTCATATATTAGACATTTAGGAAGCAGCATAAGAGAATCAAGAAGGAAAGAAAATAGTAAACCACTTTCTATACACAGCCAGTCTTATTCACAGTCAAAATAATGACTTTGTCCATGAGTGTAGCACTTTCTAAAATATCTTCTCCATAATTGTGTCTCACAAGATACTAAAAAAAACACCCCAAAAAACCCTGATCAAATAAAATTGAGGAAAATAAATAAGTATCATAGACTCCAAGAAGTTATTGTTAATCCAAACATCCTCAAAATATATTAATTTTAATAAAAGTAAATTTTTATTCAATAGAGGCTTCTTAAAAATGACACTTAAATCAAAATTTTGTGAATCAAATAGTATTTTGAATGTAATAATTCTATTAAAAAATTTCATGGTAAATTCATGGATAAATAAGAGAAACCCCAAACTATAAAGAAATATAAAAAATGACAAGCACACATATACCATAACCCAAACTTAACAGGTATTAAAATATTATACTCAGATCTCTTTTCTTGAAAAAGATAAATTGTTACACATACACATCTAGTGAGATGTATATATGACCCAGAGGCCATTGTATATTTGGGATTGAAACCGAAGGTGGTAACCAGAGGAAATATACTGTATTCCCACAGTCATATTTGTTTCGTGTGATCCCACCATTTTTAAAATGCTATGTTCTGAATTGTGTACAGGACAGAATTTTTCAGTCTGTAGAAATATACTCAACTCCTTGAAAAATCCCTCAATGCACGTATAGAAACCAAATATATATTTTCCATACAATGGTAAACAAGATTTCTAAAAGACTATTTTTGATCACCTCAAAATATTGATCATCTAAAGATAGATTCATCACCCTTCAAAGCTAATTTTTCAAGTCACAATAATCAATCCTTCCTACACATTTAATAAGGCCATAGAGTTGAGAGTGGCAATAAAGAAAGCCTTTAGAACAATATAGTCTACATGAACATTAAATTTTGAGGAAAATATTGATTTTTGTCTAACCAGTTTTACTTTAAACACTTGGCCTAATTTTTTTCACACTATATTAGGATTCACCTAATATGTGTAACTCATGTAACCCATCCTAATAATGCTAGCAATTTCTCATAGTACTCACTATTGTCCTTTCCCTCTATGAGCTCACTTAATCCTCAGAACAATCTTGATGTAGATACTAGTTTTCCATTTTAAGAATGAGTTCATGGATGCAGCAAAAGTGATCTAATTTACCTATTTTGTGAGTGTGGGAGCCAAAATTCCAACATAGAAGTCAGTCTCCATAGACTATGCTCTTAAAGCTCTCACAAACTTGCTGCTAATTAGTCAGTGTTCTAACTTTGAGTCCAGGTGATACTGGCAGGCCAAAGCAGGGCCACTGATAACCAAGAAAATGAGGGAAACACTTAAAAAAGAAGGAATCGTTTTCTCTTGGTCCATTAGCATGAGAGTATTAATATTTTCTACAAAGATATGACTGATACACATAGAAAGAATGAAAATTAGACTGGGAAGAAGGCTGCTCCAAGCTAGGCATTCATAAGTCACAATTAAGAGGGCATTCACGGGCCTCCCTGGTGGCGCAGTGGGTTAAGCAACACACTATGAAGCAAACTGCAGCCACTGAAGCACTAGTTCGATCCCTGCTGCCGGCCAGGGAAGGGACCCACATGGTGTGGCAGACCTCTCCTGCTGTGCCTGCTACTCCCCTCAGTAGCGTATTTCAGTCCATCTGCCTGTTCTGCATCCCACTCTGTCCGTGGTGAATCCTCTCACCCACACACACACACCTCTGGCCTGTTCCCCTGTGCTTGTATGCATAAATAAATAAATCTTAAAAAAAAAAAAAAAAGAGGGCATTCACAGCCTATGTCAGATCACCACTCTGGTTGCTGAGTGAGGTTTCTGGTTAATTAATGTTTACTAACAGATGATAAGAGACACATTATCATACCAACCTAAAATCTTGGCCATCCAGTTGTGTTCACACGATATGCATAGCCTCAACATGTATAAATAAATGTGATCATAAAAAAAGATTATAGAAAAGGATTAATAAACTGAACCACCATTATCATTCATCAAACGACCTTAAGGCAACAATTTACATATCACAAGAATTTAATCTGTCTTCTTCAGTTTCATAAGCATACCAAATTTTATAGTTACTAATTTTGCTTTCTGCTAGGAATTTTCTATAAGTCTTAAAAATACTGTATTTTCTTTGTTACATTTCTGAGAATTATCATGTCAAATCCTTTCCAAGGGATTCAAATGTTCTGATATTTTACTTTGTTTTGTTTGCTAGTGGTCCCCCTTCTGCTGCTAACGTGTGACTATGGGAAATTCGGGGGAGTCCCAGGATTTATCCCAGTTCCTGATGGTTCAGAAGGAACAATTCATCAGTGGGGGATTGAAGGAGCCCAGCCTGAAGACAGGGTGAGGATCCAGCTTGGAAAACATTTATTTGAACTATATAGAGAAAGATTCAATTTGGGATGAGATGAGAAAAATTAGTAATGAGGTATTAAGGTAAGGGACTCCATGACCCTCTGTTTGAGAGAGAGGGCTGGTAGGGTACAGGATTTTGTCTCTTCAGATGTTGAATCATAAAAATGGTTATTCCTGCAAGAATTCAGGCCGGTTATTATTTCACCATTTGCAAAGGACCACATTTTACCTATATAGCATGAAATCTAGTTCACTTTTTAATGTATTTATTTTTTTAATATTTCTTCCAGGAAGTCACAAATATTTGTGTGCCTCCTGTAACAACCAATGGAAATGATTTCATGGAAACTTGTGGTAAGTGGACACAAAATTTATTTTTTAAAGTAATAGTAGGTTAAATAAGAAAAAAATTGAAATTTGAAAAATAAGAAGTAACTGATTTCATAAATGCATTTTTCCACTGATCCTACATTTTTAATAGCTGAAGATTTGTTACATTTTTCCAACTTTAATAAACTGAAGTATAGTTCTAACCAATTACTGCTCTTTTCATAAGTAAAGATTTCATACATAAAGAAAAATATAATAAATACTGTGTACTCACACCCAGTTTTGATCATTCTTATATCACATGAGCAGATAAAGCCTTGTGCATATTCATGCACATTTTCTTACCCTTCTTCTTTCCCCAGAACTAACAGTATCCTGATTTGAGTTCAGTTACCAATTTCCATATTCAATAATAATAGAAGATCATTTATATTGTCATAAAGGTGAAATAGTTTGATTTACCAAGTGACTATTTTATTCGTATTATCTTAATGCCACAACTATGACCAAAACTAGAGAAACAATAATACTTCAAGCCTAATATTAAACTTTTCTTAATTCTATACTTAGTAATAGATTGTTTTTAGATGTGTAACCTGCAAAATTTGAATGAGATTCCCCAAAAATGTCCTTGCCTTTATCAGCTCCCCCAAACTTCAACTGCTTCTCTCATTATTATTACATTTAAAAAAAACTATATTCAGAATTTTCTAAAAAAAAAAACACTTTCTTCAGAAGTGTAATTGTAAAGGTAACAGACAGACTAATCATAATACATTAAATTTTCATTAGGTTATAAGACACCAAATTAACATCTACTAATTTGCAATATTGCATTATATACATTTCCTCTTCGTTTTCATATTGAGCCAATGTGACAACTTATTACAATTTTTTTTTCCTGAAAATGTTGCTGTGGAAGCTTCCCAGGGCAGTGTGCTCAGTATTCTGTTCTTATGCTATATTTCTAGCTGTTGTCATCAAAAATTCACTTCCTTTGTACATTTTTATTAGTATATTTATAGATCTTTTTTCTGCTAATATCCCCTTTCTGTTATGCTCACTGAGATGTTCTGCTACTGTCATCTGTAGTCATGTGACTGTATTTTCTCCTGTTTATTTGCTTGACTACTGTCCATGGGTATGAAAGATCAGTAATAGACAAGTCAAAAGCACTTTTTTTGAGGGGGAGCAGCAGAGAGGGACTGGGATGAGGGCAGAAAGAGCACAAGGGACTGAGGTGATGGTGCACTGATGAAATGGTGGTGGGAATTCCATGGGGACTACAGTTGATGTCAAATATATATAAATAAATGAATATAAAAAAACAAAGATCAGTAATAAATAAAAGTAATCACAGTATGAGATGTTACAGAAATGTCTCCCCTGCTTTTAGAAATTTGTACAAACACATATGCTGGAGGGACAGTGATTGAAGGATCTTCGGGCATGGAAATGAGCAACAAGCTTGTAGGAGCTGGAGGATTTGGAGCAGCCATTTGTTCTGCAGAACAGTCTGGAACAATAAGAACAAGACATTCCACAGGAGTTTCTGCAAGTGCTCAGGGACTTTCTGCAGTCTGCAGGGAATGCAATGATGGAACAATAAGCATGAATTTCCTGAACTCCTACTTCTCACAGGTAATTTTGTGGAAAACTGTGGCTTTGTTATTTTATATATGTTTGAGGTATTTTCACTTAACTGTAGTTTTGCAGCTTGGTTTTTTTTTTTTTTTTTTTTTTTTTTTTTTTTTTTTTTTTNGTTTTGCAGCTTGGTTTTTTTTTTTTTTTTTTTTTTTTTTTTTTTGTATCTTGTTAAAATGTAAGAAAGAAAATAGGGGTTCTTTGCCAAAACAATACAAGTTACCTAAGGGGACTGTCAAAATTGGTCAAAAGGATGAGTAGAGAGCCAAAAAATGAGAAACTAGAGCCAATGACACCTCATCTCTCCACTGGAATAACAGGGGAACACAAAATCATTTGTGTTTGGGGATTGGCAACATCTTCCTTAGGAACACAAAGCAAGCTTATTTTGTATTTCCTAATCTATAAAGGATACTAGAATGCATGGACTTAAAATTTTCTGAGTGTGCTACAATATAGTCACATTTTCAAAGGCATCTATATTGAAAGAAGTTGAAAAAACAATGAATTAATCATCCAAAATAAGTGGCAATAGAAGAGATATGACAAGTGTCAGATCAGGGACAAGGGTAGAACGGAGATGACTTTGAGAGATGGGTTACTTGCCTCTTGGTTGGTGACCAAAGAATGAGAGATTCAGTTAGAATGGACCTCACGTGTAGTTTTGGTATCACTTTTGCCAGGTGCCAATGCCTAGTGTTTAAGCGAATGAAACTAGTGTTGTGTTTGAAGAAAGACTGTGCTTGAGGAGAGAGGGACAGGAAAGATTTGTTTGGGAAGAAGATTCTGGGGATACTCCAACACCCTGTGTTTCTGCAAATGTTGCAGCAGCTAGTAAAGGACCCACTTTGGGCTTGAGCTGCCTACATGGGTGCACAGCAGGATGCCCACTCACTCCTCATCCCCCAGCAAAAGACACACACTAACATGAAAACAACAGGGACCTTCACACTTGGCCCTGTGAATAGCCTCCAGGCTTCATACATTTTGCAGTGTAGACCTAAATCCATGTAAGTGCCTGAAAAATCAAGAATTAATACAGGAAGCTAAACCCAACTCAATTTTGGGAGAATGTCATTCACACCATCCTCCAAATACCAGGTGATTTCTATGAAGAACGGTTAATATTAAAAATAATTCCTTTACTCCTATGGATGAGCTAAAATGGCACATTCATAATGAAACCTTGACTTCTATGAACAGTATTACATTCTTCAGTGAGTCTCTGTTCAACTTTTTCCCATTCTCTCCACCTTTAGAAAGCACAGGTCTTTGCTGAGGATGACGATGGCCAGGAAGCAAATGACTGCTTGCTGATCTACGATAATGAAGGAGCAGGCACGGAGGATGGCCCCAACTCTCCCAAGGACTCCTCCTTAGGTTGTTGCAGTTTCATTGCTGATGACCTGGATGACAGCTTCTTAGATTCTCTTGGTCCCAAATTTAAAAAACTTGCAGAGATAAGTCTCGGAGTTGATGAGCTAGACAGACATTGTCAGCCACCTGGCAAAGACAGTAGTTTGGGAACTGAGCCCCATGACTATTCCCCAGAAATCCAGCAGCCAGGCTCTGTAAGGTGCCAGCCTTTGCCAGGCAGTCCAGGAGCCCCCCTTTTGTCTGCTCCCTGCCCTGTGCTCCAACCAGCCATTTGCGTCCCTGACCCTCTGCAGTGTGGTAACTACTTGGTAACAGATACTTACTCAACTTCTGATTCCCTCATTTATCCCTCCCCTGCAGCCTTGGATCCACTCCTCACGCAAAATGTAATAGTGAGGGAGAGAGTGATTTGTCCCATTTCCAGTGTTCCTGGCAACCTCTGTGGGTCAACGGACCTGTGAGGGTCACATAATATGATCTGTTCAGAAAATCTTGTTCCTGCCTGATATGACCAGAATAACTGGAATTCCAGACATACTGCCCAAATCTGGATGTTGGGACAAATTATTCAAGGAATAATTATTCAAGAAACAAAGTTTCTTGATCTAATTTGGCACTTCTTTGCTATTCTTATAAGCTGATCATGATTACAGTTTATAAATTTCTAGTTCATATCTCCAAACTGGATGTCTTGTCATTCCCAACTTACCAAATCCATTCAAGTGGTAGTAAATCTTAATGTTTTCCAGAAAATCTTGAGGTCATATTAAGAAGGAAATTTTCCTAAAATTTTCTAAACTTTTACTTTTGCCATGCCAAAGAAAAGTAGTTTTCTTTTTAAAGTAAAAGTAGTTTTCTTAGTGGATTAAGCATTTGGAGTCAAGAACCCTAATTCTTGTCTCCATCATCTTATGTTTCTAATAGTGATCTGAGAGTCAAAAGGTACTTGCTAACATATTTTAAGTTGTTTGGGAAAAAGGGACTAGTCACAGCTGGTTGTTTTCCATCTTCTTGGTGCTGGGAGACCCTGGTGCAACTTTTGTTCAAGCTGAGGGCGTGGTCTCTGCATGTCACTTGTTACATCTGTATTCCTCACAGTCTCATAGTAAGGCAGTTTTGAAATAGAAATATCAAGGAGCATTTAGGAAAGTTTAGTGTGGTGTAAATATTTTGTACTTTTAAAAATTACCTTAAGAGGATGTATCCAAAGAAAATATTTTGCAGTGAGGTCTTTCCTCTACACTTCTTGCAATAAATACTGTGTTAATAGTCTTTTAAAGCTGCTTTCTATTTTGCAAATGCCCATGGGTAGATGTAATTTATATATGACATATGGTGGTGTTTATTGTGATAAGTGTTTACAAACTTTGGGGCTGCAAAACATGGCTTTTCTCTTTAGCAAAGGGGGCAACTGGCTAGAATAACACCTACTAAAATTTGTGAATATGTACTATATGCAGCATTTCAGGTTAAAACAGGATATGGAAAGAGATTAGCAGTAATCTCTATTTTTTAAGCTTTACTCTTTTTTCATTAAATAGCCACAAGAATTTAAGTTTAGACTGTGACAATGTTAAGTGAATGAAAGCTTAGAAAATATTGTTTCACTCCTGTTTTTGTCATGGCAGTACAGTTCTTCTAGTTATTTCTGTCCTTTATGTATCTTCAGCCTTTAGCCCATAGAAAGCACCCACTTGCTTGTCAACATTATTGTCTTAAATGAGTCTTTACTGATCATTGTCCAACCCCATTATCATTAATTGTATATAAAACTCTACTTGCTGCTTTTTGCCACATTAAAAAATTCTATTTGTTTTTTCCTAAATGGAAAGTAATAAAGTGTTCAACCAGAGGATGCAATCCTGAGGATACCAAGGGACCCTTTAAGTGTCCCTGAACAGTGTTCTTTTCTTTCCCTGGTGCCATGGCTGCTACCAGGAAGCCATTTCTAGAATAGCCTGAGCAGCACAGGGACCCTATTCACCAGAACAAGGTTGCTGTTGCCACAAGGCCTGTGAGCACTGGGCTTGAGGCGAGAACTGGACTGAGGGAACAGCTGAGGATGGAAAATTGTTACTGCCACCAGGGTACCTCTTTTCAAGAAAATCCTGCCCTGACATCTAGACCCACAAAACCCCACTTGTGTCTCTGTTTATACCTAAGGGTTATGTTAATAATCATATTAACCTTTATTTGAAGTTCAAAGTATTTTAACGCTGCCTCTTAAAATCCAACTTTTCATAAAATGGGACTTTTGCTCTATGGTACGATTTTAACAGGGTGGTCCCCAGGAAAGGGGGAAGTTCCAAAATCCCGGTTCTGCCCTAAGTGGGTGGAGCTGAGCAGGGAAAGAAGATTCTGCAGAAAGGAGGACAGAAGCAAGGGAGGAAGAAGGAAGCAGGATGGAGAGCAGCAAGGAGACCTGGAGGAGGCACATGGAGCAGAGGGACATGTGAAGAAACTACACTTGCTTTTTGGTCTTGGACTGGTTGGAACAGATGTGGGTGAGGGACCCATAGGGAGGTTAACAATGGCAGTTTTCATCTTAATTTTAATTTTGCTCTTCTCCTCCCGGATTTGTCTGACTCTTTCTGACCCTTTTCTATGGGTCTCTACTGAAAGGTCCTTTAGACATGTGGCAGGATTTTGGGCCTTGCTTTGGGCCGATCCTATTTGGCTGGACTTTTACCCTCAAAGAGATGGGTAACTTTGAATGCTTAACTTAGTCACTATGTTCTTTGTCCTTTCTGTATTGTACCCTAATTGTATTAAAGTTCCTTTCCATTAAAGGTTTTATATGTTTGTCTTAATGCTGCAGATGGCAGAACTCATTCAGAGAGGGCAGGTTTAGGGGTTCTGGGGTGTCTCTCTCTCCCTGCCCTGTAACACAACTGCGTAAGAAACTATGCCATAGTAGTAAAGGTTATCAGAGGAAAATTGAAAGTGAATGTATTTTAAGATAGAAATATGTCAGTCTTCTCTACAGGGACCTAAAATTGATTTGCCATGTAAAATTAAAATCAAAGCAAAAATGTGTCTATTTTTCACCAAAAATAAAATTGTTTTAAGCAAAGTTTTTTCACTTTTTGTCTACCATATTATAAATATTGACACTGTATGTTAAATCTTTAACTGTATAACATTGTTATAATAAAACTGTTTGGCAACAAACTTATGAGTAAGTCCTTAACATAGAAGCTGACTACTCCATAATTAGTAGTTATTAAGAAAATATAGAAAGTTACTTACTTATGTATCTTTATCACTTTTAATTTGTTTTTCCAGTTGAAACTTTTCCTGCATCCTCCCAGGCAAGAAAGAAATATCTGGGGACCCCGGATTTCTTCCTCAGATGGAGATTGTACGGAATGAGCTGCTAGATGAGGTCAAGGAGAGACTTGGATAACTGGGTGCTTTATCTCCTTTCATGTCTGGTAATTTGGAATGGCCTCTCAAAGAAAAGTTTTGACATTTTATGATGACTCAAAGAGAAAAGCTGGCGGAAAGAGAAGGTAAGGTTCCCAGCCCAAGATGATAAGTAAGAATGATTCGGCACAGCCGTCAGCCCCAGCACAGCCGTCAGCCCCAGCAGTGGATTTATCTCCAAGTAAATGATGATTTTGTAAATCATTATTTTAAGGCTTTCTTTTTAAATGGATGTCACAAAATAAGTCCCAGACTGTTGACTCTTGTTTCGGACTGACCGTGCTCATTCTTAAATGCAGGCAATTCAGCATGGCCAGAGGTATGAGGTTCAGAAACTGAAATAGCGTGGATGTAGAATGAAGATATGCAGATGACTTGGCTTGGATGTCCCAAATCATTTCGTGGAAAATGAATGCCATGTAAGTAAATTCCAAAAATATCACCAGTTTTTCCTATTCATAAAATGTTCAAAGGATAGGTGAAGCAAAGTCGGTTTGACTTAATGTTATCAAGTAAGAATATAAAAGAAAAAAAGTGCACGATCTTACCTTGTTCATAACAATTCAGCATTTTCTCATCTCCTTTACTGAGTCTGCAAAGAGTAATTCTGAATCAGAGACTATGTTATTTAACATTTTTTCAACAACATAGTCTGAAATTGCTTTACTGGAAGGGGATAATTGATAAGAAAGAAAACAATCATTTAAATTCCAGGGACCAGAAATAACACATTTTCCTTAATACTGAAATTCCTTTTGTTCTGCCTGATCCAGAACGCATGGAGATTTCGTCCATAGTAAGACATTGGCCATGCTAGACATCTTTTGTTTCTTTTTCTTCTATAAGTTGATTTTGAAACAGGGAGGCAGGGGAGGGGGCCGCTCTGACTGAGACAGAGGTCAGAGGCCCCCCCAAAAGCCCCTAAAGGCCAAAAGGCCACAAACCAGAATCCAGGGCTATAGCAACAGGGACTATAGCCTATCAGAGGACAGTGCCAGATACAGGTCACTGTCTATGGGTTCTCACCCGCGCGCACAATTGCAAGGGACCTCAGGCTAAAGGAAAAACAGTCATGGGGTTTATTTACAAACAAGGGGAAACGAGAGCGCTTAGGTATCCACAAGAGGCTGGCTGCTTCATCTGGACAGCATCAGCGTTGGCAGTCACCAGTCACCAGTTCTATGCCACCAACAGACAGCTCTTTGAGACACCAGGCCCAGGGCCTTTGGTGCTCCTTCCAGTCAGTGTCACAGCCAGGACCGAGTCCCAGTCTCTATCTCTCCTCGGAGGGCGGCGGCTGGAGGTTTCCCTCCTTTCTTCGAAGGCTAGAACCGTCTTCTCCTCGTCCTCTGCTGCCGCTGCTGCTGCTGTCAGGCCTGTTGGTTCTCTCGGTTCTGTGGGTCGGTTGGTCCGTCTTCTGCAGGAGCTCTTCTTCCTCTGCTGCTCCTGCTTCTCTGTCTGCTCCTCAAAGTCGCTCCAAATCCCCGTCAGCTCTTTCTCCAAAATGTCTCCCAACAAACTCCTCAAATGTCTCCCAACAAATGAATCCCTCTCTCACTTCGACCAGGCTTTATATTCACTTCTTCAGGTGCCCCCCCCCTCCAACAGTCTGATTGGTCCATTTTGCGGCACCTGATTGGTCCGTTTTGGCTGCACCTGAGGTTTCTGAGGAAGGACTGCCACACTAACTTGCAGGGGAGCCAGAGACCACTCCTCCTGCCGCTGCCGCTGGGTAACAATTTCTTAAGAAATGCCAAATGAAATAATCTAGATATTCTCTAGTTAAAACTCAAGGAAATAATGGTCTAAAATATCATGTCCAGGTGGATGCAGTTATCACTGCAGAAAGATAAGACACAGCAGTGAGGGCTACCAAGTAGCCAAAACGTTTATATATTCACATTTAATTATTACAGTAAGACTGAGCTTATAAAAGTAAATTCAGAGAAGTAAAATAACTTCCTCAAAGTCTCACATAAAGTGACACAAATGTAAAAACTAATCTTTAGTTATGCACTAGTAATAATCTGTTTATTTTTAAATCTGAGACTTGAGTAGAAGATGAAGAATTAGAAAGAAAATTATGAAAAAGATGATAAATAAAAATATTACTCTACAAATTAAAGAAGCAGTACAAGATAGGTCAATGTAAGAATAAAGAAAGAGAAAAAAAGTCTATATTTCTCTCTAGAGAGGTATCTGTGATGGAGAGAGACGGAAAGGGTGTAGACGTGTGTTTTCCTGATATTTGAAAGTTTCTGTGAGATTATTTTTCAGGGCATAAAGACCAGTTGTCCAAAATATTTAATAGCAAAGACAAGCTACCTGGAAGATCTGGAAACTCTTTTTTAGTCAACTCCTTTAAAATTAATTTGATAGAATACTATTTAGAAGAGGTTATGTGACAAGTGCCTAGATACACAAATGCTCATTTTTTAAAAAATTTATTTATGTATTCATACAAGAACCAGGATACAGGTCAAAGATGTGAGGATTCACCAGAGACAGTGGGGAACAGAACAGACCGACTCCTCTCAGCAGGTAAGACAGGAAATATCTGCTGCACCATGTGGGTCACCTCCCTGGCCAGGGAACGAACTTGTGCTGCAGTGGACTTGTGCTGCAGTGGCTGTGGACAGTTCCACAGCATGGTGCTTAACCCCTTGCACCACCAGGGAGGCCTCTACACAAATGCTCATTTTAAATGGGTCCTTCCTGCTCAGTCCTTCCATGATTTTTGGAAAAAAAATACATACATTTTAACAGCTGTAACTATTTTACTCCTTAAGGGCACTTCCATTTCTACCTTTATTTTAAGGAAGTAAATGGGGCCATTGTGTTTTTAATTGTATGCCTTAGAACAGCTCTGGTTTCTGTGTGCCAAATTGCTCATCTTAAGTTTAATAAACAATAAATTTTGTGTGAAAACACTAAACATCAAATTATAATATGAGCAAAATATTGATATCAAAAGGACATGCATGTCCTCATTTCCTCAAAATGCAGGGCAAGTATTTATATTCTGTCATAATGAAAAGAGCTTTCTTAATTATAAAGCAGCACAGAGTCAGGTAATCCGGTATTTACCTGAATGGCATAATGACATGGTTTCCACTCCTGCAAGGAGGCATTGTTACTAAGCCAAAAATGAGTATTTAACCTCAAAAATCTGAGATTAATTTCAGTCATGTCTTCCCATGCCCAACTGACTACTATTGTTAATAATATTTATATTCTCCTAAGGAATAAAATACATATACACACCACATAACTCACAAAATAAAACACACACATGCACACACGTATGCAACCACACATATTTACCTCAGATAGCCAGATAGCTGAGCATAGTTGAAGCAATCTTTCCATCATCAGACCCATAGGGTAGACATTAATATGTTTAGTGTATGAAAAGGGTTCCTGGATTCAATTCCAGCATGAGCATGTGTGGTGGTTTCCTCACACCATTAAGCAATTCTGAGACACCACCCAAGTGTCTGAGAATTCACCTCAACTCTAATAATATGTACCTGTAGAAAGCATCAGAAACCACAGGCTAAGGATTCAGTCTTCTGAAACTGCCCTTCATTTTAGACACCAGGTATGAGCCCAGGCTGTTACTTGCACTTCTGAACAACTAGCCTTAAGTCAGATTCCCACAATCCCCTCCTCGGGTTCAACTGGACTAGAGTGGCTCAGGAAACTCAGGGAATCCATTTATTCACTAGAACACTGATATACGACAAAGGATATTATTTAGGAAGAGTCAGTTGAAGGAGAAGGGCTTAGAGCCCCATGTGTTCTCCTGTTATATTGTCTTCCCTCAAATCTCTGTGGGTTCACCAACCAAGAAGCCCTCTCAACCTGCTCCTCTTGGGTTTTTATGGAGACTTCATTTCCTAGGTCTGACTGGCTATTGGCAATGGAACTCAGCCTCTAGCCCCTCAGTCCCACCTCTAATCACTCAGGCTTCTCTAGACAACAAACCCTCATCCTCAGGTGTTTTCATAAAATTACATTCATTAACAAAGCAAAAGACACTTCTGTGACATTCAATATATAGGAAATTTCAGGATTTTTACAAACATTGAGCCAGGAGCTGTGGATGAAGGCTAGTATATATTTTGGTCACTCAGAATCTATTTGGTCACTTATATATTTCATATAAGTCACAACATGACAGTGCATGTTGCAGATACAAAGTTCTAGATTTATTATTAGAAAAAACAAATAAAAATCACCTACAATGTCTGCCTAGATTTCTTTAGTAAGGTACAATGAAGATGCCTTATTTGACCAAAGTTTTAATTATCTTCATCTGGGACTGACACCCACAACTTCTACTTAGTAAAAGCTATGTAATAGGAAGCAGGGAAATATTAGTCAAAGGGTCCAAAATTATGGTTATTCAAAATGAACAGTTCTAGAGATCTATTGAACAGTCATAAGACACTATACTTAGCAATACTGAATTGTAAACCTAAAATTTGTTAAGAGGGTAGATCTTATTTGAACTGCTCTTATCACAACAAATTAATAATAATGATAATAATAATAAGGAAGGAACCTGAAGATTATGAATAGGTTTACAGCATAGATTGAGGTGATGGTTTCAAGGATATATACTTATCTCATCAAGTTGTGAATTAATTATGTATGCTTTTTTGTATGTCAAGAAACTTTTCACGTGCAATAAACCCTTATCTAATATATCCTAGCAATATTTACTTTTTTTTGTCTTCTCTCTTCTGCTCAGTTAAAAATTGCCATGGGTTTTTCTTCAGAAGATATTTTATAACTGCTAGAAGTTGATAATAAGTTGATATTTTTCTAGCGTGCCTTTCTTTCTATATATACTTTCATGGATGCTGTCACTGTCCTGTTTTGTACTGGTATTTGAGTATTCTTCCAGAGGCAAATCAACAAAAAAAGGCATCTGCTGCCAAGATAAGGCAGATAAGGTAACAAAGCAACTCTCAGGCACTCACAAGCCAATACATGTGATTGCTATCTTTGCCAATATTGGCTAGAAAAGGTGATCTCCATTGAAAGAACAAGCCTGTAGATGTTGAGTGTTATGATAGGAAACAGTGAGTTATCAGATAAAGAAAACCTGTTAACACTTGTAGAAAATCAAAACTCACTGGAGGACCTAAGAGAGAATTTTAAAATTTCCATCTATTAATCACTCACAATTAACTATATGTTATTATTTTAAGGTTTATCGAAAGATAAACTTGAAAGGTGTTGTTTGTTTTGTCTTGATTTCTTAATTGTGTATTTTAAGTTAATGGTAAAGATTTTTGGCTTTGGAGACAAACTACTGGAATTCAAATCCTTGCTTTATCAATCACTAGCTAGATGGTTTTGGGCAAGTTACTTAGCCTCTCTGGACACTTACTGTGGTTTCTGTAGAGAAGTTATAAGAATGCACTAGGACCATAGTAAGTGCTCATGAAGAAATGTTCTATTATTATTAAAACCTTCAGAATGAACTCAACTCAGAGAGTGCTGACACACAAACAACTAAAACCATAGAATTTCAAAACATCTTTATTATCTGATCCAGTCTCTTATTTTACAGATCTTCAAAAAGGCTGAAAGTAACTTGTTGATCAGAGGAAGAGTTGGGAATTAACTAGGCTAGTTTTCTGTGTGCTACTCCAAAGTGTGGTAATGATCTTTTCCACTAATCTCTTGTTTTAGCCTCAAGACTGTCCTATCTGATTGACTCTACACTGAAAATTCTTTTGAACTCAGGAAAATAGAGGTTAATCAATTCACATCAAATTGTTATATGGCCAAACTGATGAGAATCACCAACAATTACAATTTTTCAGTTAAACTTCCTGGGAAAAGTGAGCTTAAACATGGATGTCTTGAGTTACTTGTTGAGATGCTTATCATTTAGTGTGTGAGGACAGTGTAAGTCATTTCTGTCCTCTTGCACTGTTGGCAACAAAGTAATGGACAAAGTGTGAAGCTTCTTCCCTGAGAGTCCTTCTTATGGCATCTCCACCAAACAAAAGGGGCAGCCAGGTGACTCTGGAGGAAGAAAATTAGAAAGATCTCTAATTTTTCACATCTAATTGAAAATTAGAATGAAAGGAATCATATTATTGACTAGTAGAATACGTGTGTTAGGTAATGTCAATAGAACAGCAATTACAGGGCCCCCCAGATAACCAGATTTTACATTAGCTTCTATGTGATGCATAAAAGCCAAGTGGCTGGCCAAATGAAAGGTTTTATTTGCAAAAAGTAGTTGACCCAACATTAAATAAAAGGAAGTTAAATTTAAATTTTCTTTGCATGTTTTTTACCTTATTTCTAGCATATTAATTCATAGAGAGCCATAAGTCACAAAAAGAGCTTTATTACATGAAGGATGTAATATTTAGAATATCTGTTGACTCAGGAAGACAAGGGAAATTTCATTATCATTAGGACACAGGTCAGAAGTGGAGTGTTTTATGTACAGACACTTTCCAGTATCCCTTAAATTTTGTCTCTGCCTATGGCAGTCCCCCACCTGTATGGCATTCTGACCAACTGATCTAGTGTACATAGTTTCTAGGAAATGCAAATAAATACAATGTTCTATAGAATTTCCATCATCTTGTTATTCCTTAAAGTCTAGAAGTCACATCTTCCTCTAACTTTTTGTTTCAGATGACTTTTTCATACTTCTAAAGTAAAAATCTTTATGCTTTCTAACATGAAGTACAAAGGACACTCAATCATGTGCCAAACACTTAAGATCCCAATGATTGAAAATTCCAAGATATAAAATGATTATTCCACAGAACCAAACAATGTAAACCTACAATGGGATTTTTTTTAACTATAAAGCAATTCTTCACATGAGCTTTTATGTGGCTTTTGCTTTGTTCAACTCTAAGTCTTCCCTGTAATACTGCTTTGCTTAAATTGTTGATCTGTCATCAAATTTACAGATTACTTCAGATAATGTTCTAATCCTAATGGTAAGAATGAAGTACAATGATATACTTTCTTCCTCTTTCATATCCATAGAAGAATTAGTCAGAAGCAGTCTTTGTTGATTGACTCCTTTTGTGGTAGTTGATTCTGCATGAAATGGGTGTGACTCTGTCCAGATATGATCTCATTCAGATATTGTTTCAGTAGAAGTTTACTTGAAAATTACTTGAAAATAAAATGTTATAGACAATTAACTAGTGAAATAAGAGGTCACCTTTCAAGGTATAAGGTACTATTCATGTTTATCAATAGTATGATTTTAAAAATCTTCAGCTGTTCTCAGGCAAGCTGGTAAATGTCCCTGTAATCATAAAAACTGAATTATCAGGAGCAATTTTTCCCCCATTGTCTTCTTTATAGCAAATTTTACCTAACTGGCTTGTTCAGTGTTTGAACATATTTCTCAAAATCCTCTCCATGAAGTAGGAACAAGAAGTACTAACACTTGAATTAGCGCCACTGAAAAATAAACAAAAACAAATAGCAAAAAATACAGCTCAAATAAAACAAGTTTAAAAACAACTTCCTGAAATGCTTAAGCACTACACAGATTTTAGTTTTTTTTAATTTCTAATGCTATCAGAAAGACTACTTCAGCTCTCCAGGTCCTGCCTATATATATAGCTGTGACTCTTATTTATAACTGAGCTTGTTGTTTATCATGTTGAGATTTTCAGTTACTTTTGTTACAAAAATAAAGTTATTATAACTAGTAATAATGTATTATCCACAGTATTTGAGATTCAAAGTAACAATAACTTTTGATCAACACAGCTCATGTAGCATGCCCTCCAAAGAATGGTTCTCAGTATCTCTTCTTGACACATGCGACAGATGACATTCATACACTCACACCCTCTCCTGGACAAGTTTACCCTGAGGCTCCATTTACCACCCAGCTGGAATCCACCCTCTTTCTCTACTGGAAGGGGATGTCAAATGTAAGTACATCAATATTGAATAAGTTTAAATGTGCCTTAGTTGTTTAAATAAATAACTCATCCAAAACTTTATAATTAACAAGTTACTATATCAACTGGTATGGTACTGAAATTAAAAAATTACTATGTCAACTGGTATGGTACTGAATTAAAAAAAAAACACCACCAATAAGATAATTTTAAAACTAAATTAAAATTAGTAATTTAATTTCTTTGAATCCATATTTTCTCTTAAAATTGAAATTGTTATTTATTTTAGTGATTCTGCTTCTTCTATTAAAGTATTTATACTCACCATTCTGGGTCATCTGAAAGCTATGTATTTGCAGGTTCACTCTCCAAAGCTACAGTTTCACTGCTATTTCATGATTTCATTATACATAAGAATGTCACGATCTAACTGCAAATGAATGAAACAACTGCAAGAAATCAATATTCTTTTCTATCTTCTAGGAGTCTTTTCCTTTGCGTCTCTCTAGGTTCATTAGTTACACTGGGTCAGCGCTGCTTTGTCTGCTGCTCTCAGTAAACACTGCCCCGCTGGTAGCTGCAAGTTCTGACAAGCAGATGATGGATTCCAGTGCAGGGCTGCTGTTAGCAACCAAACACTCCCCTCTTCTCTTCCCCAGTCATTACTATTTCCCTATCTCCCCAAGGAGTTCATAAACAAATCCTTGGTGAAACCAAAGTCAAAGGGTTATTCTGAAAAAAAATTTTTTTTTCCAGAAAATGCAGTTGGGTAGATAAAAACCAACATTCCCAAGTGTCACATTTGACAATGGATTCGTACTCTGCTCAGCTCCAGAGGAAAAAGAGACCTCCCACATGGTTTATGGTTTCTCACTCTGTTTGCCCAGAAGGGAGGGATTTTGAAGGAGAGAACACAACAGTGTTCTCCACTGGTCTCTGAACTTTACACAGTTCAGGCAACCGAAGGAGGGCCCAACTTTGAGGTGAGGGAATTTTGTTCACAGTGAACCAACCAAATCTCCCAGCACACCCCACCTCAATTTAGTGACATTGACTCACATCCTTCTAGAAATGTTGTTTCTTTCTCTTTTCCCTTTACCCTCATTTTACACACACACACACACACACACACACACATATACACACAGCCTACCCTTCAAAGTAACCTTGAAAATGTATTCATTTGTTCACTTATTTACACATTCAACAAGAATTTATAGAAAACCAACCTGGGTCAGGATTGGTTTTAGGTACTAGATACACAGCAGTTTGCAGTGAAAAATCTTTGTCCTCATGCAGTTTGCGTTCTAGTGAATTGTGACAGATAATTCATAAGAAAATGCAGTCTTTCAGATTGTGAATGCCAAAAAAAGAAATCTGAAGCAGGGAGGGAGTAGGAGGCACTCTGGGAATGATACTGCAGTTTTTAAATGGATGGTCTGAAAAGATATCACTGATGTAGTAATATTATGGGAAATGTGAGAAAGAGTAATCCTGTACCTGTCTGGACCAGACCCTTCTAGGAAAAAGGAACAAAGGGAACAGGGAATGCAAAGGCACTGAGGTGGGGCACACTTGGTGCATTTGTGGCAGCCTGTTATCAGGTCAATAGCTGATAAGAGACTTACAGGCTGCCCTCCCAGCAAGGTAACAGTGAGGGAGCCTTCAGTTAAAAGATTTCAGACCTTAGTCAGTGGAGGGAGAGGCATTCTGATGTATATCAAGGCCTCTGTTGAGGTTTCCTAGACAACTGTCACTTTGTACACGCCTCAAGTCAGTATTATTACAGTCTTATCACATTCATTTCAAAACTAGTATGATGTTTTTCCAAAAAAAAATCTTTTGATATCTTCACACTCTACTTAGAGACAAGAATAGACTATTTTATTTACTCTACTGAGTCAGCCTATTCTGTAACTGCTGTAGTACCTTCTGCTATTTCCCCCATGTCCCATGAACAGTGTTAACTATTTCCTTAAGACATTTTTGGTTCAGGGACTTTGCATCCAAACAATCAGTCCTTATATGTTGTCTCACAAGAAGGAATCTGAGGAAGCAGCTCAGTTAGACACCATGAGTCACTGCAAGAGGCTCCCCACTCTCTGGGGGTGCTGGTGTCTGCAGCTGTGCTCTCAAGGCTGAGTATTGTCAGCTTCTTTGTGCCACCACAGGGTTTGCTGCTCACTAGGTTTTGATTCTCTGTAAGTTATAGCTCAGAAATGCAACAAAGCTTTTCCGGCCCTGTTATTAAAGACTAACCCTATCCTCAAGTGCGCCAATTCGCCATCAGTGCTAAGCTAGAAGCAGCTCTTGGCCCAATTAACGAGAAAGTCCATGAGAATCTCAACATCCTGAGTCCAGGATCTGTGAAGTCACTCATGGCTTGGCTTCTGTAAAAAAGAACCCTAGTTCCTTCTCGAGGAGTAAAGAGAAGAACACTCCTCTCCCATTTCCCTATACCCAGTGTAATGAACTTTCTGTTCTCAACAGAGTCCTGAGTTCTTACAGCTTTATCTTGTCTATTCCCCTCTTGTCACACTCAACTGCATGTATACTCTTACGCATCTTCACTATCAGTCACGTCCTTCCCAATCCTGACTCATATCCACTATCTGCTAGCCTTCTCCTGCTCCTGGTTTATAGATGGTGTGGGAAAACATACATACACAAACCAACACACACACACTTCCCAGACTGTTTTCTAACCAGACCCACTATTAGCCCAGTCTCGGTGGATAGTCTAATAACCTCACACTACAATACCACATTTTAGTTACAGTTACTTCTTTCCAGTGTGTGAGCTTGTTTCAACAAATCTTTATTGACCATTTAATATGTAGTGACTAGGAAGGGCTGGGCCTACTCATTGTCAAGGAACTAATAATCTTAAGAAAGAGGTATGGGTGGAGTAGCAGATAGGGATGAAACAACCATAAATTGCAGTGTGGTTGCTGCTCTGCAGGTTATGTGACTCATTTTGAACAGAGCCGCAGAGAATAGAGGAAAGTTCAGCAACTGGACATGGAGAGTATGGAAAAAGGAGAAGTGAGCATGGCTCTCAATTTCTTGGCTTAAATAGCCAAGTTGACAGGTACATGAGTTAATCATATAAGGAAGTAGCAAGCTTGAGCTGGAGAGGTAAAGAGAGAAGAGGGAAACTTTTTTGTTGGTATGCTCAGTGTGATAGTCCTACAAAATTATTATGGTATTTTGAGCCTCCCTGGTGGTACAGGGGGTTGGGTCACAGCACTATGGGGCTATCTGCAGCCACTGTAGCATGGGTTCAATCCCTGACCAGGGAGCTGATCCACATGATGAGCAGACCTCTCCTGTCTCACCTGCTGCTCCCCTCAGCAGCGTGTTTCAATCTATCCACCTGTTATCCAATCTATCCGCTCTTTCTCTGATGAATTCTCTCTCTCTCTCTCTCTCTCTCTCTCTCTCTCTCTCTCTCTCTCTCTCTCTCTCGCTCTCTCTCTCAAACACACACACACACACACCTTTAGCCTGTGTCCCAGTTCTTGTGTGAATGAATAAATCTTTAAAAAAAAAATAATTATGGCAGTTTGAGGTCCCTGTGAAATACCCAAGTGTTAAATAGCTCGTGCTTCTTAGGTAAGAAAGCTGTGATCTGTTTGCACAATGGGAATAGCTACAGAACCATGCTTTTTAAGAAGGAAAGAATTCAGAAGACTTAAGCAGTTAGCAGGTAGACAGAGAATAAGAAATGAATTAAGAAAGAAAGAACAGCCAGGAAGATAAAAAATTAGATGATTATTTCTGCCTCCTAAATCTACCTGCGGTTGTATCTTCCTCATCACAAACTACTTGCTAGCCTTGTCTAGTTGGTTATTGTACTAGTAACTCAAATTCAACATATTTCACCAAGCAAAAAGCATTTCCTTCTGACTCCCCTAATAAAAATAGTGCTTTCTTCACAGGTAACGCTGAAGCCCCTGACTCTTATCCAACAGTGTCTATGCTTTGAGTTCCTTTGTTTTAGCAGATTCAATGTCTCTTCCAACTACTCATCTCAGAATAAGCTCACCACACCACCTACCCAACACAAGTGAGTCTTTTCTAATCTATGATCCAAAGGGACTGCCTGTACTGTTCTCATCATATTCTGCACATAGGTATACCATTGCAGAAGGAGGTATAGTTTTATTATTTCTTAAGTGTCTGGTTTGTTTCTTTGGATGAAGGAACACTTATTTATCTTACATCCCCAATAAATGAAAATTAAATGTTTGTTGAACAGAGACAAATTAAATGTTACCCTAATGAAGAAATAATGTGAAGCTAAACAACCTATTCCTTTTTTATTATCTTCTATTACATGGAGGAATTGCATGTGTTTTTTTTTTCCCATATCCTGTATCTAACTCACGTTGTATGAGTGTGTCTGCTAACTATTTGTGGTGTAACAGCCCACATTCCTATGATTTGCTTCTAAGGTGTTACAGAGGTTAGCAAGAAGATTGAGCTCTCACCTTTTCAACAATAAATTCTAATTCATGTAGTCATTGGGACTTTCACTGAAATTAAATGGTCAGCCATCTGTCAAGCCACTGGCCAGGAACTTTATAAGATGATCCTTAATGCTGGAAAGTGTTGGAAGTTAGGAGACAGTGATGGCAGAAAGGAAAATATTACTTTTTATTGATCTTTATAAAACTTTTTAAAATAAAATATTTGTTCTATGTAATGGTAAGATATAATTCTGATAAGATAATCACTTGACACCTATACTCAGCTGCATATAAGAAGCAAAGTATTACAGAAAAATAGTTTACGTAGATATTTTGGATATATCTAGATTAATTTCTTGTGCAAAATATATTTTGAACTTATACATCATAAATGCACATCTTAAGAAAGGTCTACTAATAATAATGATCAACTACCTAAGTGGAATAAACCTGTAAGTACAATCTTTCACATCTTGCTAACACTGAATTCACTTTAAAGCAATCTGTGCTTGGTTGACAATGACCACATTTGTTTTTGTGCAAATAAATTTAGTTTCATCCCAAAAGAAAAGAGAAGGTAAAAGGTAGAGATGTAGCAGAGGCTCAACCTCACTGAGTCATAATTTTCAGAATGTTTAAAGTGAAACAAACTCAAGAATGACACTCTATGACATTAGGGAGTGCACTTTGACACCTTCTTTCAAAATCTTGAAATCAATGACTTACAGAGGACTACTACCCTGAAACTGATTTTGATAGTCTCCAGTGAAGACTGAATAATTCAACAGAAATAAAATTTGCATTACCTATTTCTCATTCTGGAAGCCATCATTATCTTCATTACTAAACAGGTCTTGATAATGAGGCATAAATACTTGCCTATAGGACTCAATTGCAAGAGCCCTAATTTTAGGAAAGACTAATGTATAGTTTGAGGGAATAATTTGGGAAGTATTTTGGTAGATCCTGCCCTGTTAAATTAGGAGTTTTCCCAGCCTGTTGGGGAATGAGAATTTTTTTCTCAATCCCTACCCCTGGGGAATGAGAATTATCACCACGTGTGCTAACATCCATAGATGGCTCAAGAGAAAGGAGGAGAAACTAGAAGACATACTTCCCTCCTGGTAGTTTAATACGTAACCAATACATAAACATTCGTTTCCTGTGGTACTCAGCACTGTTCTGGAAACTGGCACTGGAAACTGCTAAATTAAGCAGACACTCTTCTAGATACCCAGGTTTCAATCAACTTAAGCACTGCCACTAAACAATATGAGAAATGTTCACTCAGCAATTAAGCCATGAAACAACAGGAGAAGATGCTTCTCTCCACTCAAAGAGGGGTGGTCTTTGGCATCTGGAAAAGGGGGACTGAAGATGAGATGATCAGTATTCTGGAAAACTGGGAAGATTACAACTAGGGAGTGGGGAGAAGATGGGGGAGATACTGAGGGAAGGAGAGTAAGGCAGTTGTCATTCTGCTATTTTGACCAAACTTAATGCCAGCCTTGTCTTTCTAGGAGCAAATCAACGTTCTTCCACGACTGCAATAGCTAACTTGTTATGGAAATGTCCGAATCTGGTGCTGATTCTAGTGTTGGGACACTCATACTAAGTTTCTGTTTTTCAAGGACATCTACTTAACATTTATTCATGCAAATGCTAGTAATAGTTGTAACAGCTACCATCTACTTGAACCCTATGTGCTAAACAGCCAGATGCTTCACATAGATATTATTATTGTTGTTGTTGTTATTACATCTTCACATCAGTTTTATGTGTTTGGATGCTATTTGACAGATCTGAAACTTGAAGCACCCAGAGATGGTCCAGATCACATAGGTTATTAGGCTAAGAACTCTGATCTGTACTATATTCTGTGAAAGAGAATTGATCAATAGTACCCAAGAATATATATTTCCTTCACACGCCTAGAATTTTCTCCCAGTTCGAGTCTAGCTAACAAGGAACAGCCTTGCAACCTGCAAACTTTGGGTAAGTAATGAACAAGAGGCTTTGCGGAGACAGCCGACCTGAAATCCTGGTCCAGATCCTAGGCTCCTGACAGCTGGGGGCCCCAGCACCCCAGCTGCGGTATCCCGGTGTCCACTGGAACCACCCGCGCTCTGGCCCCAAGGCACATTCACCTTCCGATGACCTCGGGTGGCCGGCCCCGCCGCTTCCGAGTCGCACGCGGGACCCCGCAGGTCTCCACTCGAGACACCACGATGGGTCCTCTGGTCCGGGCCCAACGGGCCCTGCCACCTGCACTGCCCCGGCCCGGCGCTGCCTGGTGGCCAGGAAGTTCCCTCCGCTCGGCCACTCTGCAGGGAGGAGGCAGAGGACGGTGGGGCGGGGCCTGCCACCTACAGTCCCCAACCCCGGGACGTCGCGGTCCCAGGTGCGAGTGCGACGGGGCGGGAGTCCACGGTGCGCCTCCCACCTCCACCGAGCCCCCAGCTTGGCGAGCAGCTCGAGAGGGCCCGAGGCTCCATTTTCTCACAGAGGCCACACCTGGAGCCGCACCTCGGGGCCGGGCCGCCGGCCGCGCCGGGGAGGTGCCCTCGGGCGGGGACGGGGGCGGAGGCTCCGGGGAGGAGCGAGGGCGCGCTCGCGGGGGCACCGGGCGGCTGGCGGCGCCGAGCGGGACTAGCGGCCCGAGGCTGGGGCGATGGCGCGGAGCGCGGAGCGGGCGCTGCTGCTGGTCCTGGTAAGTGCGGGAGCCGCGCCCGGACCTGCCCACCTCGGCCCGGGAAGCGGCCGCCCGCCCGGCCCTCCGCCTTGTGCCGGGAGGTGGGGAAGGGCAGGGCAGGCTTCGGCGAACTCGGACCCTGCGGCCTCGGAAAAACTCCGCTGGCGGAAGCCGGATGCGCTGGAACCTGTCTGAGGCTCTTTCCCTTGGCGCCGCACCCAGGCGCCCTAGCTCCCACTTTCTGTCTATGATCTGTGGTTCACTGAGCCCTGAGGGCGAGATCGGGGGGTCTTTCAAGGAGATCGGGGGCTTTGTTTGGCTCCTTCTCCGACGCGAAACATGGAGGCTGTGGGGAGTGTCAGCCGCGCCTATTCCAAGTCGGCGAGCGTTGTCCCGGGCGCCCCAGGTGCTCTGGCCGCCGCGCGTCGGGAACCCGGAGCCAGGGAATTACCTTTGTTGTTACTTTGCCAGAATCGGGGAGGGAGGCTCTCTCAAGCTGGTGTTTTTAATTGTGTTTTACAAAATTTAATTTTTTGCTAAATCCGTATTCCTACAGTTAAGATCGAGTTGGTGTTTTAACACGGTATTCTAGTATTAAAGATCATGAACATATGTAATAGTTTTAAGATTTTTTTCTCTCCACTTACAGAGGTTACAAAAAGTAGTATAGAGCCACAGTCGCATGAGGTTTTCATAAACAAAGGGGCTTCAGCCACTGGAAAGCAGTGTTTAATCTGTAGAGTACATTTCTTAAGCTTGGTTTCTATGCTTGAGTAAGATTTTATACTGAATTTGTTTTCTGTATGTTTAAGGAATTGCACATATTTCAAAAATGTATCTGGCGTCCAGGGGGGTTGCTAAATTGGACTGGATAAAGTTAACTTATATGTGTGGATTCACCTTTCAGAGACTTAACAAATATTTGTTCAGAGAGATTAGATACAAAATCATACTCAATTTTCTTATAGTAGTTAAAGTTTGAAATTCAGGTACACTTCCTATATTACAAGGTATAACTTCCCAAAGACTGCCTTCTTTCTATCACAGAATTGCCATTGGAGAGGAAAAAAATACATTCGTACACGTAAAGCATGACTAGTCCATTTAGGGATTCCGGTGAATCAGTCACAACAGCACTATAGTTAGGACCTTTGGCAAACCAGTTCAATTTCATGCTTAACTCATCCATTTCATTTTTTTTTAAACTATTTATTTACTTATGCCCACAAGAGCCGGGGTACAGGCCAGAGTCGCAGGAGGTAAGAGGACCCACCAGAGACAAAGCAGGGAGCAGAACAGGCAGACTGACTGAAATATGAAATAAACTGCTGAGGGGAGCAGCGGGTGAGGCAAGAGAGGTCTGCTAAGTCATGTGGGTCTCCTCCCTGGCTCAGGGACCGAACCAGCGCAGCTGTGCCAAGGATGCTTCACAGTGCAGCACTCAAACCGCTGTGCCACCGGGGAGGCCCCATCCATTTCATTTTGCCCAAGTCATTGAGGTTATTTTCAGTTCAAGTTTATTTTTTTAGTCAACCATTCCTAAGACATAATTTGAGTTTTAATTTTGGCCTCCAGAATAATAAAGCAACTATTTCCTTTATTGGTGATAACCAATACTAAGCTAACATAGCACCTGACTTACTTGAGGGATAAATACTAAATTCATTCTATATAAGGAAAGAAATTACTTTTATCTTCAAATGGTGTTACCAGCAGACCAGTTCATTTACAGAGAAATAGGTCAATAATTTAGGCTTTTTTTTTTAACTTTAGCAATTTGATATTTTACTTTATTGGACAATAATTGCACCTTTAAAAAGTGACTATAACTAACAGAACCAGAGCAGAATTTTTGGACCGTCTTATTTTCTACAATATATTTTGTGATATACTTTCGAGTAGGTTTATTTTTGGTCAGAAAGTGGACTGTTCAACATTTGACCCCAATGTGTTTAAAGTTGGAGTATAGTCTTTAGTAAAGAGTACAAAGCAACTTAACTAACAGAAGTAATTTTTGAGAAGTTACTTGAGGTCTTTTATAGAAGGAAATATAAGTAGTAGTTTAGATGGGTCAGAGTTCAGTTGCAGATAACAGAATTCGCTCTAGCTAATAAAGTAAGGAGAAATTTACTTCAGGGCATTAGGCTGCATGGGTAGGAAGTATTGAGGAAATAGACACTTCACTTTGAACTAACTTCAAAGTCACACAGCAGAACTCAGACACTTAGGAACACACTGTCACTCTCACACTCTGGAAACTGTCATGGTCGGGATGCTACTTTTGCTGCCCAATCCACAACCATGCCACATTTGCAAGGATATGTGAGGTACTAAAGGTACCATCACCTTCCCCTTGGAACCTATACATGGACACTAGAACCATAATAAAATGCTACAAAAATCCAGCCACATCCACATCTATGTCTGCCAGCAAGAAGAACAACATATAATTCTGCTTCACTTCTGTCAAATCTCATATGAATGCTAAATTGATTGAACTAAATTACATTCAGAACCTTAGCTGCAAGGGACTCTACGATAGGTTGGCTTAATTTTCCTCTGTAGTTGAGGGAGACTACTGGAAAGAGATGCTGAATGTCATCCTCATAGCTCCCACACATGAATGCAATAGGGATTTAATGAAGGTCACTACTGAAGGAAAGAATACAATGAATCCCGTCACAGCTAACATCCATGTGCAATCCATCTGTGAAGTGAATGTTTATAATGCTTCAAACAGTTTGAGCCTCAGGTCTGGTGCCACACACTTTCATGTTTGTAATGTGCTCAGTGAAGTTAGCTATAGTATTTGTAAACATTCAAAGAACAAAACCTTTGCTTAAAACCACATTGATTTTAGGTTTAATTAATAGAGCCCCAAACTAAATGGTTAAATATGTCAACTGCTTCTACTGATACTGTTGTTTGATTCTCTCTCGTGGCTATTTAGTTGGTTCTTAGTAAATAAACCTTAAAAGTTGAAATTCACCTCACTTGTGTTTTGAGCATATGCTTAACACCAATCATGAAGTTCAGTCTTATTAGCAAAACTGATATACACTGTGCTCCAAGTCAAAAGCAGTATATGTTTGATTTTTTACATTTTACTGAAATTTGCCTATTCAGCCCAGGATTTTAAATCTCTAGGTTTTTATTCCTCCAAACTCCTGAAGATACAGCATACCACAGATTTAAGACTTCTGTTTCTTCCTCTGTTTTCTTTAAACATCTCTCAAGGGTCTACACTTTCTAGAAGAATTTTTCAGAGATGGTCACATCCTCAAAATAGTCTGATGATGTCAGGCTTCTGTCAGGTATAAATCTAGGCATTCAGTTCTTTTGGGGCTTGTTCCTTGTTGTCCTTGGTCTGTTCCAGGTCGCCTCTTATTTTTAAGAAAAAACAGGTTGACTACTGGGTGGGTCTACTATTGTTGATCTCAGTGGGACAGCCCTAGGGTGCTGGGCTTGCTTGAGGAACTGGCACTGAGTAGAGCACACTTACATGTTTTGTTTCTAGGCTCGTTGCATTATAAGAATGTTCTCCTTGCATGCAGACTCCCTTTAAGTTTTCTTTACAATCCCATAGAGCAGTTACATCATTAGAATTAAGATTTGTGCCATCTAAAACCTGCACATGTGCTTCATATTATTTCCATCTTAGTGTTAACTCATCTCTTGCCATAACTTTGACATCTGCATTAGAACTGGTTGGCCAAGATGTTCCCCCTGGTCATCTTGAATCCTTTCTAGAACAAAGCCCAATCATATAGACCAAGACCACTGATCATGACTCAACTGAGCTGCCAACTCCATCCACTCCTCCTGCTGTATCCTCTAGCCTTGCCCTTTATTTGTGGGTGTCACTGCCACCCATGCAATTCTTTTTTTTTTTTTTAAGATTTATGTATTCATGCATACAAGAGCTAGGGAGGTGATTCACCAGAGACAGAGCAGGGAGCAGAACAGGCAGCTCAACCAAAATACACTGCTGAGGGGAGCAGCAGGCAAGGCAGGAGAGGTCTGCTGCACCATATGGGTCCCCTCCTTGGCCAGGTATTGAACTCATTCTGCTGTGCCATGGATGCTTCACAGTGCAGCGCTCAACCAGCTGCGCCACCAGGGAGGCCCCCATGCAGTTCTTAATCTCAGCTTTTATTTCTGTCTTTCAATATGCCACATATTTTAATCACTGATAACATCTTCAGACAGATAGCCCACAAACAATGAAGTATTGTTTTCTAAGTTTAATACCTTAAAGTATCATAAGTGTATCACATAGGATACGGTAGTGTTTGGGTTATTTCAATTTTATAAAAAACTATTGCGATTTTACCACATGCAAAGCTTGTTGATTAGGGTGAAGAAAGCTGGAACATTGATTGTAATGGTAATGTAATGGTAAGATGAAAAATGTCTTCAGGAATAAAAAAATGTAGAAACTATACATGACCCCTATCTATTTTAAATGTTATCACTGTTAAATGCATCCCTGCTTGATGCTAAGCAATGTGTGAAATACAGGAAACCATGAAAACATTAGGTATGTTCTGTACTTGTGCTTATAGTTAGTAAATAAGTACATAGCTAATTTCCAAATGGGTAAATGATGGTAAGAAGAATAATGATTAAAGGACACATCATACCATGGAGCCTACCAAGAGATCACCTATGAGAATCCTAGGCAAGTTCTGGGAAGTATTATAAATTAGTGAGATGATATGAGAGAGGTAGGGAAGTGAATGTTCTAGGCTGAGAGAAGAACCAATGTAAAGGCTTAAAGAGAGGAGCACATGGTTTCTTAGAAGAACTGAAAGAGCTGAAACAGAATGCAAGGCAGAACAACATGTAGAAAGTTAAGTCTCCAGCCTTCTTGATACAAAGGGAAGCCATGAAAGTCTAATTAACAAGTGAGTGTTCTTATTTTTTAAAATATTTATTTGTTTATGCATACAGGAGCTGGGGTACAGGCCAGAGGCAAGGGGGGTGGTGAAAGTAGTGACTAGAGACAGAGTGGGGAGCAGAACAGGCAGAAATACACTGCTGAGGGGAACAGTGGGCGAGGCAGGAGAGGTCTGCTGTGCCCATGTGGGTCCCCTCCCTGGCCGGGGATCGAACTCACACTGCAGTGCTGCAGATAGTTTCATAGTCTGTGCCTTGACCCCTTGTGCCACCAGGGAGGGCCCAACAAGTGAGTGTTTATAGAAAGGTACTCAAATCATTAAGAAAGTGAGGAGATAAATTTTAGTTGAATTGGTCAGAAAAGAGTTGAGAAAAAAGAAAGTAGTTGACTGTGTACATTTTTGCCTCCTTTTTTAAAAAGGGAGTCAAAGAGATGCAGAAAAAAACCCAGCAGAGAATACAGTGGAGGGAGGATGTATCCTGACAGGAGGGCTGGTTTGGGAGCAAGGATTCTCAAGGCACTGTCAGGGGGTTGGGAGGTAAGATGTGGAAGGGGCATTTTGTTGTCACAAGGCCAGGAAGCCTACTGGAATTTAGTTGTCCATATCCAGGGATGCTAAACCTCCAGCAATCCACAGAACTTTACAGAATTGACCATTTGAAGAGTTTTCTTCTGAAAATGCCAATAGTGCCCCCACTAAGAAATGGTAATAGGCAAAAAGTGAGAAGAAATTCTGGTTAGGGATTCATTGTATTGCTGTCCCCTCTTAAAAATGTGGGTATCTCTCCAGCTGGCTAAGCCTTGATACATTCATTTATTCAACAGTTGTTATTGACCACCTGCTTTTGACAGCCACTTTTGTAGGTCTTGCATGAAAATCATAACTTGATGGAAATTACTTTCATCAGTCAAGCAGTTGACATCTAGCTAATTGTAGAATGGGAAGGCTGATTTGGACGGAGATAAGAAAATTCAGACTTCCCTCTATTGTAAAATACCTGCAGCCCACTACTCTTTCAGATTCCCTGCAACACAAACTAAACTAATAATAAAATTAAAATTAATTACCCATACCCAGAATCTTAAGAGATAAACTCTACCTAGACCTCAAAAGTGCTAACAGAAAAATTGGGCAAAGACAACGCTCAATCATCGTTTTCTTTTATTAATATCAACAGTCTCTTCTTTCAAATATCTCTCTCCTTTGCTTCTAAAGTACTCTGCTGGGGGTCCTTTTATCCCCAGAAGCGGCAGTGTTCTTCACCCCCTTTTCTGGACCAAGTACAGCAAGGGAAATGGAGTTTGAGCATCACCAAAAGATATCATATGGGTCAGAAGCAGGGGAGGTGGAAAATGGGCTGAGGGTTCTCTGTCCTTAGTACGGTGTGAGTGTAAATGTCTTCATGTCCTCTACCGATGGCCTCGGTATCAACCCCTACCTACCTCTGAGCCACAGTACCCTACTCTTTGTTGTTTTACATCATCCAATATTCATGCAGCATCTAAGATTAACATTTCAGCAACTGTGCCCTGAGAACTGTAAGCTTCTAGCCACTCAGACGTAAAATTTTGGTGCCCTCTGACGTATTCTTCTGTTCTGCAGGTGCAAGATTTGCCAGGGATTAGTTGTGCCCCCATAAAGATTCCTGCTTCTAGTCATGCAGTCCTGTGCCATTGCCCTATTGAGGACCATTACCCTATTGCTGTCTTCATGACATCTCCTCTGGCCAGTTGCTCTAATCCTCACATTGTCTCCTGCCTTTCATCTTGCACAGTAATGCCAGAAAAATCTTTGTGTAATGCTAGTGTCATAGTATCTCTCGTCAGAGTGGTCAATGATTTTCCACTCTTTGTAGGATCACTGAAGATCCTTAACACAACTTTTTGTTCACGACTTCTTGTTCTTTGTCATCTGTCTCCATGTTACCACAATGCTGTCGTTGACAAAATATCATTTCCTTCCATTTTCTATCTGTACATATTCTGCACCCACAGATTCTGCCAAACTCATTCCATTGCCTGCCCCAAATCTCCCCTAATTTCCTCAATAGGAAGTAATTTCTGCTTTTTTTGAGCTCCCCAGGACTGTTTGGGTTTTTTGGTTTTGTTTTTGCAGTTGTCATTCACACAATTAAGCTTCTCTGCCTCCTAATAATTCATGTACACTTTATCTAAATTGTCCTCTCCAGAACAGGATCTATATGTCACTGGTCTTTAAAACTAAATGCTTCAGACACTAAAGTATTCTTTAAAAAGTTAAGAGTTAAATCTTTCTGAGTTTAGAAAAAGGGGACTCATGAATTTCATTTGTTTAGAAGAAATATTTAATGCTCTGATAGGTTGAGAGGTAAGTTTTTAGTTTTAACACATCACTAACTGCTTCTGCTATATATCGGAGAGTCTTGTGGATGCTTGTGAACTGTCCCGCCATTAAGGAGGACACAGGTGGGGAAGGAGGGTTATAGGTAAGAGAGTTAGACTCTTTTGATCACCTGCTGCATGCCAGTCACTAAATGAGTGAATGTCATTAATGGGCATAGTCAGCTAGAACCCAAGTCTCTGACCCGTTGCCTCTCTGTCAGTCAAAGGTATCACACATTTGTAGCAGTTTTCTAAGTAATCATCAATAAAGTCTGAACTTCTAGAACTTAGTAATTGACTTAGTTTCATCACAAATTAGAACCAAGGTCTGAGCTTCTAGAACTAAGTAATTGAATTATTTTCATTACAAATTAAAGTCATTCTAGAAAGGAAAAAAAAATGAAGAAATGTAAGTTGATTTGACAAGATAATGGTCTTGTCAAAGTGTTCACACAACTTTCTAAAGTCCTATTTCACTCTCACTTAGTTGAAATCCATTGAAATGCCTCTTTTACTTTTGGACCTTGGAGTCAGCTGCTGGCAAGTTTCTGCCCATTTTTGAATGTTGCCTTCATGACAGACCAGTGCCATCTAATGGTGAAAAAAGACAGCCAGAGGCTCTTGATTTCTTGGGGTGGGGAAGATCTGCATATCTTCATTCTAATTTTTAGTTTAATTTTCAGAAATATGTTGCAACAAAAAAGTTGTAAAAGCCTGTATTTTTGTCTATCAAATTATGTGAAATACATTAATAAAGATTTACCTATATTTTACCTGACTCCGAGAACATCTGTAACAGTTATAGAAAACACATGCCAGTAAATGGTTAAAGTATTTCAAAAATAATAATTACTCAACCATCAGTAAAACTGAAACTTGAAAAAGAAACATAAACCAGGGGAAGGCATTTTAAATTAATCCTATAGTAGTCAGTTACTACTTTTATAGTGAAAAATCTTCTAGTGATAGGAATAATTCATTATAGAATTTCCTGATTTACAATCTGTCATTTCATACATTTCTATAATTAACAGTTCATTATCAGTTTATGAATTATCTAGGCTCTCTTTCTCTTTCCCTTGCCACTCTTTGACTTTATACAATGGTTTTGAAAAGTGTGAAACTTGTTAGAAATACAGGTTATTGTACCCTACTCCACATTATCAGGAATTATCAGGAATCTTGTTAGAAATACAGGTTATTGTACCCTACGCCACACTTGCCAAATCAGAAATTCTCAGGTGGGGTTCCACAGTCTGTCTGAACTAGGTGATTATGATGCCACTGGAGTTTGAGACCCTATTAGAAATTAATTAGAATATTAACTATTCAAGACTTCTTTTATCTCTTTGTTAGCCACTCTCAGTTTTGTAGAAATGTTTGGGAGCAAAGAAACTAATGCTATCTAATTGACACTGTGATGTCACTATAAATAAACACTAAAATGTTGAATTTTCTGGACCTTCACTTGGTCCCCACCAAGGGAAAAATAGTTGTCTGTAGTCACACAAAACTAACTAGAAGCAAGACTTCACTACATGCTATTGGACCTCAAGTATAGCCCTGCATCGCTGAATCAATATTTTAAAATTCTTTCAGGCAAGAACTGTTTTCAAAGAAAATATCTTCCTCTTTGAAACTGACTTCGGTATGACTCACCCAAAGACATATTTGTTACATTAAGATTAACCCCGATATCTGAATAGAAGGCAAAAGATTATAATAAATCATATAATTTATTATGGACTTGTAAGTATGTAATTTTCCTATCTAAAATTCAAAGTCAGCATTTGAAACTTAAAGTTCAAAATGCTGCTTTTCTTGGCTACTGAGTTTTTAATTATCAACAATGAAAACATGTAATCGTATATTTAAATTAGATGTTGAGTGAGTCTTCTTTAGGAGTTGCACTTGTAGAGGATTTGTGTGAATGAGTCATGTATAAGTTGGTTCTTTAATTTGGGACTTTTCTAAACGAGTTCTAATGTTCAGCCATAAAAGAATTTTCTAAAGACAACCTCTGATCCCTTCCCCCAAAAGAAGAGTAAAAGGAAAAGTGTGATGGTAAAGTTCTAGAATAAATCTGACCGATATCAGGGTCATCCCAGTAGCTCTCCAGCATCACCAGTCCATCCCTTCTGCCCAGGGCCATTGACCTCCTCTGAATTTGTGAGTTTCTGCCTTTATAGTGGCCCCACCAAGACCTTGGAGCTACAGAGACTACTAAGGGCCAGACTTCTAACTCTTTCTATACAAATAGAAAAGTCAGGATATGTGATCCGAGGAAAGAAACAGCTGGCAACCATGACCTTTATCCATTTTATTTCCTTCCTGTTACTTCAGCCAAAGCTGAAAATTCTTTAAGAGCAGGCTGGTGATAAGCAGAGGACCCTGAAGGGAGTGTCTGGTTTTGTCTTCTGTACAGTAAAAAAGGGGAAACAAAGAATTGTAAAACATCCTGCCTAGTCCCAGGGTTCGGTCAGAAAAGGAACACAGGTGTTTCTGTGACTGTCGGGAGATGAGGCTGCGTTTCAAAAACACCAGGCAGGAGCTCAGGCACCCTTGCATCTGAAATGATACACCTCTCACCCTCTATGAAGTCCTTCTGCCTGAATGGAAACAATAAGCCTTTACAATCTTCAAAGTTGAAATTCTATTTTAAACTATTTTGTATTCCTCTTTCTCTCATTTATAAGCTACCCATTAGTCTAAGGTATGAAAGTTTAGGGGATCTCCTCAGTCATGGACTCCTTGAAACACAAGAAAAAGTTTCAAAGTTGTCTCCTTCAGACTGAGAACCTCCCAGTCAGGAGTTGCTCTTCTCTGGTGACTCAGAGGTCTGGATTCCGCTTATTAAACTAAGCGAGGTGACTCAGAACAGGAAGTCTTTTCTTAAGGTGTGCTGACCTTGAGAACAAAGACTGCATTGATTGATTGTATTTTTGTGGTGGTTTTAGCCTTACCTGGTGCATCAGCCATATTTATATATATTCTTTTTCTTGCCAGTTACCAGGAAGGCCAGTTTTTACAACATGCCTAGGATCATGTTAGAAATAAAAGAATTTTGTTAAACTTTAGTAAATTGGGGAAATGTTTGAAGGATTTATCTGTTTCATCTAAAGGCACTAGTTCTTTGAATAGACTGGAAGCTCACTTTTCCTCTTCAATCTTAAAGAGATTTCACATGACATTTTTCTATCACCAAGGTCTTTGTGAGGAAAAAAAGTTTCAGGTTTCATAGCTGGGAAAAATTAAAATGGTCATCATCGTATCTGGGCATTCTGCCAATGCTTGGAACCCTTTCCCAATATTTTCGTATAAGATCACTCAAACTTACAAAACTGGAAATGTTCAGAGGGAAGTGGGAAGGAGTGGGAAAATGGAGGCGAGAAGACAGAAGTGTTAGTTTTTCCATTTATATTGACTACAGTATGCTACTGATTTGCAAATTTACATGACTCTTTGGTCCTCTGGAACTTGTATGACCTTGATCCTAGTTTTACAGGAACTTGCAGAGAAGTGTGATGTAAATCAGGGTTTCTCAACATTGGCACTTTGGACCGGATGATGTTTTGTTGCAGGGGCTGTTTGTGAGCAACTTAGGACAAGAGCATCATCTCTGGTCTCTACCCACTAGATGTCACGAGCACTCACCCCTCTGAGCTCCACCTCCTTCCACCACCTTCATTTAACAACCACAGAAGTCTCCAAACATTACCGAATATACCTTGTGACCCTAGGGTCGGTGAGGGGTGTGTGCAGACATTCTCTCTTAGTGGAAAACCACGGCTCTGAATTAGTAGTATGCTGGGTAGAGCCCCAGGGAAACATCCAAATTATTACTTTAAATGAGTAGTTAAGATCTTAACTGTCTCCTTAGTCAAATACACAATTTCACAGTGAACAAAGTGTTGGCATAATTCTCTCAGGCTTTTTGTACAGTGATTATGGAACAAATATTTCATTTCATCATGCCTTATTAAGTGTCTGAAAACAGATTACTACAATAGGTGCTGTGAACATGCAAGTAACAAGCACTATTATGTTAGATAGATACCAAGACCCTCTGCTTCAAGATGCACAGAAATTTTTGTTAGTGTAACACATACAGAAAGGTGCACAGAGTGTAAGTGCACGGAATTTTCACGACCTGAATACACCATGTAACCAGCAACCAGATCAAGAAGTCAGGTTAAAAGTATACGAAAAGCCCCAGCCTCATCTCTACTGACTCCCCTCTAGCTGCAACCACCTTGAACACTACCATTCCTGCCTCATGGTCTGGCAGAACTTTGTAGGACTGTGCCTAACGTGCTTCCTCTGGCCATTCCAGTCTTTGTGCAGATATGACATCTCTTGAGCACCCCCACCCCCCGTCCCCTCAGTCCTAAACCACCCTACCACCCTTCAGTTGCCTTTACAACTCTTATCACAACTGGTTTTTATCCTCCACAACATGTAAGTATCTGAGAGGATAAGAGCATTTCTCTACTTAGCATGTTGTAGGAGCTTGGGAAATTGAAGGCATGAATAAGCCCAATTTCAAAAGTTATAAGATTAGCAAAGTACAGGTCTGAGAATTGAGGACATACCTCCATAATTCTATGTTCTGAGTATCTGATACTGGCTGTCATTACAATAAGTACATTTATGTATTATTTCTTTTAATTTACATAATAATACTGCAAAATGTATAGATCAGGTTACTTTTAGTTGCAAGTAACAAAACCCAAATAAAAGATTAAACAAAATCTAATATTTAATATTGCATAAGAAATTGTTCACAAATGGCTATAGCCATTGCTCATCAATCTCTGGAAGCAAGGAGCAGAAAGAGAAACTGTCACAGACCAGGGAAGACTAAGGAGACATAACCAGTAAACGCAATGGTGCAATGTGGGATTCTAAACTGGATACTGGAACAAAACAAGAACATTAGTAGGGAAGTGGTAAAATCAGAATAAAACATGGAACTTAGTTAACTGGGCATTATCTAAAGGTGCCGATGTTAAATTCTTAGTTTCAACAAATGTATAATGGTTATTTAAGATAACCATTATTAAGGGAACTCTACTATATCTGCAACATTTGTATAAATATAAATTTATTCCTCAATTTAACAATCAGATATTTAAAATAAGTAAATTCATGAAATTAAATAGATCTATTTCCAAGATATTAGCAATTGAGTGACAGTGTTTTTTATGATATATATTAAAACAATAGTGAAAAAGGCAAACTTCATTGTCTATATCCCTAATTGAACAATTATCATTCATACAATATTTACAGCCAAGAGCCTTTAACAAAATATTTAAACTGAATTGAGTAATAAATTCTATAAAATAACAAATAATTTTATTTTCCAGATCTGTTTTGCCTTTGGAAGTGGACTCCATCTAGAGGTAAGGAACCCAAGGTGATTTTTCTGTCTTTTGCAATGAAAAGCTAAATTTCATAGAAAACAATTTATGCTTTACCAAATTAAAAGTAGAACTCTTTTCATTATAAATATTTGGAATTTACATACATGTTATATAGAGTAACAATGAGTGAAACAATAAAAGTAATGTACTAGTCACTTCTGAGTGTAACAATACACTGGATCATCTAGATTAAGACTTTCCTTGGATAAAATACATATTTATCTATTAACCTAACTGGTAATTGATAAAAGTTTTCTACTTAAGGGTTCTAAAAACCAAAGAAAGGCAATTTAGTCTTTGCTCATCCTTAAAACAATAAATTCATTACTTGACAGTTTCATTAGTTATAGTCAAATTGATAGCAACAGGTTAAGATTTAGCCTTAAAGCATTTTAACGAACTAAGTTTTCAACTATAAACTACTACCAAAAAAAAAAAAAAGAAATTGTTTTCAGTTAATAAGGACAAAGTTAATAGACATGGTAGATATTATTTTTAAATTCCCCATTTACGAAGTCAATGAATACTCTTTACCCTTTTTAACCCTTACTCTGGGAAATCTTTTTGTACTAGTTTGGTTTGGAGACAATCTCTTGAATGCCTATAGAGTTTGCTAGAGTGTATAACTGTGTTTAAAATTTTAGTAAATTATAATTTACTGTCTATTGTTTTACGATACTTAATAGTTTTTGGAAATATTTTATCATTATAGGTCTTGAACACAAGAAATGAAAATAAGCTGCTTCCTAGACACACTCACTTAGTGCGGCAGAAGCGTGCCTGGATCACAGCACCTGTGAATCTTCGGGAGGGAGAGGATCTGTCCAAAAAGAATCCGATTGCCAAGGTGCCCTATAAAGACAAATAGGAAATATGTGCATGTTACTAAAATATGGTGTGAGAGAACATTTATGTTCTCTTTTTAGCTTAAGAAAAATTATACTGTGGACTTAATGAGTCTTTGATATGCCAATAAATTTGAACATCAACATTATTTGAGCAGAAGGTACCAACATGAAGATCTTCTTTCCCATTCTGGAAGATGGAGCGTCATTGGCAAATTAAATATATATGTGTGTGTGTCATTCCATCTACCTAGAATCCCCTCCCCACAGATCTTTGCAGTACTTTATAGCCTCAAGCCTCTGCTCCAGTATCACTCCTTTCCTGGCTTATCCCATCTTTCTCGATCCCCTTTCAGCTTGTTTGGTAACACAACCTAGAGTCATCTTGGGCTGCCTTCTCAGAGTGCAAGCTCTCTGAAGGTATAGTCCATAGGATTCACAGCTTTGGAGGGAAATTTCCCATTAAAAATAATTTCTTGAATGTTACAGTTTTAACTTAAATAGTCCTCTGTTATTTTTATATTAGATACATTCTGATATTGCAGAAGAAAGACACATAAAAGTTACATATAGATACACCGGAAAAGGGATTACAGAGCCACCTTTTGGTATATTTGTCTTTAATAAAGACACTGGAGATCTGAACATTACCAAGATTCTTGATCGAGAAGAAACACCTTATTTTCTGGTAAGAAGAATATTACATTTATTGATTTGAGCTTTTTTGGGTATTAGTTATGATTGTGTTATTGTTTGGATACTATGATAGTTTAATTACCTTAGCTTCAATCTCTTGTTATTTATGTCATGGTTTCAGCTCACTGGTTATGCTTTGGATGACCAAGGAAACAACCTGGAGAAACCATTAGAACTCCGCATTAAAGTTCTTGATATCAATGACAACGAACCAGTATTCACACAGGAGGTCTTCATAGGGTCTGTTGAAGAATTGAGTGCAGCACGTAAGACTCTTAGTATTTTTATGAATGAATTCCCAAATTCATTTTACCCCCCTTGTGTAATTGAACACTAAATCCTACATCTTAATGGAGATGTATTACCCACAGAACAAACAATAATAACTATTGCTCTGGGTTTGGAACTGCTTTTTTTTGTGATAAGTTCCAGAGACATTCTTTTTTTGTTTGTTTGTTTTGTAGGGTTTTTTGTTGTTGTTGTTGTTTTTACCTTAAGAACAAATAGGGATGGATTGATGTGATAGGATGGGCCTCTCTGACAACCAGTGAATTCTGCCCTATAGCAGGAAGGCTCTCTTAGCCAATATGTAAGCAAGTAGATGTGTGTTCCAATAAAACTTTATTTACAAAAGCAGGTGACTCATTGACTTTAGCCAAGTCAGTTTGCTTACCTTTGACTTATATTATTTCTACTATCAGGTTTACTGACAATATTGTTGAATGTAGTACTCTTTATCGAGACTCAATATAGATTTCACTTTGATTATAATATAAAGGACTATTATGTCTCCTGAATTGTTTGTATTTTAACAAGCATATGTTTGTAGCTATTCATTCTTCTCTTTGTGTTGGTTATTAGAGCTATTACAAACAAATTTTTAGCTCTCTATAGCAGTTTTTTTAGTATTTCATCCTGAGAATTATATATAATAGCATTGACCTTGCCCTCATCTTGTTTTTTCCCCTTACTCTATTCCATTTACACTTATTTCCTCATTTGGTTAATTCTCTTCATGGTGGTAACTGCGATTCTGATAAATACGTGAAATTCTTTTTGGAACAAGCTAAAATTATAAATAAAATGATAAAATGACATATACAAGCATGCTGAAAGTTGAGTTTCAACTGGACACCCCTGTTTTTAATATCAGATACTCTTGTGATGAAAATCACCGCAACTGATGCAGATGAACCCAATACTCGAAATTCTGAAATTTCTTATAGAATCATATCTCAGCAACCTGCTTCTGCGTTCCACCTAGATAAAAATACAGGCGAGATTTACACAACCATTAACACCTTGGACAGAGAGGTAAAATAACATTTTGTGTTGTTCACCTTCTAAAACTTCTCTTCATTCCTTTCTAATTTTCCTCTCTATTTCTTTTTTTTTTTATTTTCCTACTTTTCTCTATGTTCCGTACTCATAGAATGACTTTTGGAATTATCCTCTCTTAGGTGTATGCTGTTCTGTAAGATAGCCATTAGTCACACATAACCATTGAGCACATGAAATCTGATTAGTCCAAACCAAGATATGCTAAATATAAAATAGTCACCAGGCCAGGGTGGGAAGAGTTAGTATGAGAAAAAAAAAGAACACAAGCTATCACCTTAATACTTTCTGTTGATTATGTGTTGAAATAATATTTTGGACACTATGGGTTAAATAAATACCTGTTTAAAATTACTATCTGTTCTTTTACCTTTTTAAATATGGCTGCTAGAAAATTTTAAATTACACAAGGCAGGACTATTCTAGAGCCTCTCCAATCAGGTTTCTGTTGGCTGCAGAGTTCTAAAGCGATGTTTCTTAATTTGGGGTTCTATAATGAAACATCAAGCGTCCTCTCAACTATAATAGAGAGAGGTAAAAAAAGTGGAAATAGGAGTCATATTTAGGGTAATAGAATTGTTTGTAAAGAAAAGAATTATTGTAAGCCTCATATTAACAGGAAAATTTGTGTAGGTTTCCTAGAAAGGCTGTTCTCTCAAACATTTCACTTTTTATTTCTAACTCTAGGGGGAAATTTTGAATGACAAAGGGAGAGAGATGGTTTTTTTCATATAAGTCATCATCCAGTGCAGGCAGTGAATCTTTTATGTGGAAAAATGATTGACTCTCCTCAGACTGAGCCCAACATGTCTACTGGCATCTCTGTAAAATCAAGAGTACTATTACTCTTACAATTCTGCTCTAAACCCTTTCACATCAAATTTAAATAAGTAATGTGATATTTTTTAACAAGCTACTGTCTCTGAAGTATGAAAAAATTAGCCAGTAATAATGACTGTCATGGCGTTCACTGCATGTCATGTATTATTCTTAACCTTTTACGTAATTAACCCATAAAGGGCCCTCCCCTGGTGGCGCAGTGAGTTAAGCAATGCACTATGAAGCAAAACGCAGCCATTGCAGCACAAGTTCGAGAGGTGACCCACATGGTGCCACAGACTTCTCCTGCCTTGCCCACTGCTCCCCTCAGCAGTGTGTTTCAGTCAGTCTGCCTGTTCTGCTCCCTGCTCTGTCTCTGGTAGATCATCTCACCCCCAGCACTTCTGGCCTGTACCCCAGTTCTTATATGAATAAAAGAATAAATCTTAAAAAAATAAAATAAATTAATACACCCAGAAACCCTGTGAGGCATTATTTCCTTTTTACACAAAAGGAAAGCAGGGGTTAGAGGGATTACATTGTATACAGAATACACAGTGAGTGAGAAAGCTGGGGTTGGAAGCAGCCTACCCCACAGCCTGGGCTGTCCTGCCTTTCCCTGAGCACTTCATCCCCACCACAGGACCCCCATGCATGGGCACTGGCTCCTCAGCTCTTTAAATTCCAGTGACACTGAATGGGGCCTTTTTAAGGGAATCACGTGGAAATGAAGGTTCCCTTGGGAGTTACACCTGAAATATTTTTTTGGCTCTTTTTTTTAATGTCATTTTATTTATTTTTTAAAAGATTTATTTATGTATGCATACAGAAATTGGGGCACAGGCCAGAGGCACAGGGGGTGAGAAGATTCACCAGAGACAGAGTAGGGAGCAGAACAGGCAGACCAACCGAAATACACTGCTGCAGGGAGCAGCAGGTGAGACAGGAGAGGTCTGCTGTGCCATGTGAGTCCCCTCCCTGGCCAGGGATCAAACTCGTGCTACAGTGGTTGTGAATGCTTCAGTGTGGTGTTTAACCCCTTGTGCCACCAGGGAGGCCCTAAATGTCATTTTTAGAACCTAATTTCTTGGAATCATATCTATCAAGTTTCTGGACATAGTAAACCAAATTTTATCTTTACTGGCCAAATATTCTTGGAAATAATATTTTCCTGCTTTAACTATTAGCTGAAAATACAGTGTAGGGCAGAGGGTGGCAATTTGTATGACCCACCATCTCTCCTTATACAGCAAAATACATTTCGAACAGCAGTCTTGTGCACAGACAGTTTTCAGAAGAGACTCGCTCCTAATAACATCACCAATAACATATTTAAGAATTTTGCCCATTAACAACGTCCCTTGTCTTTTCTGTCCATCTGGAAAAGTTCTGACTGCAAATAAACGGCATCTTCACACAAATATCAGCAGATGATGAAACTTATTTATGAGTAAAATACACTGGTTCATTCCCTTGGTGATAAAATGAACTAAAGTTTACAAAAAAAAAAAGAACAGATTTAAGAGTGATTCATTTTCACCCCAGTTGGACATTTTTTATTGCCCTGCAGGAACACAGCAGCTACAGTTTGACAGTAGATGTGAGAAATGAGAATGTGCAAATAACGGATAGACCAGCAAAGCAAGCTCAAGTTCAGATTCGTATTTTGGATGTCAATGACAACATACCTGTAGTCCAAAATGAAGCGGTAACTATTACTTTTATAACAAGTTATCTACCTCTCCATTTTTTAGTCCCAACTAATAATATATCACTTATGTTTGTGCTACATTAAAATAAAAAACCTGTGTGTTTGTGTTTTACAGTTTGAAGGGGTAGTTGGAGAAAATCAAGTTAATGTAGAAGTTATGCGCATAAAAGTGTTCGATGCAGATGAAATTGGCTCTGATAATTGGTTAGCAAATTTTACATTTGTATCAGGAAATGAAGGGGGTTATTTCCACATAGAAACTGATGCTGAAACTAATGAAGGAATTGTGACCCTTATTAAGGTACGTGCTACTGTTCAAAACTGGAATGCGAGAAGTTGGTAGAGGAGGAAAATGATCTATTTTGAGCCCCAAACATTTGCAAGAACTTTACATACTCAGGTCACTGGCACCATAATTGTTTCAGGTAGGAGACAGCCTAGTTGCCTGAGTTCTGTGGCCAGTTAGTGCTCACATTCACATCAGGGGCCGCTAAGCCTAACCAGACAGCATGGCAGCAGCATCCTTATTTCAAAGCATACTTCCGGTCTTGCTTCAGCATGTGCAGGACTGTAGCGTTCCCACATCATGACCTCTTGCCTCTCCTAAGTCTTCCCCAACTTACTGCCACCTAATGGATCAACGTAACAGTAAAGTGAAAAATCATTGATTACGTCTAAAAACTAAAGCTGTAGAAGCATGATAAAGCACTGATTCAGTTATCCTCATACTTAAGCGTACCTATGAAATGCCTGGAACTGCTAAGTGCCAAGATACAGATTCCTGGCCTGTCATCAATCATTCTGATTGGATGAGGCTCGGGAACTTGCCTTTATAACAAAAATGCACTTGTGATTCTGATATAAGTACTTTAAAGATGGCCTTTGGAAATATAGCACCTTAATTGCTTCTGCTTAATTAAATCAGTGAAGGAGATGTTGAATTAAATTGCCTTATTAAGCATATCGGTCTCATACACTGAAATTCATGAGCACCACAGAATGTTTTAAACAAAAATCACTTAATAAATTTTTTTACCTGACAAAGATTTTCAGTCTATTTTTAAATGGTTTATAATAAAATTTACTTGTCAGATTCTAAGTAAAATATAAAATAACAACTTTCAAAATATTATTCCATTAAGTCATACTCAAACCAAAACTGGTTTCCAAATTTTTATAAAAACCTATTATATATGGCAGAATAGTATTCCTCTTTCTTAACAGCAGAAAGAGGAATAATGATAATACAAATCAGAATAGAGAAAGGTTAACTATGTTTAGTCACATAGATTTAACCCTGCTAAGAAACTTTAAATATAAATCCAATAACACACATCAGGAGAAACAGTCATTTAGGGACACTGTGGAAGTAGTCTCTGGGTACCACGGTAGCACCCAAAAAAGGATGTGCTTTTGTCTTCCAAGAGGAACATGGACAAAAAATAATAAAATTAGTGTCACAATAAAAGCTACAGATTTAGAAACTTAGTCCCTTGGTTCTGTAAAGAATTCTTCCAAATTATAAGGGTAGTAATCAGATTTCACTGAAAGAAAGTTAGACCAAAAAGTATACAGATAGCAAATTCAAAAGAAGATACTCACCACCTTAGTTACTAGAGAAAATGCAAATTAAAACTACATGAGATACCACTGCAAACCTATTAGAACATCAGTAACCAAGGCAAGAATATAGAGAAAATGGAACTGGTGAAAACAAAATGATATAGCCAGTTTGACAGTTTTTCTAGAAGTTAAACCTAGTTACCCAGTTGACAAAGACATGCTATCAAGTGTTGGACTACTCAGTGTTGCTATATTAGTCAAGTGCTAAATTATATATAACATTAAAACCACCCTGTGTATGTATGTTCAATGGTTCTACTCTCTTTTGAAATAACTCTCTTTGATTTTGCCTCTCTAGGAAGTAGATTATGAAGAAATTAAGCATCTTGACTTCAGTGTTATTGTCACCAACAAAGCAGCTTTCCACAAGTCAATTATTAATAAATATAAACCTGTAGCCATTCCTATCAGAGTAAAAGTGAAAAATGTGAACGAAGGCTTTCGTTTAACAAGCAACACAATCTCAGTGCAAGTTAGCGAGGGCATGGATAAAGCAAGCCAAAGCAAAGTAATTGGAAAATTTCAAGCTTTTGACGAAGATACTGGACAGGTAGCCCGAGTTAGGTAAGAGAAAGTTGTGAATATATTCCCTCATTTTGTTATCTTAGCTGCCTATTTTCAAAAATCATAATAAAATCGAAACACTTAACTCCTCAAACTCAGCATTAAAAGTCTGTGGATTAAACTACCTAGAGCACCTGCAACTGAAAGGCACTGCCCAGGATGAGACTGAGTCTCTGGCCCACAGTGCAGACAGTTCTGCCAGAGAAGACAACAGAGAAAGTTGAGAAGAAAGCTTTCTAAGTCTCTCTTAATATCCTGGATGAGCATCAGAGAGCTTAAAAAAAAATAAGCAAATAAAATATACTGCAGATTCTGTTTTATACAAGTTTGGTTGAAATAGTTGCATAATGTATTTTAGTATGAAGAAGCCAGTTGTATTTGCACGTAAATCTTAGAAATTCGTCTTCATTTGAAGCATTGGTTCAGGGATTGATGGACCTTCTACACTAGTTGTCTTGGTCTGGTTGAGAGAACTTACTAGGTGCCACCACTGTGCTAGAAGGGACTGTACTGTGCCTACTCTCTAGTGACATTTTAGGAATGCATGATATGTTTACATTTTCAAGGTAAATTTACATCTGAAATCTCAAAGCCAAGCCATGCAGAGAAGACTCTGCAGAGCTATCATTTATGAAGCTCTTTTTTGATTCCAGTTGAATTTAAAGAATCTTTGCAGTTCACACAGGTACAAATACTTATTTTTTCCCTCTGTTGGGACCAGTTATTTCGTCGCTGGCTCTGCTTACACCTGTGTCACTGCATGCCAGCACTTCAGAAAGATTGTCCTGGATGATAGGCAGCCATAGTGAATGGAAAAGTAAGAGCACTCTTCAGTAATCTCTTTCCTCCTCCTTTTAATGGGATTCCTCAGCCAATAGTAGCAAATAACCTTTTCCCAAAATAATCTCGATGGTTTCTACTGTGTTTCTGGATGTCTTGGTACCCTTTTTCTATCTTACCTGCAGACACCAGCCCTGCTTCTCCTGAGCTTTGTAGGCTAGTTTTTATTTCATACCTCTAATTCTTCCCAGACAGTCCCAGAATCCCAGGATTCAGAATGAACATTCCATAAGATAATTTCACATTGTTATCCATTGAGAGACTGATATCCCTAATTAACTATACCCAGTAATACTGTAGCTATCCTACTGAAACTTCTATCTCCCCTCCTAATTTTGGCTGCCTTTTTTTCTTAAGAGCTGTGAATATATCAAAAGTGTTCTCTGCCTAGAGAAAGTGAACTATGTTCAGTTTTGTTGGAATAACTTGCTATCCCTCAAAAATATTTTCTTCAGCGTATAATCAGAACTTGAGAAACATCTTAAAAATCAATTCAACTCTGCTATTTTATAGATAAGGAATGGTAAGCACAGTTACATTAAATAATTTCCTGACACTCACCTATTTGGTAGCCGCTATTTAGAAGTGCTAAGAATGCTGACAGATTTATACCCTTAACTGATGATTCATATGCATCATTTATGATATTTAACATCACATGTGAGCTGCCACTCTACTTGATATCTCATTTTTATAACAGAGAGCAGAAAGTTCATAAAATGAAATCAAAAATATTCCATTGTGAACTGTGATCCTCTGTACTAAAACTCACCCTTATTTTAACTTTGAAATTGAAAACCATTGACAGAAACTAAATCCAAGCTTTAAAACTCCAGACATGAAGTTCAGAAATACATGTGAAATTCCAAATGTATCAATATGATCATTTATTAGTCACAATATTAAAAGGCAGATAAATTTAGTTCAAGTTTGTTATTTAATTTTTAATAGCCCTATACATAAATATTACTAGAAACTAGCCACTCATTCCTATGTGCCTAATCAGCCACTCTTAAGAAAATAAATTATTGATCTGATTGAACCATTCGGATTTAATGTATCTTTACATTAATCTGGTTGAACCAATACAAATTTAGTGTATTTTAACTCAACAGTATTGTTAGATGCATTTCTAAAATAATAATATTAACATTCCCATTGCATTCTCAAAGCTGTCCCTTTCCACACTAATTCTCATTGTTTTGAGGAAAGAAACCCAGAAATCACTTGGTCAGCATTGTTTTCACCTATAACCATTTCTACTTAAAACCTGTTGCTCCTAACAATTAGTGATATCCTAAAATTTAAAAGTACTTCCATTTAAAGGAAGTCATTCATTTTTAAAGTTAACATTTTCAAATGGTGATAACGTGTCAATAAATGATATTCTCTAACAAGTCTTATTGGGTAACTAAGTTAGGGGAGACTAGCTCAAAAACTCTAAGAGAAATTGCTGAGCAACTTGCATACCTCTTAGGTTAGTAGGCAAAGGACAGTTGCCTTTGCATGTATGTCTTGGGTATGTTACAGAAATAAGCTTCCAAAGTAAGTGTAATAGGCAGTAAAAGGAAGGGTTTTTCATTTGCATCAATATGAGTGGAAGTGGAGGGGGTTATATTAAATAAAAATAATCAGAAAGATAAAGACAACAGATGATTTCACTCTTGTGGAATATAAACAACAAAAAAGGAAAAGATAAAACTAAATCAAAACAGGGGCCTCCCTGGTGGCGCAGTGGGTTAAGCAACTTACTATGAAGCAAATCGCAGCTACTGCAGCATGAGTTCGATCCCTGCCACCGGCCAGGGAGGGGACCCATATAGCATAGCAGACCTCTCCTGCTTTGCCCACTGCTCCCCTCAGCAGTGTGTTTCAGTCAGTCTGCCTGTTCTGCTCCCCGCTCTGTCTCTGGTGAATCCTCTCACCTCCCTGGACTCTGGCCTGTACCCCAGCTCTTATATGCATAAATAAATAAAAAATCATTAAAAAAAGAAAAACTAAATCAAAACAAGTCCCACAAATGTGATTTCAGAATGTTCAGAATGGAGGCTACCAAATTGGCAGGGTCGGGTGGGAAGTAGAGCAAGGAGGAGGCTCACTGGTCTGTGGTGAGGGTTACTGGGGCTTTGGCAGGGACATAGTATGGTATTATTCATCTAGAGAGGTGTGGGCCTTTACCTCTTGATCATACAGTGTTAGAAACTAGTTACCTCAATTGAAAAGATGTTTATAAATTGAAGTACTAGGCTAGTTTCAAAAACTAAAAACATTCCACTAATACCTGTAACAAGAACATATATAATAAAGCAAAATTGGAACTTAAAAGTTACAGATACAAGGAAGTCTTAATTTATCCAGAATTTACAATTAATTTTATGTTTCTTTTATAACAGGTATTCCAAACTGGAAGATATAGACAACTGGATATCTATAGATTCTGTCACATCTGAAATTAGACTTGCAAAAATTCCTGATTTTGAGTCTAGATATGTCCAAAATGGTACATACAATGTAAAGATTTTGGTTGTATCAGAAGGTAAGTTATTAAATGGAAATTTTTCTTAGTTATGTATGTCCAAATATTATTTTCCAACATTGGAAAACTTTTGCTTTTGTAGAAAAGACAAATCTCTTATATGGTTAAACCTTCACATTTCTACTTACTTAATGGATTAAAAGACATTACTTGATCTGGAATGAAAACATATCTAGACTAGGAAATGTCCCAATTTGTTAGTACCTTCTTACAAAATTGCTAAGAGAATTCAAATTATGACTGTTGTTATCATTATAACCAGAAGATACCACTTTTTTTCTCTTTCTAAATTTTTAAGATCACCCTAGAAAAACCATCACTGGCACTATTGCTATCAATGTTGAAGACATCAATGACAATTGCCCCACACTGGTCAACCCAGTGCAGAATATCTGTGATGACACACAATATGTGAACGTGACTGCAGTGGATCTGGATGGACCCCAATACAGTGCTCCCTTCAGTTTCTCTGTCATTGACAAACCACCTGGAATAGCAGAACAGTGGAAAATAGTACATTACGAAAGTAAGCAAAATCACTGGACAGTGTATTTCAATATTAAACATGATAAATAAGTAAAGCCTCTGTAATTAGGCTATGTTTCTTGTAATGTATATTTCCACTATAGCTTTTTAAAAAGAGTTTATAAAAACAGGTTCTGAACTTAGATATAGTATCTCATCTACCTCTACTAAATACACCATTTGGAAGAGAAGAAAAGGACAGTCATCTTAATGTCTTAAAGCTAGCTGGGTATTGTCCACATTGCTGCAGAAGTACGTGTTTTGTCACCTAAGCTGAGGAGTACCTTTCACAGCAACCAGAGTTGCGCCTACTAAAAATTCTGAAGGATGACAATAATAGTTCCATTATTGAAGAAATGGTAAAATAAAAGGCTGTTCAGTGGAACTGTCCTTCAATGCACTTGTTTGTTACCATGTTCCCAGTACAGAGGACAAGCCCTACATTTGGGAGGCACACACATCAATCACGAAAGTAAGGTTCCCACGTCCTACCCTTCACTGTTATCTATTTTGCAGTAACTGGAGAACTTTAACATGCACTTAGTATGAATTCAGTAGAGAAGTTAAGCAAGAATAAAGCTTAGAACTGGAGCTAGATATTATTAGCAATTAAAAATGTTTCCCAAAAAATTAATTATAAATAAAAAATCAAAATCAACAGACAACTATAAATCGGAGACATTCCCCAGGGAAGGAGGGAGAAGGCACAAAAGGGGTGGGAAGAGCACAGGGGACAGTGATGATGGTGCACCGGGGAATTGGTGATGGGAATTTCAGGGAGACTACACCTGAGAGGAGGAAAGTATACATTGTACAAAAATGAAAAATGATGTGAAATGTATATCAAATTAAAAATAAATAAAATGTATCCAAAATCTAACCTCACCCCTTCATTTTATTTCTTGTTGCAGGTACCAGCGTGCTACTGCAACAAAAGGAACTAAAACTTGGGAGAAGTAAAATTCAGTTCCTGATTTCAGACAGTAAGGACTTCAGTTGCCCGGAGAAGCAGGTCCTTCAACTCACTGTCTGTAAGTGCCTGGATGGCAGTGGCTGTGTAGAAGCACTACACGACAACTTTGTTGGTCTGGGACCTGCAGCGATTGCCCTCATGATTTTGGCCCTTCTGCTCTTGCTACGTAAGTATTTGAATGCCACTTTAGATCTGTTACTTATTTTAGTGCACTGACTAATGGTTTGTTACTATGGTCATTATTGATTTCTTTACAGTTATTCTTTAACCACACCTGGAAAGTGAGTAGAACAGTGATAATCATTGATCAATGCAGCAAAACTATTGCAGGATTCTTCACAATTTTGTTTTATAAAACTGCATTTTCCTGATTTAAATCACCAAGGTTGTTATGTGTGCTCTTCAGCAACCTTTTAACATAAAACAGTGGTGTCTCCATTTTGACAAGTTCTGTAAGGGGGATGTGTTTTCTGTATTTCACTGCTGTGCCCCCAGTGCCTAGACCATGCAGAACAGATGGGTTGCATTAATCTGGATTGTGGATATAAGGTTATTTTACAAAATCATTTTATTCCCATTGATTCTTGCTTTACACATTCAGCTTGTCAGAGCCTTACCTCCTCCTCCTTCCAATACCTTCTCCTGGGCTTCGCCAGCTCCTACAGTAACCAGACCCTGTGAGCACATCTGTGCTTCATGGCAATGACAGCCATCTGCCTTCCTGCATGCCTTCCCAAGGCCTGGGGTTTCCTGTCACAGAAGACAAAGGACTACACCCTGGGGTCAAGTGGAGTCTCCTCCTCTGAAGTGCTGAGCATGGGCAGCACTGCCCTTAGGCTGCCTGGGCCATTCCAGTGACCAAGGAGGAACTCATCAAATCTGTAATGGGAGATGGAGATGGTCAAATCAGTAATGGGAGATGTTCGTTCAGTTGAAGCACAACCTCAGCGGTTTAAAGTGCACTTTTATACCATTTTCTCTATCCTATGGCTAAAAATACAGACTCAGGGTAAATGACTTGTCTCAGCTTACCAGATTTATAGGTAGGTGCTAGAACAACTTGGACCACTGACATGTTTTACTACGCGATACCATGCACTAACTTCTCATCTCAGATTCCCCAGGGCATAAAGTGGCAGGAGGCACGAGGCCCCTGACATCTTTTGCTGAAATTTGTTAAATTGGTGTTCAGTTGCCCCTGGTAAAGTCAATCTTTTATTATGCATAATAGCCATGGTTTCTGTGCTTTCAACTATTTTACATAAAAAAGAATCACTTTATCTTTAGAAATGGCTGAATGGGAGTGGCAATTAAAGCTAATTTGAGGTGGTCTGCTGTAAGCCCCCTGATTCTTCAGTAATTGATCAAGGAGCCAGTGCTGACTTCATTTCCTCCTGGGAGGTAGAGTAAAATTCAAAGAGGGAGCCCTGAACTTTTATTGAATAATAGATGTAATGTTAACATATATTCTAAGGGTTTTCAATGTAGAATTGTTTTAGAGAATTGTACTTAGGTAATTGGAAGGTTAATTGAAACCCCAGTGAGTCATGCCTTGTGCTAAATTCTACTCCAGACTGAAGTATTTCAGAAGTTCCAATGTCCTGACGTATTTCAGAAGTTCCAGTGTTCAAAAGTATTTGAATGTTGAATTTTTTCTACCTTTAGGAGCTCTTGATTTTTTTTGAATAGTGCATTTTCCTCTATTGAAAATTGAAGTGGTTTAAAAAATTTTTTACTTTAAGTCAGTATTAATTATTTAGATCCTGTCAAATCCAGTCTTGTTCTGATACTCAGTGAGCACAAAGTCTCTTGTGATGGGCAAAGCCTCTGAATCTATAAGCCTCCCTCATTCTCTTCATCCTACTGTCACATTGTGGTGTAAGTCACCAAACAAGCTTGGTAAGGTTGAACTAGGGTGGGAAAAGAAAAATTGGGGTGTACATAGTGAAGACTGAACTCTGGAAGCGATACACAAATTCCAAAATTATGCCATATAAATTTAGAAATATGTTAGCCTCACCTTCTCTGTACTCAATGTTGTTTCTGCTCAGTGGTGCCGCTCCTTCTGCTGATGTGCCATTGTGGAGAGGCCACCAAAGGCTTTACAGTCATCCCTGGCACTATAGAGATGCTGCACCCTTGGAATAACGAAGGGGCACCACCTGAAGACAAGGTCAGAGAATCAGAAATTCAGTAGAATTTGTCTTCTTTGCTGATCTTAATAGGACCTTGGGAAGTGTCTGACATTTTAGGTCCTGCATGAGGGAAGTGGTCACTGCACAGCACACCTTTCATTCAGAGAGGGGTCTCACAACATCTGAGTCATATCCTGACTCAGCGTTTAGAATAAAACTTAGAGAAACCAAGAATGCGTGAGGATTTAAGATAGAAATTTTGTATTAAATGGGCAGTCCAGCTCCACTTCCCATCCACATACTTTACCAGGGTTGGCAAAATAAAGCTCCGACCCTGAGGACAGAGATAAAATGTTACAAGGTCTCCTCTCTCCTCCCCTACCTACATACCAGTTATCTCCCTTGTCTCTACTGCCTCTTCACCCTGGTCTCGCGTGGCCATTGGCTGTGAGCCTTAAGTAATAGAGTGACCTTACAAATGAACTGGCGTGAGGAGTCAGGCAGTGACTCAGGGTAACTTATGAAAGTGGGCAGTTTGAGACCTTGGTGATGGTTCATTCACAGTGTGGCCCCAGGGTCCTCTTTTCTCCTTTTGGCTCCATGGAAGAGTCCCAGCTCCTGCTCCCCTCCTACTCAAGACTTAGCAGCTGCCCCCACATTCTAACCAGCAGATAAGGGAAAGTGAAGAATTGTCTTTTGAATAACAATTCTTAAGCCATTTCTGCTTGAAATCATGTGAACCAGAATCAGTAGCAAAACATTTGAGCCAGTATTGTGGCCAGCTAGAAAAACAAAATGAGGATTCTATAGCCATAGAAGGAGACAGTGAACTCTACAGGAAAGTTGAATGCCAGTAAAATACATGAGCTGAGATCATATGTTAAAGTTTTCGCCTGCGGTTATAATCAGCTAACAAAACAAGAAGGGAGAACTGGGATCTCTTTATTTAGTCTCAAACAGAAGTTATTCAACCCAAAATATTTTTCCTTATTTGCTTTTGGAAAAAGCTGATTCCTTCCATATGCATTCTTAGTTCAGATTCTTCAAACATCCTGGCCCTTCATCCTTCTGACTTTGTTCTCAACTGTATTTGGTCTTGCAGGACATGCCACCACTTCTGGCAAATCGCTCAGATAGCATCGACCTGGGCCATGGAGTTGGAGCTGGCACCTCAACCAGGGATGCCAGAATCAAAAGCCCTGCTTCTCTTACCAAAGGGCAGCTCGAGATGCATGAGATGAACGGAAGATGGGAAGAACACAGAAACCCTCTTACCGGTGGGGCTGGCCATATTTCAGGGACAATCGGAGCCCTGACAGGCACTGAAATCACAAAGAACACACGATTCACAGCAGTTTCCAAAGACATGACCTCCACTGTTGCAGCCTCTGGAGCTCGAGCCAATGCTGTTGCAGTGAGCGAGGAATTCTTAAGAAATTATTTCTCTCAGGTCGGGATTGGTTTTTAAGTATGGAAGAAACAAAACTATTTCTATCCAAGTGTTGTCTTATTAGGGTGATCATTGCCTTGAATCAAAATGGGACTTCGTTGTTTTTTTTGAGTGTTCTCTGCCAATGAAGAAAGAGAGTTGTGAGCCACTGAGTCAGCTAAATCATGCAGATAATCCCACAGATTTTCTTGCAGAGACTTATTTCTCACTTCCATTCATGTTTTTGCCAGTTGATGCATCCTGCTCTGCACCATGTTGTCTTCATCAGAGACGCATGCAGAGACAGCAGACTTGACCTGGGCAGCTGCATCGTCGGGATGCAGGCACAGCAACACAGAACCAGGCAGTGGCTCCTTCCTGCCCTTACCAGAGCAAATCACAGTCCTAAGTCCTGCGAGTGGGTCAGATAGTAGAATCCCTTTGCAGGGGCCAACTTGACAATAGACCTAATCAGACAGTTGCAAATATGTGATCTAAAAAAATAACAACCCAATATTTAATTTTCTCTTCTGAGTAAGAGTACTTGCCTTCACAGGCAAGTTGCAGGCAAGATGATTGGACACAGTCAGGAAGCCCACACCTGCAGTTAGGAAGTAGAAATGGACTGGGTGCCTTTTTCGAAAACAAGGTCCATGTACCCCATGTGGTGATAGGCAGAATCAGAATGTCAGCGTCTGAAGGACTTTTGGCTAGGACCCAAGGGACAGGCTTCTGTGAGTGCCAGTTTATTCCTGCCCACTATCTTCTACATGGTCACAAATGCTTTGAGTGCTTCCCCACTTTCTCCCACCTTTCTTTCCTCCCTTTAGTCACACCATCTTCACACCCCAAGTATTAGCTTGTGGTGGTGTGGTCAATATCAAGAAAAACCACTACTTGGCCCTTTTTTTCTCGCTGCCAGGCTCGGTTCTGATGTCCTGTTTAGTTTTGGTATATTTCCCCCCTCTGTCCTCTAATACTACTCAAGTAAATCTTGATTATGCATGTATGTACAGCTTTTAGTTTGGAAATCATTTCAGACTTATAAGGAATTTTGAATTGTTGTCTATGCTACCCAGATCACCCAATTATTAACATTTTGCCATTTACTATTTGTTTTCCCATTTTCCCTCTACCCCCCACACACAATATAGCATTACCACAATTCAGTGAACAAATTCAGAAATGTCACAGTGAATGACACATCCTATGTTTCAATTTAGCCAATCTTTTAGTTCCACTTTTTCTCCTGCCCAGGACCCAGCCTAGCGTTGTGCGAGTTATTGTGACACTTTATAGTCTCCTTTAATCTCCTTTAATCTGCCTTTCTTTGTTTTTCATATTGTTAGTATTTTTTAGGAATATAGACCCATCTTTTTGTAGGATGTCTCTCATATTGTGTTTTTCTGACATTCCCTTATAAATAGACTCAGGTTATGATTTAGCAATGGAATAAGAGTCTTATTAAGTGAAGTTGTGTCATTAACCCTGTGTCTGTTTCCATTTTAGAAAGCAGCTACTTACGTTGAAGACGATGACTTCCACACGGCCAGAGACTGCCTTCTGGTGTATTCTCAGGAAGACACTAACTCTCTACATGGTTCCATTGGCTGTTGCAGTTTTATTGAAGGAGAACTGGATAACTGCTCCTTAGATGATTTAGGACTTAAATTCAAGACCCTAGCTGAAGTATGCTTGGGTCGAAAAATAGTTACAGATACAGAAGTTGAGCAAAAGTCTGTCCAAGAACCAGACATGAAGGCAGCTTCTCAGCCACTCTATGAGCAAACCAGGGTTAATTCAGAGAATACCTATACCTCTGGTAGTACCTTTCAGGTTCCAAAACCTTTGCATGAAGCAAATGCAGAAACAGTAACTCAGGAAATAGTCACTGAAAGGTCTGTGTCTTCTAGGCAGGGTCAGAAGGTAGCTACAGCTCTTCCTGACCCCATGGCTTCTGGTAATGTTATAGTGACAGAAACGTCCTACACCACTGGCTCTGCTCTGCCACCAACCACGGTGATTCTGGATCCCAGAAAGCCTCAGGGCCTGATCGTGACAGAGCGGGTCTATGCCCCAGCTTCCACCCTGGTAGATCAGCACTATGCTAGTGAAGGTAATGTCATGGTCACTGAGAGAGTAATACAGCCTAATGGGGGCCTGGCTGGGCCCTTGGGAGACACTCAGCATCTGGCAGATGAGCATTATGTCATGGTGAGGGAAAGAGAGAGCTTCCTCACCCCCAGCTCAGGCATACAGGCTACTCTGGCCAGGCCCAGCTTAGCAACTGTTGGCCAGTCTCATTCTACTGTCACCTCGTCTTCCACCAGAGTCTCCAAGCAGAGCACTGTCCAGCAATCTTACTCCTAAGCGCGCTCAGCACAGTCTGAGCCAGAAGTTAGCTAGCAGTGACTGGTTCATGTTTCCAACGGACCTGCCTTTTCCCGAGCCTTATGGACATAAGAGACACATCACATTGGGCTTAAAGTTTTTCTGAGTCACAATATGCAAAGGACCTCACTGCCCAGCTTCCAGGAGTGTGCTCAGATTTGCCCCACGATTTACTGCAGGCATAGTGATGATACTGTAGTTGAAGTCATACAGTATTCACAAGAGCAGCCAGAGAGAGAGGAACTGGCTTCTATCAATTTACCACATTTACAGAATATGTAGTTCATCAGTCACCCAACAGAATCACCCAGGAAGCTGCCTGGACCTCTGTACACTTTAGCATTGTTTCCTAATTCTCTACTTGACAACATCTAGCAGATGCTCGACAACTCATTTATCCAAAGATACATACAAGGTCTAGGCAACCAATTTTGTTTGCTTCCTTAGAGGCCTTTTAATCTGTCTTGAGTTGACTGAGTTTTGGAAGACTGACTTGGTAAGAACATCAAGTAAGAGTGTGCACCTGTGTGACCTTAAAAATAGCATTATACCTTCCCTTTTTTCCAGTTGTCACGAAAATATTAAACACTTCAAATTCAGTTGAAAATTCAAGAGTGAAATTCATAAACATAAAAATCACTTTACTTTTAAATAGTAATAATATAAAAAAAAAACTCAGGGTGCATTTTCTTCTATTTATAATAGTACAACTAAATTATCCACTAGACTTCACTCCCTACTGTGACAGAAATGGTGCCTATTTTACTGTTAGATCCTCAGTGCCTAACATGGGTGCCAAATAAATATTTGGGAAGTTAGATGAAATATTGGAAACTATTCTATTGCAAAAAAAAATTTTGAAAGACCCTATATCTGTAATTATGAATTTGAAATTGTGAATTTATTCTGTGATGTCACTGACGTTGTGACTTACTACCTGAGCATTAAATATTACAGAATTTACCTAATTTTGTATTATAGTCTTGCTTTTCCTTTTGAAAAGTTATTTGGGTGTTTTGGTTCCTAACTTGACTATATTTTTATTGCTACTTGAAAAAACTAATACATTTTAAGTTTTGATGTATAAATGCATTATCAGTTATGATTTATGTAAATATTCTGCACAGCTAAGTAATTTTTATAAATTTTAAAGACTGTATTTTTGTGATTTTCCAAAGTATTTTGCTAAAGAAAAGAATCTTTAAAAATTCATTGTTAGATATGTTCATATTTTATTGAATTTTGTTACACAAAAGCTTTACACTTTTTGTTCCCACTGACAGTGGATGGGTAAAGGCAAATATTTTCAGACACTGTAAGTCTGGCCAAACTGAAGATCACTCTTGGACGATCATAAATTTTCACTCACTACTTAGTAATTGTTGCCATCTTTTTCATTATAAACTTAGTAGTTAATATTTTACTAAGTATGGAACAGGAATATCCACTTTTGTGTGAAAATGTAAATATGACATCTGTATACCAAACAAAACTTGGTCTTAAACTTCCTCTTTGAGCGGGCTTGCAAAACCTAGCCTGACTCTGTATATAATATATTCACATTTTCTAAATGGTTTTCTCTGTCCTTGAAAGGGTGATTTGTATTAGTTTTTACATGTGTTCTGCAGGAGATTATATTTGTATGTGTATCATTATAAAATATTTAAATAAAAAGATGACCTTCATAGCTATCTTTTCCACATAACTTTTATTACTTCATGTTTTACAAAGGAACGTAACTGGTTGTTAGAGGGAGAGAGAATACTCTGAGAGCAGGTGTTTGTTGGACTTTGATAGTTTAATGAAAAGCACTTATCTCTGCCTCAGCCAGCCTCCTTGAAAGATCATTTCCCTCCCCAATGGTATAAGAAGGCCCAGTTAAATTAGAAGTTCAGATAAAGTATGAAGAGTTTCTATGGGAACTAATGTCCAGCAGTAAGTTATTTATCTGAAATTCAAATTAAACTGTGTAATCCCTATTTCAATTTGCCAAATTGTAGCAATGTTGTTCCTTAGGAATGGATAGGTTCTCTCCACCCAGAAAGTAACAGTGGAAGATACTGTTGACCTGTTGGACCTATTTGGACATTTGATCCAAATTGAGATTGATGTCCTTTTTTAGTTGCCTGTAGATTACAAGGGAAAAGTTCTGAGTTTTGCCTACATTACAATGTCACATTAATAAATATTTCACATCATTGGCTCATCAAGTTCTCCTATAGCACAAGTTTGAAGACACATGTATTTCTCTGCCCCCAAGCTCTCACCCCACCCAAGTTGCACATGGGAGCAACTTTTAGTTGAATCTACAGATATTCCAATCACCACTACATCAAAATGGATCTAATAGGATCTCAAATGTCATCTAGAAACAAGATATTTTATATTGTTACCTAATGTTTAAATCTTAATTTTTTAACATACCAAAATTTCTTGATTTTACTATTTTATTGTAGCTCAAATCTTCTCAATCATTGTTTTTCATCTACTTAGTCTACTAATTGCTAGAGGAACATTAACATCTCCAACTGATTTGGGCTTTGCCTATTTCCCCTGTAATTCTTCTTTTCTGGCCTATATCTTGAAACTTACTGTGGTATTAGGTACCAACATATTTGGCTTATAGTGTCTTCCTGAAGAACTGAAACTTTAACCAAATTATAGATTAGCACTTTTTATCATTGATTATATTCTTTGTCTTGAAATATTTTACCTAACATCAGTTTTGCCATATTGACTTCTGCACAGTGTTTGAATGGTTTATCTTTTTGAATTTCATATTTTCAACCTGTTTAATGCCTTTAAAGAATATGTTTCTTATAAATAAAGTTATAAATATATATATTTCTTAAACCATTTTTTAAAATCTGGCTTTTAATGGATAGTTTTCATCTATCTATAGTGGTTATTCCCAGGGATGACTGTGGGCCTCATCTTGGTATTTATTTTCTGTTGGTCCCATCTATTTTTTTTTCTTCCTTTGAGTGTGTCCTAGGGGTCCACTGTGGCATCTCTACTGCCCATTTAACTGTACCTCCCTGTGTTTGCTTATTATATTTTAACTGGTATTCTTGTTGCAGAAATGCAATTAAAAGCAAAATCTCCTGCCAAGCCAGAAAAGCAAAAGAAAGAGAGAGAAAACAGTTTTATTATGAAATATTAGAGAGAGAAAAAAAACAGTTTTATTATGAAATAAGTATTATAAAGCCAAATGTGATGCCTACCATTGCAACCCATAAAAAAATTGCAAAGACAGAGAGAAACCTCACTTTTTTATTTACCTGGTAATTGTGGTGGCCATTGTGCTTGTTGTTTGCCTTTATCTAACAACATAATACTTGGTATATATATCTTTATAGCGAGTAGCCAGTTATAATTTGGAGATAAGCTCTCATGGAGAAGGGAAGGTTACCTTATTTATGTGTTACCTTATTTATGTGCATGATTTTGATGTTCCAAGAGATGTCTCTAGGTCCTTGAGAAAGACATTGCTATTTGTAAAGTTTGCAAAAAGCTCACTGAGTGTCAAAACAATCTATGTGCCACCTGAAAGGGGCTGAGGAAGCATTAACAATTACAAGTTTCCAAAGTACAAGAGAAGGAAAATCTCTTTTTGCTCCAGGGGTCGTTCAACTTTCTCTTTTTAGTTTTGCAATTATCCTTTGTGCCATAAGGTTATGCCTCATGTGGCAAGTGGCTGTCTATTGGGCAGCAAAAATAAAGGCCATTTCTATCCTTGTGAAAAGGACTTTCAGTGGCATAGCTCTAGAAATCACAGTATGCATCTTCCCATTATTGCAGTCTGCCTTAAATATTCTTCACAAAGAAAAACAGTGCTTCAGGTATCATGATGAAAAAACTGGGAAAGCACACAAAATACAAATATTATTAACGCTTCTAAATGAACTCCTGCTGGATAAAGTCCAAGCAGTTGCCTTAGCACTAAACTAATGAAAATTCAATTGGTCATAATTCATAGGTTTCTCTACTTGGAGAGTCTCTGAACTATAGAAACAGATGAAATAACAGAAGCACTACACTGAAAGCCTGTGCACACCCAAGAAACATCACCCCAAGTAGCATCAGAGTAAATAACTGTTACATGTTTCTTGGCCACAAGATGGCATTATGAATGCAGCGAAAGAGGCAAAGTTAATCAGTAGCAAAGCGAATAGGGTGAAAAATTAAGCAATTTAATAAGTCAGGAAGGAATGCAAACTGACAAATGTCAATACCTACCTTTAATGGCTGTATTCCACCCAGATGCTTCAGGATTGCCTGGGAAAGCGGACCAGAAGATGGAGGTCTGGTAAAGTGGCATGGCTTCTCTGGTGGTGAAATAACAAAATGTCTTTCTGAAGGTCAGTTATGAGACTTTAGTTCTATTTAAAAGGTGTGTTTTGGTGATGGCATTAGCCAATAGATTTACAAATAACACATTTAATCTAGGGGGGCTAATTTCAAGAAAAGCTGTTGACTTTGTCTACAACACTAGATTCAGTTAAATGTCTGTTGCACTCTCTTTGTACACAGCAGTGTTTAGTGACTTTAAGTTTATTCAGAGATGAGTTAAGATCCAGCCCTTGCCCTCCTCAAGCTCATACTGTAGTGAAGGTGGTAATTCCAAACACTCTATTCTAAAAAAAATCGATACAGCCTGCAATTTAAAAAAAAAAAAAAGGCATCAAAAATAGAAAATAAAATGCCCAGGCTGTTTGGAGAGAAATTTCTCTGTGAGATCAGAAATGAGAAATATCTAAGAAAACTTGTTAGAGTGGTGGGATTTTCATGAAAAGTGAATAATGAACAAACACAGGAATAGTTTTCCTTTGGAATTAACACCCAAAAACAAATGAACGGATCATGAAAATACAATGGAATACTACTCATTAGTGGAAAAAGATAAACTCATGCTATTTGCAACAACATGGTTGGAACTGAAAGGGATTATGCTCAGTGAAATAAATAAGAAGGAAAAAGAAAAATATCAGATGGTTTCAGTTTTAGGGTCAGAATAAAAGACAAAACTAGTAGGCAAATCACCGAGCTCAGTCATAGCAGGGCAGGAGAGTAAGAGGTAAAAATAGGGGAGGAAAAAGCACCGGGGACTGTGGTGATGGTTCACGAGTAATGTGGTAGTGGGCGATTTATGGGCCTTACACTTGAAGAGAGAATTCAAATATTGTACAAAAATGAACAATGTAAGAAAAAAAAGTTTTTTTCTTTAAAAAATAAGCAGGGGCCTCGCTGGTAGTGTACAGGTTGAGCACCACACTGTGAAGCATCGAGGCACAGCAGCTCCAGTTTGATCCCTGGCCAGGGAGGGGACCCACAAAGGCACAGCAGACCTCTCCTGCCTCACCTGCTGCTCCCCTCAGCAGTGTATTTCGATCAATCTGCCTGTTCTGCTCCCCACTCTGTCTATGATAAATCCTCTTACCTACTGCGACTCTGGCGTATACCACAACTCTTCTATGCATAAATAAATAAATTTAAAAATAAATAAATAAAATTAAAAATAAGCAAACAGAGGAATCCAGCTTGATCAGAGCGTCTTTTGGCAGAGGTGTTTGGGAAGTGACGTGCAGTGGGTGCCGCAGTAGGTAGGCGTGGGTGAAGAGGTAGCCAGACCACGGGCTAAGACCAGGGGGCCAGAATGCACAGTAGAGTCACAGGACATCTCCAGCAGGACCAATGTAGGATCAGGGTTTAGAAAGAGCCAGCAGGTGGCGCAGTGGGTTAAGCAACGCACTATGAAGCAAAACCGCAGCCACTGCAGCACGAGTTCGATCCCTGCTGCCGGCCAGGGAGGGGACCCACATGG
>JAGFMF010011668.1:12485399-12574058 GCA_019455555.1 Galemys pyrenaicus | reverse complement strand
CTGTTGACCTGCCTGTTCTGCTCCTCACTCTCTGTAGTGAATCCTGTCACCCCCCCCCCACACCTCTGACCTGTACCCCAGTGTTTGTATGCATGAATAAATAAATTAAAAAAAAAAAAAAGAAAGAAAGAGCCAGCAGGCTACAATGATGAACTGCAGTGGGAGATACCGAATGGAGAGGATGGGGAAAAGCTGAAGATTACTCCAGCCCATATGGATGTTAAATATTAACCTCTTCTTTTTTACTCAGACATGCATTGATTTTTCCATGTATGCTCAGTGCCTTTCTCCTGTCTGTAAGGTAAATTTTAAATGTTATGTAAATAAGGTCACAAAGAGGCAAGATCTGGTTATGCCAAAAAAGTCTCCTTCAACAAAATTAGAACATGTCATTTAACAAGGGATTCATTCCTTCCGACTTGTCAATGTATTTATATAAAAAGTCTTGCAAAATTGGGTAATCAAAATAAGATCAGTCATTTACTTAATGAGTGACTGCACTTCAAATAAAATTAAAGGAAATTAGACTATTCCAGAAAACTGTTGACATATTTATTACCAAGAGCACTTGGTTTCACTTTGTTCTCCCTTAAGAAGTAGTAAACTTTCTGAGACAAAAATTTTGTTGGGGCCTCCCTGGTGGCCCAGGGGTTAAAGACCGCGCTATCAAACTATCGCCAACCACTGCAGCACAAGTTAGATCCCAGATCAGGGAGGTGACCCACATGGCACAAGAGACCTCTCCTGCCTCCCCCGCTGCTCCCCTCAGCAGTGTGCTTCAGTCAATCTGCCTGTTCAGTTCCCCACTCTGTCTCTGATGAATCCTCTCACCCACCTACCCCCACACCCTGGCACCTCTGGCCTATATCCCAGTTCTTGTATGCATAAATAAATGTTTTAATTTTTTTTGTTTTATTCATCCTTGTACCCTCAGTATATAACACAGTACTTTATTTTTTTTTTAAAGATTTATTTATGCACACGAGTGCTGAGGTACAGGCCAGAGGTGCGGGAGGTGAGAGGATTCACCAGAAACAGAGTGGGGAGCAGAACAGGCAGACTGACCGAAACACACTGCTGAGGGGAGCAGCGGGTGAGGCAGGAGAGGTCTGCTGCGCCATGTGGGTCCCCTCCCTGGTCGGGGATCGAACTCACGCTGCTGTGCAACAGATGCTTCACAGTGAGGCGCTCAACTCACTGTACCACCAGGGAGGCCCCTAACACAGTACTTTATATATGGCAGCTCCTCAATTATTTTTTGTTTTTGAATTGACTTTAAACTGAGTACTTTTTATTTTAAAGATCTATTTATTAATGCATAAAAGAGCTGGGGTACAGGCCAGAGGTGCAGGGGTGGAGGTTGAGAGGATTCGCCAGAGACAGTGTGAGGAGCAGAACCGGCAGATCGACAGAGATACACTGCTAAGGGGAGCAGCAGGGCGAAGCAGGAGAGGTCTGCTGCTCCATGTGGGTCCCCTCCCTGGCCAGGATTGAACTCTGTGCTGCAGTGGCTGTGAATAGCTTCATAATGTAGTGCTTAAACCCTTGCATCACCAAAATGGCCCCTAAATTGAGAACTGTTGACATTAGTTGAATGACACACCTTGCACACTACACATTTTTCTCAATGTTCTATGGGGAAACCTTTCATACACAAGTTTGAAAGAACTTTTCTTGAGTACCTATCTGCATCACCTAGATTCCATTAACATGTTGATAGTCTTGCTTTATCACATAGAAGCCTCCCCACCCATTTCTCTATCCATCCATTAATCTAGTTTTGTTTTTAAAATATTTCCAGTAACCTTAAATATACTTCTCTACAAATATGCCAATGTGCTTCTCTTGAACTGGAGGTCAAGATTTGTTTACATTTTTCTCTTCTGAGGCAAAATATTACACAATGAAAACACCAATTTAAGGGTACACTTGTTAAGTTGATTTTTTTTAATTAATCTTTTTTTTTTTGTTAGGTCTTCAACTTTATGAATAAGGCTCTCCCACATGGGGAAGGGCAAGTCTCTTTTACTCAGTATATTCATTTAAATGTTAATCTCATCCCAAAATACCCAGATGAGTATTTGGACACACAAATACTCATAAAACACTCTGAATAGTGTTTGACCAAGTACCGGTACACTTTGTGGTCCATTTAGTTGACATAAAATTAACCGTGACAGTTGGATCTCTCCAGGGAGGTGGGGGAGTCCACTTTGTGTGTTCCAGTCACAGAGTTCCCAATATCCCAGACCTACCCCCCAAGTATGTGGACAGATTTCCTCCAGGGAAATTCAAAGTGCCTCAGAGTGCCCCAGAGATGGCTGACCCCAGCCCATTCTGCGGCTGGGATATCTACTCTCCCAGTCAAGCTCCCTTTCACTCTTCCTTTTTTTAATTTTAACTTAATTTATATATATATTTGACATTATGTGTAGTCCCTGTGGAATGTCCACCACCAGTTCAACCATGCATCATTCCCTTAGTCCTTTGTGCTCTTCCCACCCTCATTTTGACCCCTCTCCCTCCCCCTCCCCTGTAAAATGTCTCTGAATTATAGTTGTCTGTTTATTTTTGTTTTGTTTTGTTTTGTTCACTCTTCCTGCTCCTTCCCCTCAGCAGTCACTAACCTCAGTTCAGACTTTCCAATTGAAAAATCCTGCTTCTCTGTTGGGGAACTTCTGAGGCTTTTCTTTCTTTTTTTTTTTTTTTAAGTATTTAAAGTTATTTATTTTCTTGAGGGTAAAAGTCCAGTTAAATAGGATTGGCCTAAAGCAAGGCCCAAAAGCCTGCCATACATCCAAAAGACCTTTCAGTAGAGACCCATAGAAAAGGGTCAGAAAGAGTCAGACAAATTTGGGAGGAAAAGAGCAGAATTAAAATTAAGATGAAACCCAGTCCAAGACCAATAAGCAAGCGCAGTTTCTTCACATGTCCCTTTGCTTTACGTGTTTCCTCCAGGTCTCCTTACTGCTCTCCATCCTGCTTCCTTCTTCCTTTGGCTTTTCTTAAAAGCAAATATTATTTTTTATAATTGTTTTTAGGGGAGAAGTTTATCCCAACCTCTATTATGTTTTAGGTAGTCTCAAAAGGAACATTTAGTTAGAAGTAGACCCCGGGGTAAAGGCACACAAAGCATTCTTCCAATTTCTTTGAGGGCAACTAAATGGGTGATTAAAGCAATAGATGTACTTTCAAGTTTTTCTAATGGAAAAAAAGGTTTTTGTTTTTTCATCCAGGAATTTCTCTTGAAAATTAAGAGAAATAAAATCCCCACACAATCTGCAACATTCTCAAGAAAGGTAGTATGATCCACTATGTTTTAACTAGTACAGGATTTAAAGCTTTAAAAATTAGAAAAGTGGTTTATTTAGGAATCCATCTAACCAATTTTAGCCAAAAGCTGGGCTGAAGTAAAAATAGAGATTGGAAGGAATATTCTCTCTTTTCTTTTTCTTTTTCTCTGTCTTTCTCTCTTTCCCTCTACCCAACACACACATACCCCACACTCCAGTAATATTTGGCCATCAGTACAAAAGAAGCAGAATAAAACAAGAGAAACTGTAAAAGAAGTAGAAAGAGCATGAAGGGAAACTTATGTTCCAGGTCTTTTCCCCCAACTCTGACATAGCCCTGCTGATGTGGGGGTGGGAGTGGGGAAATGAAGAATATTTGCTACTAAATCAACAGACACAGGGAGGTAACATTCAAGTAGAGCTTTACTCTGCATGCAGGGGCCGACCCATCCAACTGAGACACGCAGGTCTAGCTGGGGCGATCAACCTTGAGAGGAAGAAGAGGTGAGCTTTTATAGCCAATCTCCCACCATTACATAAGTTGCGGCCAATAAGCTGAGAGATCAAAACCCGTGCAATGGGCACAGCAAATAGCTTTAAAGAGAAGCATGTTTCAAAAGTTTAAACTTGTACTGGAGGTTCATTTTGGTGGGCAGGGGCTTCTGCCCCATATAGGTTGCACATTCTAAGATAACAAACTGTTTCATATGCCCTGCCCTTAACTGCCCAAGAGAGCCTAAGGTATGGGACCAGCTGACCTGCTAGATAAGGAAGTAGGCCTGTAGGTCATTTTTCAAATGTCAGTCAGCTAAGTTTAGACAAACTCTGACTCTAACACAATAACCTATGGAGAGATAGTCAGATCCTGCAGCTCAGCAACTTCTAACATTTTACTGTTACCATCGGAGATAATCTTACAATTATGACAATATGTCTGTATAGGGAGGCGCATGATGGTGTCATTTAACATGTGGAAACTGTCACCATCAGCTCCCTTCAGTGCTACATGTGGATTGAGGAGGCACTTTAATGTGACAATACAGGTATAGTGCTCAATTACTCTAAGTCATTGCAAGTGTACAAGGGAAAGCAGCTATTTCCACCATTCCCTCAGGCCAGGTGTGTCAGAGCAGACTCAATGGCCCATTATTCCCAAGAGCAGACCAAAGGCAGAGCTCATAAGCATGTGGCATCGTGAACCATACAAAACGAAGCTTTCAGATGGCAGTGACCTTCCTTACTCACAGCTCTTACTCTGTTCAAAAATTGTACTTAAGGCGGTCTCTTAAGAATGGAAAATAAGTAAAATGCATCTTTGCTTGGAATAACAAGATTCTGTAGCCACAGAGACTTTGGCATATGAGATGGTAGTAATAAGAATAACTGTATCCAACATTGACTGGGAGCTTTCTATGGGTAGACACTAGACTAAGTATTTCTTAGAGGATTATCTGAGTTTTTTCCTCACTGTCATACTAGCGATAAGTCCTATTATTTCCCCCCCATTTTACGGGAGTGTGAACTGAGGGTGAGAGAAGTTAGGCAATGTGTACAGCTGGGTATGTGTGCCCTGTATCTTCTCCATTATCAGATATTTAGTGCTCACTAAAAAACCAAAGACAGGAAAAAGAACACAGCCAGGAAGAAAGGGAACTAACTTTAGGATGGCAGAAACCTGTTCTTTGCCTCTTTTGATCTTCGGATTTGAAACAGAGAGGCTCTTTAAGTACAATTCAAGCACAAAGGCATAGAAGAGGATTTTTTTTTCCCCCTTAAGTATTTCTGAACTATTTTTCATCACTTACAAACAAAAGCACAGGTGGAAATTTCCATTCACCTATGATCCATGATCGCTAATCTTCTTTAGCGATCCCTTAGCAACTGGGTAACAAATGGAGGTTAGCAAAGCTGGGCTGATTAGCATTCTTTTTCAGTCAAAAGAGCAGAGTTATTCCAAGGTACAACCAAAAGCCCTGAGGCTTACAGGGGTTTTAAAGGTCAAACAAAGTTGTTGTTGGTTTGGTTTGGGTTTTTCCTTCAGTGCAAAACAAGTTTTCTTTGTTCCTTTGGTTTATAAAACTCATGTCTTTGAAAGGAAACAGATTCTGGACTGGTGGGGGAAGGGTGGTCCTCAGCTCCCCCGAGTCTCTGAAAACTGGGAGACCCTTAGCTTCTGAAGCTTCTCAGCTTTCTACATAATAGAAATCCACACCCGTCCCTTATAATGACCATCAGCTGTGAAATGCTTTGAACTATACAAAGCATAGTCAAGGCTAACTTTCACCAGTAGCAAAACATCCACAGAGAGAGTTGAAGCAAGCTCAGGTCAGCAGGATAGGAAATGCCAGCTTTCTGTTGGAGTCACATTTAGTGTTTTCAAGAAGAGTCCTGGTGCACGGCTAACTGATCTTTCAGCAGGAATCTGATGGAGAACAATTGAAAAGCTTGACTGAGATGAGAAATAACAGTGTGGTTGAACTTTACATTTTCTGAACAAGATCTTGAAGACCCCACGGTATTAAAATGCTGCAGCCAGCACCGTCCTTGACCCACTCAGTGGTCACTGTCTTAGATCTTCCTTCCTGGATGGCTGAAAACCAATAATAGGACACTACTTCTTTTGTGGGCAGGACCTGAGCTGTGACTCACATCAGGCCAACAGGCTCAGAAGGAACATCCTAGAAAGATACAATATGACAGCCTGGAGGAAAGGCAAGGGAGAGCTGACCACAGCTGTGACACTAAGAGGAACTGTGACCACCTACAGCTATCTGTGTCTGGACTCCTAATAGTGAGCCAATGAACACTGAATCCCAAGCCATGCTTGCTCTGGTGTTCTAGCACATACAGATTTACAATTAAGCTTGATACATTTGAACAGTCCCAAGTTTGCAAAGCAATTAGAGCCCTTCCACAATCCCTTTAACTCAACTATTTGAGCCCCCATCCAGGAACCACACACAAAACCCAACAGTCTGCATAGACCTGCATGCTTTTCTTTACTTTTTTTTTTAATATTTATTTATTTATGCATACAAGAGCTAGGGTACAGGCCAGAGTCGTGGGAAGTGAGAGGATTCACTAGAGACAGAGTGGGGAGCAGAACAGGCAGGTTGACTGAAGTACACTGGTGAGAGGAGCAGCGGGCAAGGCAGGAGAGGTCTACTGTGCTATGTGGGTCCCCTCTCTGGCCGGGGATCGAACTGGTGCTGCTGTGCCTCTGATGCTTCATAGTGCGGTGCTCAACCTGCTGCGCCACCAGGGAGGCCTGACCTGCATGCTTTTCTCAGGCTGCTTTTCACCCTTCTCCCTTCAGATTCTGATGACCCTGCTTAACTGCTTTCTCTTGACCAAGATTTCACTTGTGCAGACCAGCTAGTCTTTCACATTGGTCATCAGTCGCTGGGAGGCATTGGCTCAACTTTGGCCTCTATTCTCCTTTAGAATACGACTTCCATTTCCTACCCAGTGCATCTTTGATCCCCAGGGTAACTGTGTCCAGGTCTGATATTGCTAGGCTGGGCCTTCCCAGACACAAAATGCCCTTCACAACAACTCCTCTTTTGGGCAGCAAAAGGACAAATGCAGACACATAGGGTTTGGTCCAAAGGATTGTGTATGATAGACTCATGGGAGTCTTTATAGGAAAGACTCATGAGAAATTTTCTAAGTTTACAATATGCTTTTTCCTGTTATTTCTTTGGGGAGCAAAGTATATACATCAGAAAAGAGAGGACTTTGAAAATCAAGTGTAATATCAAGAAGAAATTTATGCCAACAGAAGGAATAATAATAAGTTTATTACTTCTAGACATTCTTCTGTATTAGTTCTAGCCAAGTATTTGTTTGAGTGGCATTTTTTGCAGTAATTACTACAACAAAACTTATACCTGTCAATGGATAATACTTTCAAAAAATAAATTTTGTCCTGCTACTTGCAGGTTATCATTAAAAATATAGAGAATGTAATTGAATTTCCATGGTAGGCACAGATGAGATTTTCATTGCCATTTCTTTCAAAACTAAACATTAATCTCAGTCATTATAGTTAATGATATTTTTGAGTTGTGGGTTAAGGTTCCATAGTTGCTGATTGTTCTTAGTTCTCTTAAGTCTAATCAGGTGTGGTGATCCAAGAGGATATTATGCAAACGTGGGTCCTGACAGGCTCCTAAGCCCCAACGTTCTATTAGTTATATGGTATTCTTTTTTTAAAAAAAGAAGCATAAATTTGGGAAATATAGGACCTGCATGTGATGGAGAAATAAACCAGATGAAAAACAATAATAATAACTGCACCTGGAGAAGTCGAGATTATTCTTAAAGTCTGGTCAGTCATTCTAATTATCAGTCAAAATTTCTACTGTTCAAAAACCTGTAGAGGACATCCCTGGTAGTGCAATGGGTTAAGCAACACACTATGAAGCAAACCACAGCCACTGTAGCATGAGTTTGATCCCTGCCACCAGGGAAATGACCCACATGGAGCGGCAGACCTCTCCTGTCTTGCCCACTGTTCTCCTCAGCAGTGTATTTCAGTTAATCTGCTTACTCCACTCCCCACTTGTGTCTGGTGGATCCTATCACCCCCCCCCATCTCTGGCCTGTACCCCAGTTCTTGTATGTATAAATAAATCTTTAAGGGGGGAAAAAAAAACCTGTAGATAATGTTTACAGCAGCTTTATTCATAGTTGCCAAATCTTGTAAGAAACCAAGAGGACCTTCAATAGCTGAGTGGATAAGCAAACTGTGGAACATCCAAACAATGAAATATCATTTAGCATAAAGAGAAATGAACTATCAAGCTACAAAAAGACATGGAAAAACTTTCAATACATATTGCTAAGTGAAAGAAGCCAATCTGAAAAGGCTACATGTTATTATTCCAACTCTAAGATTCTGGGGGAAAGCAAACAGTAAAAAAAAATAGTGGTTACCAGTGGTATGGAGGATGAAGGAGTGAATAAGTGGAAAATAAAGGCTGTTTAGGGTAGTGAAAATGCTCCATGCTATTATAATGGTGGCTATATGTCATCATGTATTTGCCAAGCTATAAAATGTGCAATACCAAGACAAAACAATAAGGTAAAATATGGACTTTAGCTAATAACAATATGTCACCACTGGCTTATCAATACTAACAAAGATAGCATACCAAGTAAGATGCTAATGATAGGCACACTTGGGGATAAGGAATTTGAGAGTATATATTTCACTCATTTTTCTGTATGCTTAAAACGGCTCTAAAAAAAAATGACATATACTGTAAAACTATTTAAAATATTTCTAGGGGCCACCCTGTAGAGGATGTTCTCACCTATTTAGATAAGAACCTTTCTTGATTTCAAATGCTAATCACCTGGAGGTAGACCATCCCATTGTTACAGGGCAGGGAGAGGAGCACCCAGAACCCCCAAACCTGCCCTCTCTGAATGGGTTCTGCCATCTGCAGCATTAAGACAAACATATAAAACCTTTAATGGAAAGGAACCTTAATACAATTAGGGTACAATACAGAAAGGACAAAGAACATAGTGACTAAGTTAAGCATTCAAAGTTACCCATCTCCTTGAGGGTAAAAGTCCAGCCAAATAGGATTGGCCCAAAGCAAGGCCCAAAAGCCTGCCACACGTCTAAAAGACCTTTCAGTAGAGACCCACAGAAAAGGGTCAGAAAGAGTCAGACAAATCCAGGAGAAGAGCAAAATTAAAATTAAGATGAAAACTGCCATTGTTAACCTCCCCATGGGTCCCTCACCCACATCTGTTCCAACCAGTCCAAGACCAAAAAGCAAGCGCAGTTTCTTCACATGTCCCTCTGCTCCACGTGCCTCCTCCAGGACTCCTTACTGCTCTCCATCCTGCTTCCTTCTTCCTCCCTTCCTTCTCTTCTCCCCTCAGCAGAATCTTCTTTCCCTGCTCAGCTCCACCCACTTAGGGCAGAACCGGGATTTTGGAACTTCCCCCTTTCCTGGGGACGACCCTGTTACACCATCAGGATGCAAACAGCCCTCTCCCTGCAGAAAAACTGTCATGTTTTTAGTTTCCTCAGTGAACGTTCATGTGGTTTTGAGTGTATCATGTAGGTTAATTGTCCAAATGGTTCTTTATTACTCACCTAGAAAAGGTAGATAGAGTGACTCTCACAGGTTGTGGTAAGGATTCAACAGGCAACGCCTTGCACATATTGGCCTCCTGAGTGCCCCTCCATGCCAGCTGCTCATCCTTGAACCTTTGCTTTTCAATCTGTCAAGTGGGGAGGTTATGCTTCGCTGAGGGACCTTCCAGGCCAGGCATTCCAGGCTTCTATAATTCTGCAGCTGAAGAACAAAGCTCGGTTGGAAGCAGGCATCCCCTAAAACCACTTGCTATGAGAAGCCATTCAAGTGAAAATAATAATAATAATGATGATAATTGTAAGGAATGCTGACATTTACTGAGTGCTCTCTGTCCCTTATTTCCTCTGATAAATCTTTATGATGCAACTCTTTTACCCCAAAAGTAACCAGAAACTCCTCTCACCCAGAGGGCAGTGTTTCAATACAGGTGTGCCTGACCCACAGCCCGTGTTCTTACTTCTACTCCTGTTACCTTTATCCACTCCCAGGGACCCACTCGACTTCCACTCAAAACAAGGGAAGAGTGGCAATACTGGGGACCACATAGCAAATGATGTAATTGCCAAGGGAGGTTTTCTCTGCAAGAGCAGGCAAGGTACGTGAATTCTGCTAATGTGTGAGAGAAATTGTTAAGGTAAATTGAAAAGCAAAAAGGTTCAAAGCCATAAGGACATCCCAGGAAGACAGTGCTGAGTCTGTTCTGTCTTTTCTGAGGAGTGTTTCCTAAGAGTTCTCTCTCCTGGCTTCCTCCTGACCCAGCAGCTCCAGCCTTCAAGCTGAGGGGACTTCATGAAATGATTTTCCTGTGCTCTCATGCTCTCCTGGTGAGCCACACTCCTTTGGTGCACAAGTCTCCCTAGCATTCAGTATTCACAGGCTTTCATTCCAGTTTGGCCCCCTGCAGCCTGCATAAGACTTAAAATTGCAACCCTTACACATTCAAGTCCAGATAATCCTTCTTAAAGAGAATCAACCATTGTTGAAATTCCCAAATAATCCCCCAACCTCATTTGCAGCATTTTTGTAAATACTGCTTTTCCGCAAAGCCCAAGATCTAAACTGAAACCAAACAAAAAAATAGGAAAGTTGATGTCTTTAAATGTCAAACTTCAGCCAAGAATCCAACTGAACATGGTACCCAGGTGGCAAGGATACCCCCTGTTCTCCACTGGCTCCCACCTTCCAAGCCCATTCTGGGCGGGAAGGCCAGTGGGCTGGTGAGCCCAGGTGAGCCCAGGTCAGCACATAGGCACTACCTCAGACGTTTGGATCTTCGATTCTGATGGGGCTCCCAGAACACACATCAGCACAGAACTGCAGGGCAAAACCAGGAAGTAACTAAAAGGAGCCAGAGTTTCCTGAGCAGTGGAACTGGGGCTCTAAACCCTGAGCATCGAGGCTGAGGCTGCTAGGCCCTCAACAGTCCCGGGTCCCTCTTCCCAGCATCACTTCATGTGGCCTGTCCAGCTACAGCCAGAGCACGACATGACTGACCCACATATTCTCTTGTGGAAGTTACCTGTTCATGCTTCCCCCTATTCACTGAGAGAGGTATTAGCAGAGTACAAAACTGAGACAGGGACAAGATGGACAAGAGAGAAAGGCTGGAAGGATGGACAAGAGAGAAAGGGACAGGAAGAAGGGATGTTGAGAAAGTGTAGATGGGGTATAAAGAGTCAAAGATTCATAGAAATTTCATCTTCCTTCTCTCTCCTACTGCTTTACTGCATATTCAAGTCGTACATTGTTGTAGCCACTCCAGAAACTGTTCCTCAAGATATCCTGCATGGCTTCGACCTGGCACGGGCAACTCTTCTTTTCCCAGGTATATTAGGGCCATTTCTGTCTGAACTGCTAGCCAAGCATTTTAGGACACACCTCCGGTTTCAAGTGTATAAACCTAGTTTCCAACACACTTTCTCAGCAAGAGATTTTGTTGCTTGAGGACAAGGTTATGTTAGAAGTTTGCTTTAGAGCTAACAGCTAGCACTTTGCTGCAAGAGATTCTGGGACCACTGGTTGAGCCCCCTCTGCTAGCCATTATCATAAATGTGGGCATTGGTGAGGACCCCTCATGTTCTCCTTTCGTACCAACGCCTGTGGGCCTGAGGGCCCTTCTAGATAGGGCAAAAGGCCTGCCAATAATTGGTGTAATAATTAAAAGTGATTGAAGTTGACATTTCATCCAGATATGACTATTTTTCAAACTACATACACCTTTGATTAATAAAATATAAAGTCATTTCAAGGCACTGCTGACTATTTACTCTTTGACATAGTTTTCTTTTCTTTAAAATAGGTAGATATTAGAAATTCAGGTCCAAGATATAGTCTATATTTAAAAAAAAAAAAAGTCCATGTTATTTTAGGAAAGGTTGGAACCACTGAGTCACACATCAAATGCTGAAGTCTCCCACCATCCATACAGGTACTACCTGGGGCCTAAAGTCTGGACCACCCATTCGCGCCCTCAGCCTGAGGCAGACTTAGCTCCTTAGTATTGATGATTTTAGAGCCTGCCAAAAATGAGCTTCTATATTCACAAAAGCTCAAAGCTTAGGGCAAAGTTTAAATACTACTGATGAAACTATCAGCATTGACCTGTTCACTAGCAACTGCAACCACTTACCATCTAGAAATATGATTTAAGCAGTTCTGTCCATTTAACATATGCTAAACAAGACAACCCACTTCCATCTTTCCCATCTCCAAAGCAGGTTATTCATATTCCCATCCTTGCCTGGTTAGGAGACCACCATGCGTCATCCTATTCCTCACATTTATAGAAACAATAGGAATGTGTCTATCCCACTGACCTAGTTCACTCACTTTATTTCCACAGACTATCTACTGAGAAAGCACTTGGCATCATGAGTCCCACCTGAATATATGACGATAACTTGAATGCACGGTCATTATTTACACGTTTACGTGCTTCATGATCCAAGAGGCATACACCAAGTTCAGAAATAATACACCAATTCTGGTAGGACTCCCATCTTCACGATGACAATGTTTGCTTTCAAGATGAAAATGAAATGATCTTAAATTGAGTTGTGTGATTCCTATCCAAAAAGCTGGAGCCTTTAAACAGATGTTTGCAACTTTTTTCTGTAGAATAACCACAACAAACAGAGGCAAAGATTAAATTGCCTAATCAAAAATGAAAGCAGGCCTGCCAGCTTCCCTGTCCACCTCTACCGACTAGAGCAAACTTTATGAATTCCACTTGTCAGTAACTGTGCCGGCCTCTTATCTGTTATTTCATTCAACCATCTGTACCCATCACGGGCATCCCTGTCTCTGTTGAACAGATACACACTAATGCTCACAGGTGGTGTGAGGAAACCCAGGTAAAACGGCTAGTGTGCGGCTAAGTGGGACTCATACTGAGACTTTCTGACCCCAACATCCTTTTGTTTTCCACTGTATTCGATGTTGTCTCACAAGAGAAATATTAATGTCTTTTCTCACAGCCTCACTGCCTAAGTAGATGTGGACACGCTCTGGTACAAGAAAGTGAGAGATCTTTGAAACCTTAATAGAATTTTGGCACCAAGAATTCAGACTGTCCCTTTCACATAAAGTCCCTGCCGAGATTTTAAATAATCCCTCGACTGGACCTGCTCACGAAGAGATTTCAAAAAGCAAATATGAGCAGGGACATCTCACTTGTTTGTATTTGTAATCATCTTCAAAAATGGGCAGTGAAGCATCAACATGGAATTTCAAGGATGAATGCAGTATGGGTAGCCTTTGGGGCCTGTACTGCAGGCTGAGGACTTCAGGGGCTGGGCATGATGTTAGAGAGGGCAGCTCACCTGGCTCAGGGGCCAGCTTCTGCCAACAGCACCAGGAAATGGGAATACTGCAGTAGACTGGCTGCAATGGGGATGCTGGGAAAACTACCTCACAGCAGGCAGCAACAACTCTTACCTTCCTGGTGACTTGGGAGCAGTTCTCTGAACTAAGCAGTGGGGAAAATGCCAAGTGGGGGATACGTGGCTCAAATAAATTTAGGGATAAATTCATTTGTTTTTCTATGCAAACATGTGTCCCAAGTGAAGAATTACAGTGTTGACAAGATTATGCATTAAAAGAATAGAAGCTGAGTTGTGTTCCAAGAGAATTGTATTGACTATACAGGCAGTTAATGACATGGTTTACTTCTGCAGAAGAATCAGCACTCATTTGCAGAATGACCTTGTAGTTTAAACTCTTTAAATTGAGAACACAAGGAACAAACTTCTCCGCTGAATTCATAAGTAACTAAAACACAGCAGCACTAAGGCACAATCTGGATGATCTTTTGTGCCTTAAAATCTAGCCTGATAGTTGTTCAGACTGCAACCTTCCAAAACTACTAATGTCTGCAAATAGTTAGTTCGTCCTGTACCAAGTAAAGAGACCCTAATTTATAGAATCCACACATCATAGGTCATTTGCTTAGCCTCCATCAACAGACCTTTGGAGGTATGGAAGTTCTTATTTGCTTCATAGACACCTGGCCAAAAGGAATTTTTTCTGAGCAAGCTTTGAGGGCACTGAAGGTAGCCATGCACCTCGTCAGCAGCTGGCCTAGTGCTTGCATGTGCCTTGTCAGCCTGAAGCTCTGTGATCTGACAGCATGGAATTGGTATCGTTGTGCTTGCAGGTATTCACAGAACCATAGGTGATCAGCTGACTCAAAAATTTTATCTTATAGAGGAAAAAGCTGAAGTCCAGAGAGGTTAACTAAGTTGGCCGAGGTTACCCAGCTACAAGGTCAGAGAGCTATTAAAGAGAGCAGACACTGGGCTCCAGGGCCCAGTCTCACTCCTGAGCATGAACTGCATCTGAGAAAATGGTTTCAAACCTTTGAGCAGTCCAAATCACCAGGAAAGCTTGTTTAAAAGCAGATTATTGGGTCCCACTCCTAGAGTTTCAGGTTCAGTATGTCTGGGTGAGCCCACATGGATAAGTTATATTTATCACAAGTTCCAAGGCTGACACTTTTGGAGCACAATTTAAAAACCACTCATCTAGGATGTGTGCTCCTCTGACCCAAAGACACAAAAGATTAATCTAAAATCTCAGAATAAAACATTTGTTCCAATTAACAAACCTGTTCTGAGCTGAGTAATTAGGTGAAATTGTCTTCTAGAATGCACATTTTGGAGGTAATAAGCTGTCAGGGGAGAAAGGTGTCCTGCCTATCCCACTACACCTTAGCAAAGGAATTATGAATTTGAATGTGGGATCAAAGATGAAAAAAATGAATCCTCAGGTATACATACAGAAGCAGATAGAGGCCCCTGGAAATTAACCTGTGTGGAGATGGAGGTGGGTGCAGGAGAACAGGGGTGAAGGCAAACATAGGTAATATTTGAGGACAAACTAAGGAGCTTATACTATGTCTGGGTCAGACTGGTGAGATAAAAACAGGAAAATGGTGGTTAGATTGTTGACATGATGAGAAACACCAATGTTGTTTGCAGGGGGCAATGCTGAGAAAGAGAAACCTGAATGAAACTTGAGGGAACATCATTGATTCAATGGATCTTTCAAAAAGCATGTATTGGGTATTTTGTGCCAGGCTCTGCACTAAGGACTAGAGAGACAAAAAGTAAGAAAGTCTTTGCTCTCAAGGCTCTAATCTCCAAGAAAGAGAGAAATTGTTAGTACAAACAATTCTGACAAATAACATAAGTGTTTAAGAGAGGTTAAAAAAAACCACTTAAATGGAAAGAGGTAAGTTCAGCGTGGGAGAAAAAAACACCTCATCTTTTTTCCATTAACACTGACTAAATTTCAGTTTATCCAGAATTCCATCCTCAGACTTTATTGTCAAAGTCTATTGGTAACATTCAATGCTGGAACCTATCTGCATGTGTGTGACCCTGAATCTCTATCTCTAGCCTAATTTCTCCTTGGCTCCTGCTCTGAGACTATTATATACAACTACCATGTAGACATGGATGCCTCAATACCTATCTCTCAGCCTCAGCATGTTCCAAACTATCAAGAGATTGCCTTTTGTACTTCTAACTTTTTAAGCAAAGGATTTTATCATCTAAAGAAGCTTCCAAGCTAAAACACTGAGTCACCCTTGACTCTTCTCTCTCATTTCTTTTCATTCCTGACGTTACCAGAACCTCTTATTTCCATCTCCATACTGTCCTTCAACTGGTCCTTTCTCTCTGTGACCACTGCCTTCCTTGTCACTTCTCTGGGTTACTGAAACTCCCCTTCTCTGACACTCTGTCTCAAGTCTCCCCTTCAACAGGGGCAGCCTTTCACACTTCTGAGTGCAGTTTGTTTGCACCTCTGGGAAGTCAGCACTATAAGGGAGAATGGATGAGGAGGAGGGAAGGGCCCAGGGGTGGCATGTCATGGGATCTGCCTAAGGCTGAGCTGATGTTGAAGTAGCACTTAATGAGGATGGAGTTGAACCACTCTTGGCCGTCTTTGAATGTCAGGCAAAGGACACTCAAGTGTTTAGCTGGCCAAGAAGGCTATGAGAAAGCTTTTGTAGAGAGATGTAATGTAATCAAAGGCATGCATTAAGAAGATTAAGTTGGCAGTAGCTTATTTAAATGATTATATGGAAAATGGATTAGCAGTAAGGAGACCAGCTAGCACACAAGTGCAAAAGGCTGTGGAAACAGAAAATAAGAAGTAGGATAAACATTTTGGAAATATTACTTTTTTGGATATTATTTTTTAAAAGTCTGGTGCTAAAGAGAGGGAAATGCAAACATAACTACTGAGGTTCTGCCCCTAACCTGCTTGGATCTCTATGAGATGCCACATAGAGAAAGAGTGATGAGTGAGGAGGCACAGAAATTAGAGATGTTGGGGAAATGCAGAGTTCAGATTTACATGTGCTGAGCTTGGGGCAGTATTGGGATGCTGATGTCAGGTGTCAGGTGTCTGACCAGAGAGAACAGAGTTGGATGTCCCTGTCCTGCAATAATGGATTAGCTTTTGGAAGGAAATGACCAAAAAAAAAAAGATGGAGTAACAATGGAAGGAAATGATTGAGAGAGAATACTTTTGGATTTGGTGATGGTAAGAATGCCAGCACTCTTGGAATAAAAGTGTCCTGTAAGAAGGAGAAGGCTGCGAAATGGGACTTTCGTCACTGATGTACATGGTGAGGAAGAAGTGGCAAGATTTCTAATGGTAAGCAGTGATAGGAACCAGAGAAATGGCATCATAATCAAAGGCCAGGAGAGGCATCGTCTGGGTGACATAATTGATCTTAAATATAGAGCAAGATAAGAGGTGGAGAGAAATTACAATAAATGGAAGGTAATGGAGAATCTAGAAGACACCATAAAATTAAGATCAGGTCAAAGGGAGAGGGTAACACAGAAGAAATAATGAATGAGGTTATAGAATCAGAAGGAGGCCTGGAAATAGTTCACAAAAGAAATGAAGGTTAAATGTTTAATTCAAGTTTTTCAGAAGTAGGAAATGCAACTAGGAATCAATAGCTATGGATATGGGTGGAATTAAAATCAAGCTGTAATAAGTGTTACACAAGAATTAAATCCATTTTTGAGGGTACTATCAAGATAATTTTGTTACATTTTCCTTAAACAAGTTTAGCATATAATCACCTTCCGTGGATGTTCTTCAACCATATGGTGAGAGGACACCCAGGATGGGGAGATGGCAGTTAGGATAGGAGGCATCTCAGGTGCCTGGTGTGGGAAACTCTCAAATGACGTACACCAGACACAGAAGGATAGCGGGACATGGGACACAAGCAAATAAATTCCAAAGAGAGATGATGAGGGCTCCAGGATGTCTTCGTAGTCAGATGGGGAAACCGGTAACATGAATAAAGCTCAAGAGACATGCAGTGATGTGAAGAAACCTGATCTCAGTTCAGAGGAAGAGCAGAGAGACTACCCAGGACAACATTCAAGGCCTCAGGATAGTTTGAGCACAACAGGTTTGATGTTTTCTAGGACTCAGCGGAATGAATGGGCAGAGGAAATGTTCTAACTGGCAGTGAGCACAAGCGAACAGAGAGTGAAAACTAGGAAAAGAGAACAGTTTACATCTGCAGAGATAAAGGAAAGCAAGATTAAGTTGTAAGTGACCCTTTTTCTTTACATAGTGGGTTTTGGGGTCCTGTCAACTGAGGAAAAATCTACTTACCTCTAAGTGGTGAATTAGACCAACTTAAGAATTCCTGCACTGTTATTTCTCATGGTCCCCTCATCCAGGACGGCCTCTTCCAGGACACGAAGGGCCTTGTTTTAGGAATGGATGGTTGTTGAAAGTACACCTGACCAGGGCTAGCACATTTGCTTCATTCACTCCTTTCTAAATGAGCAACACCAAACCAGTTCGATTACCGCTGTTAATAACATAGGAGAGGCATCAGCTGAAGACAGTTTCTCCAGGTCGAGCCCTCTTTCTAGGTCCTCTTTTTAGTGGTAATACCTGGCACCTGGGTGAATCCATTAATTCATATAGGCTGACCAACGTCCAAAGTTAACTATGGAGGATAAATTATTTTCATCTGAAATCTCAGAGCTGGATGCTTGTTAACCAAGATTTCAAACACTGATGTAAATAAAAGTTTCAATGTAGTAGTAGTTCATAAAAAAAAATCCAGCATCTGTACAGTTCAGAATCACTAATATATTGCCTGTTCCCAAGGGACACTGCTAAAAATTATTCTGATTTGTTTTCTACATTCAAAATTTAAGGAAGTGCTAAATTGCAAAGATTTGTATAAATAAAGATTCAGTTTTTCTCAATCAATATCACAGATTTCATAAATTTTAGTTACCGATACCAACAGTTTGTGGACCCAGATTAAAATCTCTTATTATGGCCTTGCTTTTTTGCATCACATGCTGATTCTATAGTGTGTTCCTCACATCACAATTTTTTTTTTAAAGATTTATTTATTTATGCATACAAGCACTGGGGTACAGGCCAGAGGTGTAGGGGGGTGAGGGGATTCACCACAGAGAGCAGGGAGCAGAACAGGCAGATCAAGGGATGTACACTGTTGAGGGGAGCAGCAGGCACAGCAGGAGAGGTCTGCCGCACCATGTGGGTCCCCTCCCCGGCCGGCAGCAGGGATCGAACTCATGCTGCCGTGGCTGCGGTTTGCTTCATAGTGCATTGCCTAACCCACTGCGCCACCAGGGAGGCCCTCACATCACAATTTTTAAGTTCTTGAGCAACTCATTTCAGTCCAAGTTTATCTACCTACATTTATCATATATGTTCCCCATACTTTCAAAAACATTATTTCTAACATTTTCAAATGTATGAAATAATCACAATAAACTGAAAACAATGAAAGTATCCGCTAAATGCTGAGTACATAAACAAATTGTGGTGTATCCATACAAATGAATAGTATTCTTAAATTAAAAAGAAAAATAATGAAAAATGCAAGAACATGCATGAATACCAGAAGTATCCATTCTGTCAAAATTTATGTAAGTATTAACATAACTGTACATTTCAAAAAGACTTTCTTTCTATAAAATTATAATGTAACGTGTCCTTGAGAACGGAAAGTACACATGGAACTTCACATAATGGGAGTTGTACTTTTGATTACCATTTACAGAGAAATACATGTGTGCATATAGACTCGAGGATCTGCAATAATTCCAACAAGACGGGAGCAGGGAACCTTGACCCACAGGCCAGACACTCCTGGCCAGATAATTACACTAGCTTCCTAAGCAGCCTTCAGCCTGTAGGTTTTCTTCCTCAAGTCCACCTCATTCTCCTGGCTCAATTTTCCTAATGTTCACCCCATCACTCTCTCCATGGGAACTCCCAATAATCCCTTTATATGGGCTTGTTACTGGAAGGAACAGTGACGGTCGTTAAGTTCCCATCGCCAACCCGCTGCAGAGTCCCTTCTGCAGTATTCCTGGCCAAAGGCCAGCCAGCTGTGATATGACAATGGATTCACTGGCCTCGTAAGGCTAAGCTCTCCACACTCAGTGTAATTGTGTATCGTCTTGCCCTCCTTCACAGGGCATGGCCATCTAGGCTATTTGAGTGGCACGCATGCTCGGGTCTGTTTTGCCATACTAACTGCATGAGAGCTGTCTGAGTAAAGAGAAATCCAAGCAAAACCTATCAAGAAGATAAAAGAATCTCCTCTTCAGTCTGCTTCTAGCGTCACCTAATGTCTACGTATGGACATAAAGCTTTATATATGTGCAATCACTAAAACAGACATAAACTCAGACTAAGCCATTGGTGCCTTAATTTTGAATCATCTGAGCTAGACATAAAGCAAATTAAAGTCCCCCAGATAGAGATCTGACGAGGCCTACGCTACTCGTACTGTCTGACAACGGTCCTGGTATGAGAGACACTCCTGAGATGTCAGGGTGCTCCACAAGCTGGCCCCTGCTGGATCTCCATTGTTTTGGCTGATATTAATGTCACCATTTTGTAAAAAGCATGCTGAGTGCTAACTGGCAAAGGGATGGTTGTAAGATTGGCTGTTTAGTAAAACAAAATAATTAGCTGCTATGCATTTTGATGATGAATTATTGATTGGCAAATAATGTAACACAAAATTCTTTAAAACTGATAAAGACCACTGATACCAAAATACTAAATAGTAAAAGTTATAATTGGAATGTGGTTATTCTACAAATTCTAAAGTTAGTTATTAGGATAATTCCCAGACTTAAACATTCACTATGGGAAACAAACCTTGGGGACCTAAGCATAACCTTTGTATCTTGGGCCATTACCTCCCCACCCCCCCTCCCTTTTGCCTTTGTTTTGCTTAAATTGTGATTGTTAAGTTTTAGGTTTAGGATATGTTGAGGTTAGGGGTTCCCTTTAAAGATTATATAGAATCTAGATATAATTTAGGTTTTAATTTTAGTATTTCCCTTTTATTGGGGTTTGTAGATTTTTAGCATTAACACTACTTTAATCTTAGATCTTGTGATTCATAGTCCATCATATACTCAGAGTAAAAACAAAGTCATTAAGTTGTGATTGTGCAAAGTTGCTATACCTGTTTTAACATTAATAAATAACTTGTATATCCACTGAAATCAAAATACCAATAGAAACATGTTGTTTTGCACATAAATTGTACATGTCATAAATCTTGACTGGGGGGGGGGGTCACAAGACCCCAAGCTGTTCTTAAAAACAAAAAAAAAAGTCATGATTGTTAACTTCCTGCTCCATACACCTGCTGATATAATCCCACTGCTTGTTCCTAATGTGTAAATAAAGACCTGCTGAGTCTGTCAGTAGGAGATACTTGCACCTTGAGTGTCTGTGTCTTCTCACTCCTCACCCCTTTCTCCCTCCTCAAATCGGCCTGCTCGGCCTGCTCGGGTCTCTCCTGTGAGGATCCTGGCCTTAGCTGGAGCTGGACTCCTGCAGAGATCAAGTGGGTTCTCCTGCCTTGGGTGGAGCTGAGACTGCTGCCCTTGATTATAGAGTAGCCAAATAGGGTAACCTGTAGGATAGGAGTCATGGAAGATTCTTTTAATGAGGAGTTGACAATTATTGCTCCCAACACGGTTGGCCACAAACATCTAACCATGAAGCCCAATTAATTATTATAACTAATAAAAATGAAATAAGGTTTAATTAATATTTCCTAAATCGAGTTGCCTTTACTTGGAGGCATGGTTTTTCAAATCAACAAAAAAGAGGGGGAGACAAAGGGTTTTTTCAGTTTTGGTTCAACATTTCTGGAAGAAAGGACTACTGGATAAAGCAGACACAAGCATTCTGAGAACAAGAGAAGCGTACGTTATCCTGAAGAAAGAAAATTTAGTCTGGGTGAAATATTCTCAAAAAATTAACTGAGTCCCTTTGTCCTAATTCCTTGCTTACTCAGCAACCATATGACTACTAATTAAATTGGTATTATGGTTATAAAGTGAGATTTTTATGATTTGCTTACTATTAATCAATCTCCTAGGGTTTATTCACCTCTAGGGGAGCTAACAAAATTAAATTCCTTAGTCCACAAATACCCAGCACCAGAGAATACTTTATTCCCCACCCCACTTGTATGAAACAAATCCAAACACTGGCTACCCAACTCCGCTCTGGCCAGTGAGCTGCTCACAGTTACTTATGGGCATTTCAGGGTCCACAGTCCACTGACTAGCCGTTGACATGCACCTTCAGAAAATACATGAAAAGGAAAGAGTTTATGATGTTTTTAAAAATAAATAAATAAGTCTGTTATAGTGGAAGAAGAAGCCTAAACTAAGCAAGTCTGAGTTGTTCATTAACCATTGATACTCTGTAGTAACAGAATGAATGTTGTTATGAAATTAGTCTTTGAAACTTCCATTGAACATCTGAGCTGTAGTCCCATGGTCAGAACAAGAAACTGGTACATGAATAGGAAAGATATAAACATCTAGTACGGATGTTTTGCTAAAGCTCCCTTCTTTTCTGGTACTGGGTTGGAGTCCCAGCTGATATTCTCTCTAAAGCACATGGTCTCTGCAGCAACCACTGAGGACTCCAGGAATGTGGTGACCCTTGACCTTAATTCATCCCTTTTGGCAGATCCCATGTAACCACCCTTCTAACAGAGCTTTCACGAATTCAAATAAACATGGGGAAGGCAGTCTCGCTTATCTTTGGGAATCTGTGTTTATCCATGTGAACTTCTCTCATCACAAATTACCTTGCAGGCAAGACACATTCATTTGTTTTCCTTGTATTTGTCATTGTCGTTTGTCCCACACAAACATGCCTCTGACCAAAATTGTATTCCCATAATTCTTTTTTCCTTTGTATTTCAGCCTTGCTTTTTTTTTTTTTTCTTAACTAAAACACTGTAAACTTCTCCTGGGACTCTCTTACTTTTGCTTCAGTCTATCTATACTTAATCTTTAGGTCTCTGCCAACATTTTATCTTCTTTTATTATTAAAAATAATCTCTATTGATGAAGTCTTATTGACAATTCAGCAACCAGATTCAGAATCCTCTCTGTCCTCTGAATTGCCTCCCTCACTTTCCCTCTACCTCCTCTTTTTTCACATTCAAATTTTATTAATGATTTGCCAATTGATGACAGTTCAAAAGGCAAGCAAGTCTAAGTGGCCAAGGGCATGGAGGACACACTAACATAGTGAATCACAGAATCAACTACTTAGTGATGTAAATTGGATGGAGTAGTGGGACGCAATGAGCAGGATGAGCTGTATCGGGCATACATGCAGATTCCCATAGTTAGGTTACAATTCATAAATGATAACCACCATGAGCTCTCAGTGCACACACCTCTTAGAACAGCTATCATCAAAGACAAACTATAACAAGTATCAGCAAGAAAGTGGAGAAAAAGGAAAACTTTGTGTACTGTTGGTGCAGACACTGTGGAAAACAATATAGAGGTTCCTCAAAAAGTTAAAAATAGAACAAATTAAAGAGCAAATTTATGTGAAAACTATACTCCCAAGGTTCATTGTAGCATTATTCACAATAACCAAGAAATGGAATAACCTAAGTTTCCACCAGTGGATAAATGGACAAGTGTGTGTGTGTGTGTGTGTGTGTGTGTAACAAATGTTAGTCACAAATACAAAATATAATGAACTATTATTCAATCATGAGAGAAAATGAAATGCTCCCATTTATGATAATGTGCATGAAATTAGAGGGCATTGTGCTAACTGAGATAAGCCATACAGAGGAAGAAAAGTACTGCATGGACATGGTATCTGGAAAAAAGAAAAAGAATCATAGAAGCAGAGAGTAGATAAAAAGTATTCATGGTGTGTGAAGGAGTGTATCGGGGGAAGGGCAGGGAATTAGGAAGAAGTAGGTAAAAATAAACTTCGCTATAAGCTGAGTAAAGTCGGGGGCTCTAAGGTAAGACATGGTGACTATGGTTAATAACACAGTATCATATAATTGAGTTAGCTAAAAGGGTAGAACTTAAATGTTCTACCCTTACATATACAAAGATAAATTTATGAAGGATGGTGGGAATTCTTTCACAATGCATGCATGAGTCAGATATCAAAATTTTGTCAATTAAGCTGACAGAACAAAACAAAAAAATGCATAAATGACAAAAGCATAGGATGATGGATCATATATGGTGATTTTAGATCATTGTGACCAAGGGATTGCAGTGGGCAATGTTACAATGAAGTGGGGTCACAGCTACTGTGTAAGAAGCTACTCAGAGTGCATCATTCACCGTGGAATGCCTTTGGCAACAGAAATAGCTCCCTAAATGTCATGACTGTTGCCCTGGTTCCCTGAGCATCAGGCACTGTTCAGTTTGGAGTGCCACATTTGAAGAGAAATATTAACCAATGGGAGTTGTCAGAGGAGGAATCTCAGGTAATAAGGATTCCAGGAACTGTGTCTCAAAAGGGATTGTTCAGAGAACTGGAAATGTCTAGTAGCAAAAAGAAAATGAACCGTCATTCCCACTTACGTTGATTGACCATAGGAAGATTGGAATTGTAAATCAAAAGAAAGAAAGAGGACATGTGTAAGGAAAGAAAAAAACTCGAGCAGCTCGTGCCCCTAGAGATGGCGTCACCTGGCCTTAGAGTCAGAGGGGAAGCCCGAGTTGTAAAGTCTGCATGAGCACCGCTTCCTGACACCCCATGGGAATGTGGGTCTTAGGCTGCCATCTTTCCTAATTCCTCAAGAGAAGCCCCAAATCCAAATGTTCATGCAAAATGTCTCAATTTTTGTTTCAGCAACTATTTCAAAACTTTCAAAGGAACATCTTCAGGACAAACATGCCATGTCTCTGGGTTGGGAGCAGCCCAGGCAGTCAACACATCATCTATAGCAGATATTTATCTCTAGGTTTCAACAGAGAATAGTGCTAAGATGCACAGTAGAAGATTTACTTGGGATCTGAGAGAATTTTCAAGTGTTTAGCATTCATAATCAGTAAATAAACTCTCCATGATCTGAGCAATGGGAAAAAGCAAGAGAATTCTGGATGACAATGTATGAGAGATAATAGAGAAAGAGTTTTTTGTCAGCAGAGATAATTATGCTATAATTATACTTTACATCAGAACAGTGGTTTACAGCTTATAAAGAGATTTTGTATCATCTCATATTAAAAAGTTATTAAATAGTCTTTTAAAGTAGAAAAGAAGGCATTTCTATTTTACAATGTATAAACTATCTAAAACATTAAATCACTCAGAGAAGATCATCTGGGAAACTGGACAGTAGAACCAGGAATTGGATGATTCAGGTTATCTAAGTCCAAACTGAGAACTCTTTCCAGTACAACTTAAGGGTCAGACTCTAAAGATATAAGATTCCATCCCTAGCTACGCTCTGCACTAGGATATGCATGTTTTTGCTTTCTTGTGGTCAAACCATTCTTCCCTCATGTTCTTCTGCACATTTCTATTTTTCTAGAATGCGTTCTTGACCCTTCCACACTTTCTGAAAACTTTTCCCTTCATGATGTTTTTTTTTTCCACCTTGACTCTCTCAACTCTGGGAATGCACCCCCACTCTCAGTGCTCCAAAGTGGATACTCCCTTGACATGTATTTGTCCAAAATCTTTGTCTATCTTCTCTACATGATCTACATTTTTGTCTTTATCAAGGTAATATCTACCGTAATCCATGTGCAAATAAACACACACATAAACACAACTTAGTGTTTCATTGATCAATGAATCATCAAATGATTATAAATCCAATCTGAAAGTTGCAAAGAAGAAAAGAATCTACTGTTGGGCCTCCCTGGTGGCATAGTGGATTAAGCAACACACTATGAAGCAAACTGCAGCCACTGCAGCACGAGTTCCATCCCTGCCGCTGGCCAGGGGAGAGGACCCACATGGCCTGGCAGACCTCTTTCTGCCTCGCCCGCTGCTCCCATCAGCAGTGTGTTTCAGTCAGTCTGCCTGTTCTGTTCCCGGCTCTGTCTCTGGTGAATCCTCTCACCTCCCTGGACTCTGGCCTGTATCCAGCTCTTATATGCACAAATAAATAAAATCTTAAAAAGAAAAAAGAAAAGAATCTATGGTTAATTGTGGCTTTTTTTTCTGTCTCTATTTTCCTGCAGAAATTTTGGTTATGATTCTTTAGATTTTGGTTGCGATTCTTTAGATTTAGTCAATTTGGAAGCTGTGTTTCTATGCAGTAAAGGATATTTAGTTCTCTATATTGCAGGTTAATCAATGTCACATTGAAATATGTCATCATCCCTTGGATCCCAATAAACTTGTATGGGAAGAACACAAATATTGTGCAGACATTGAAACTAAGCAAACTTCCAACTAGTTTAGTTAAAACATAGACTTTTTGGTAAACACTGCCAAGGGATTTCCCTTGTTGACTCAAGGACGTATATCCAAATACAGTGATGTTTTCCAATCTACTACAGTTAAGTCTGTGCAGCCAACTATCATTCACTGTGAAATAAATTATTATCGTGTGTATCTATCATCTACAAGGAAAGACAAAATACCTAGAATAGGAAAAACACACATCAAAATAGGTGAAGGAGGTAAAAAGCCCTAAGACGGTTACTTAGGACTTTTGTTGTTAATTTTGATTGTTTTGTTTTGATGATCTAGCTGGTCAAACGATCTGTTAAGAGTAAGAATATTTCTAAAGCTAATGTCCCGATGCTCTAATCTCTCCAGGCAAGGTTCATATTTGTGTGGGTTACTTATTCTCCCTTTGTTGACTAAGTCAATAATCAGAATCAGCAGGTTTGGAGTTAGGTTGGCAGGGATCAGCAGCCTGGCTTGGGAGAAGTGAGTATAAAAGCCCCAAGCTGGGAGCGGCCATCACAGAGCCCAGTACTTCTCGACAGGATGGCTTCTCAACGTCTGCTCCTCCTATGCCTTGCTGGACTCGTATTCGTGTCTGAGGCTGGCCCTACGGTGAGTGTCTCATTCCATGAAGTCCCTTTCTTACACTTCCTGTGTATTCTAGCTGAAGTAGAAGTGATTCCAGCTTTGCCAACCAGCCTTCGTTCCTAGGGCAAGGGGACTCACCAGCTCTTTTAATCGTTGATTCAAACCTCGAAAAGAATGAAGCTTTGCTGAGTTCAGTGAATGGGGGCTTGGATTCTGGGTGCCCTCCTCCTTTGTTTCGGTGTTCGGGTTTGCTATGCTTGGCACCTCCATTTCCTAAGATAGAGGGTAGGAGCAATGATATGATATTTGTGAAGCTATTTATAGCAACTTTTCATAAATGCATACCTTTATAGAATTGATTCCCTTTAGCTAATCAAAATGGATTTATCAACTATTCTCTGAAAGGCTTAGAGGGCAATATTCAATATCATAAATACTCTAGAAGAATTAATAAACACTATAAAACGGATCACGAAGTCATCCAACATTATTTTACAACTACTAAGAGGGAATTAATTACTTGGGCAACAACTGACTAAAATGCTCTCAGGAAAAAGATTTGGTTCCGTGGAACGCTATATATTTTCAATAATTCCACTCAAACAGTGAGGCTTAATGAAGCCACTGGCCTCAGGGGCCTAGTCTCTCCTTTAAAATTCATCGTATATGTCCCCAGTTGAGCTCAGTGTATCTGGAGGCATCTTGCTTTGGAACACTCTTGTCTGTGTTATCCTGAGTAGCTAAGTGCATTAGCTGTCAACACTTAGACTGCAGAAAATGTGATTAGAATGTATTTCCTGCCTTGTTCCAGATTTCTAGTCTCATAAAGAGTGGATCCTTTCTCTATGCCAAGCCTGTTTACCTCTCACTTGTCTTCTCCATACCTAGGGCACTGGTCAGTCCAAGTGTCCTTTGATGGTCAAAGTCCTGGACGCTGTCCGAGGCAGTCCTGCTGTCAACGTGGCCATAAAGGTGTTCAAAAAAGCTGCTGATGACACCTGGGAACTGTTTGCCTCTGGGTAAGCTGCCTGGCGACCAGACATGGGACTACATTTTATCTTTCATTCACCTACCACTTGTTAGAGAGAGGAGCTCACATCATTTGCTAAAGAATCTACAGTTAAGTAGAAAATTTTGCAGAAGCCAAGAGAGCCTGAGAAAGATGCCCCCCTCTCGCTTTGCATAGCTGAATGTGACCAGGAATCTGAACATCATCTCTTAGACTATGTAGCTTCCATCACTTTCTCAAAGTAGCACGTGATGCAAAATGATGGTGAGCCGCTGCTGGAGTACATGGAAGGTGTCACCTCCTTCTTTTTGTCACTGTCTGTCCCAAATGACACTCAGGTGCTTTGTGAAAGCAGCCCCTTAATTCTTTCCCTTTCATTAATAAATTATCACACAGCACACATCTTTTCTAAAATTACAATACAAGAGTTCTCGGCTGAATTTTTCCCGAGGACACCAGGGAGCCTGCAAAATTCCTGAAATTACATACACATGTTTGTTGGTGTGGGCAGCTGTCCACAGTTTATCCAGATCATTCCAAATTCAGGATTTTTGTCAAACAATTATTGGGGGAGCACCCACTCTGCAAGGCTGGGTGCTGTCAGGCTCAGTAAGAAAGGACACGGAAAAGCCAGACACATTCTGTACACCCAGCCACAGTCCACCTCAGACACCCAACATCGGGTGCAAGAGTGACTTCTCACCTACTGGCTGCTTTACAACATTAAGGGAGTTTTTCTACTTCTGCTAGAAGAATTTCCAAGTAAATGCATATTAGTAAACCTGAAAGAGCAACTAACTGAAAGAGCAACCACGAAACCACTAGTGCTAAGATTTATTGCTAAGTGTTTCTGTCTCCTGGGGGGGTCTTCCTGTGTGTTTTAACTATATTCTAAGAACCCCATACAGTTCCTTACCCAATATTAGAAGGATCACTTCGTTTTATGTGATTTCAGGTAAGTTTCTGCTTGTAGTTCATTTTTGTGTTTACAAAATGCCAAGCACAATAAGAAAAGTTAAGTATTCTAAGCAAGACATGGAATAGACACCAAATTTATGACCATGAATAATTTTTCTTATCAGACAATAAAAGTAAGTTAAATATTTTCTTCCTGGGAAAGAAGAAAGGTGGGAGGGATATGTTCAGAGGCAGCAAAGACTACTTCCATTTTATGTGCCTTAATTATTACAGTCTAATGAGGAACAGTTTCTAATCAGTTCTTTTTTATTGTATTACTTCTTTTTAAAGTAACTTTTACTTACAACACTGTATATGATTTAGGGATATAGACTCATACCTTTTCTAATCTGCATAATCACACCACAGCCACCACCAAGAAGTCCATATCTAAATCAGCTCCTAGCTGGAACTTAGTTGGGACTTAAATAGAAGTTGCTTAGTCAACAACAAAAAAGTTGCCTTCTTTGTTGTTGACAAAGTGTTTCCAAAGAAATTAACTTATACCGGTCCTCATTGTACTCTGGGGTTCCAGCTCTGTGTAGAAATGATACCACTTCTGGAAGGTACCCTAATGCCGCAGGGAAAAGAACAGAAATCTGGTGTTCCAGAGAACTGCCCAGTCAGGGGGCTCACACCCACTTCTGGGGTCCTTAAGAACTTTCCTCCAGCACCAGCCAATTGCAATGGTTCTTTTTGAACTAAAACATGATACATGTATCTTGTTATCAAAAGAGAAAAATATTTACAATGAACATTTGGAAGCATTTTTAACAAATTACCAATCTTGGTTGAGAGAAAAGAATACATACACATGCAGTAGTGTGTGTTTGTGTGTTGTCTGGGCATGCATGCACACCGTTATGGTGTCATTTTGTGATGCTGTTATTTCTTCAATGCTTCACTGAATGTGGACTTTTGTACCTCCTAGGAAAACCAGTGAATTTGGAGAGCTCCATGGGCTCACCACTGAGGAGAAGTTTGTCGAAGGGATATACAAAGTGGAATTAGACACCAAACCCTACTGGAAGGCACTTGGTATTTCCCCCTTCCATGAATATGTAGAGGTGAGTGCATAGACACTTGAGTTTTGGTTTTTGGTTTTAGAATTCCCCCCTTCCCCGGATATTTTGGTCTTAATCCCAGGAAATATACCGTATCCGTTTTCCCTTTACTTACTATGGAAATATCACAAGGAGAGCACTGAACTAACATAGTTTTCCTTTCCCATCTCTATAATCAGAAATCCACAAAACTCTGAAAAGCATTTCATTTAGTAACATAAAACAAACTTAGAGGATGCTCTTTATAGTCTTCATTCATTTTACTAAATATGAATATTAAATATTGAAGAGATATTGATATGTTGGATTATAAGATAAACTTCAACCTCCACTTGGGGTTTACATAACAAAACATAGATGCACTATTTTGCTTCTCTAAAATCTGAAGAATTCTTTGTTCCATAACACATCTAGTTCCCAGAGGTTTTGAAAACAGGATTTTGGGCAATGCATATAGAGACAATAAATACAAATAATTTCAAAATGATAATGGCAATATAGTAGATATTAATTATCAAGTATGTATCCTGTGACAGATGCAATTGTGTTTTCAAAGTTTAATCTATTTAATACTTACAAACAACCCATTCAAGTTGGTCCTATTCTTATCCCCACTTAGCAGCTGAAGAAAATGAGGCACAGAGATATTAAGTAACTTGTCAAAGGTCACAGGGCTAAGAAGGAGAAAAACAAGAATCAATCCCAACATGACCCAGTGTAGGGTTAGCCTCAGGTATGCCCCCAGCTTCCCACCTATAAGAAGTTAAGCTAAAAAATAATAATAAAGTCACTTTTTTTTCTTCTTTTTGTTAATAAAGTCACATTTTTAACCCTTGATTCACACTCAAGTCCTTTGCTTATTAAGTATTTAGGAACCTCATATTTATATATGGCCCTGATCTTTTCTGTCATTCCTGAAGTCATTTAAAACAGATGGTCTCATGGAAATAAAATCCAGACATGTTTGTCCAAGTTAAAGATCAACTAATTACATCAAAAACAACTTGGCATGAAAAGGAACCATTCTCTCTAGCTTAGTCATGGACGAGACTAAGACTTTCCATCGACAAAAAACATCTCTTTTATTAGGCAATGTTGCTGGGGAAGCTGTAGAGGCTTGTTTGACTTCAGGGCCCAAAAGTCACAAGAAAGCCCATCTACTGTAGAACACGGCTTGGCACTGCCTGCCAGGCTACAGGACACAGAGCTCCTTCAGGGGTGGGTGCAGGGTTTATATGGTGCCCACCACTTGACATTTACCCTTGGAGACTCTGCTTCAACCCTAGAACACAGAATAAGTTTCCCCACAACCTTTGTCTGCCCTGAATCTTGCTGATAGGAACCCCTGAGAAAATTCACTGATGTCTTTACTGTTCATAAAGTGTTATTCCTAGTCACTGGATATTAGCTTCCTTGTCTACTATTCATTCTTCCTCTGTCATTCAAATATCAGAAAATAAAAACTTTCTATGTGTTGAGTATTCTGCTAGAGATTCAGAAGTGAAAATATGTCCTGACCCTTGAAAAGGAAGTGGAGGGACAGATATAGGATATTTGGGGCAGGACCATGAGCCCACTCTGGAGTCTGAGTAGATATGGAGAATGGAAGGTAAGCATGAATTCCAACATCTCACTTCAGTCATGAGATCAGCCATAATTTTTTACCCTCCATCTTTGTCTCAAAAGGACCTTCCAGAATATTCTCTTCTCTAACTTTAGTCACTTCTTCCTCAGCGAGTGGCCCAAGTGGCCATATTAAACTTACCCACCATTAGAAAATTTCTTATTGGTCCTCTCGACTTCATGGATTTTCTTTTTGAACACAGATTATGCCATTCATAATTCTGAGGAAGACTCAAGTGGGACTGAAAACCAGTGCCACTAAAAGAAATAAGAAATTGTTCTGAGTTGCTTCCAGAAACTTGTTCTTTAAGGAATGCCCTTTCTCCTTCAGGGAGATTCTTAGTGATTCTCTCCTCCTCTCCTTGATGTGATTATTAGTTTGGGTATGGTGCAATCAGATCTTTTTTCCTTCTGTCCCCAAGTAATCATAGCTTCCTTTTTCCACATTTGGAACAAAATGTATTTATCCAAGGGGGTCCCAAAGCTCAACCCAGGACCTGTATACAAAATAACTAAAATTAAATACCTCCTCACTGACCCCCACGTCTCTCCTGAACCAAATTTTTCTCTACACACTTCACTTCAGGGGCTTAGATTATCCCAGCACCTGAGTCTCAGAAAGAAGCTCCACTCAATTACTAAATTAGCCTGAAGTCTGCGACTGAGACAACACTTTGAAGGACAATTTTTCCTGAATAGAAAGCTTAAATGAGCAGCAATACTTGTGTATATTTTAGAATTCCCACCTGGGTCTTCCACACTCTGCTTGTGTTGTAAATAGAACGTTATAATGCTTTTAGTTATGTCAGTGCCTGTTCTATACATAAAAATATACTTGATGTTCATGGTAGAAAATAAAAAGGAACAATGGGAGAGAAATCTCTAGGTATGGAGGAAGTCTTGTAGTCTGGCTCTGTCACCATGTAAACTTGAACCAAATATTCTAATTCAGGACATAGGTTTGCTTATCAGTGACATGGAGAAAATGGTTCCCTTTCTGCTATAAAACTCTAGGTCTCCGAGTCTGTGGTGGTTCCCAACCACCACTCTCGGGTCTTCAGGTGACTAAATGACAGTTTCTGCCTTCTTTCGCTTTTTACTGAAACCAAGAATGTGCACAAGAATTTTCAGGCTCTATAGTATTTCCCTCAGCCAGGGGAGGACCACCCTTTCAGTGTGAGTTGGTGAAAAAAAGAGACCTGAGTCTACAGGCAGGGGTGAAAACGTCTATTTCTGGGACCTGCCCAAGACTCCAGTGGATGAGTTTGCCAGCCATCTGGATGGTGGCCTGATGATCTAACCTGTCCAAAAAACAAAGTAACGCAAAAAAAATAAGCTGGCAGCGGATGGCAGCGGTCTCTGTCCACGCCGCCCCAATGAGCTCTGTTGGAACCGGCCTGTCTCTTCTCCCTAGGTGGTGTTCACCGCCAACGACTCCGGGCAGCGCCGCTACACCATCGCGGCCCTGCTCAGCCCCTACTCCTACTCCACCACAGCCCTTGTCAGCGACGCCAAGGATTGAAGGACGCCTGCCTCCTGCTGTGGGCTTGGCCAGGGTCAGGATTTCATGTAACCAATAGTATTCCATTTTTATTAAAGCAGTGTTTTCACTTTATAAGCTATGTTAGAAACTCAGGCAGAAACAATAAAAACATTCCTATTAAAGCACTTCCCATTTCATTTGAACTTGCTTTTTATTTTTTATTCACCTGTTGTCCTCTGCAAAATTGTTTTCATTTGTTTTACCTGGAAACAAAGGAATTCAGGAAGTCTTTGCTCAAAACTCTAGGGGAAATACAAATTACCAATGTCTCTCAAGCAGAGCACGCATTAAACATAGTCTGAAGTCATTAAAAACCCACATAAAAATAACTCCCTGGTGGTACAAGGGGCTGGGTGGTCGCACCATGAAGCCATCCACAGCCACTGTAGCACGAGTTTGATCCCTGGCCAGGGAGGGCACCCACACGGCACAGCAGGCCTCTCTTGTCTCACCCGCTGCTCCCCTCAGCAGTGTATTTCAGTCAACCTGCCTGTTCTGCTCCACACTCTGTCTCTGGTGAATCCTCTCTCACACACACATAGCCCCCACCCCGCACCTCTGACCTGTACCCTAAATGTGTATGCATAAATAAATAAATACATCTTTAAAAAAAAGCCCACATTCTAAAGCTGAAAAAGCTTTTATTTTCCTCTAATCTTCAGAGAATTGCAAAAGACAAATTCGAGGCAACTACTTCTTTCCTCTGAGGATTCCTTTTAAGTGTTTCACTGATTTTTGAGTAGCACAGGTCCCTCAGGACAGACCTGCAGTGACCAGACCCTCCAGCCCAGTGCCAGCCAGCTATACCCCAGATCAGCTGAGGAAGGGACATGGGCAGAGAACTTTTCCTATTAAACCATGTCATCCACATACAGCCATCCAAACGCATGTATTGATGATTTTTACACACCAGACACAATTTTAAGTGTTCTGAATATGAAGAATAAGACCTAGTGCCTGCATCTGCAGAACACATACCCTTTTGAGAAAATGACTCTGTCAACCTGACTCCACAAGAGACTGGGAGAAGGCACAGCGAGAGCAAGAAAGAGGGAGTAGCAAAAAGCCTGGAGAAGTTTGAGGACTCATGAAATAAGTGTGACTTAATCTGAATCTCAGTGGTTTCTTAGAAAAGAGAGGGATGAGGCATCAAGGTAAAGAGTGGAGACTGCAAGGTCAGGTTAGGTGAAACAATATATTGAGGAATAGGTGGTGATTTTCATGGTTTAAGAGGATGGCAAGTCCCTCTCCTATTTATATGCGTTAAGTTCCTATTGTAAGTTCCTATTGGATGGCAATTTCTGTAGTTTAAATGGCCACATATTGGCAACTTCATAAGGTTCAACCTAATCTCTAAAAGGCCATTGCCAACCTATAGAATGCTGTATTTCTATTTGGTTATTATTAAGTAGGATGGATTTTTCTAATCCAAGCAGTTTGAAATTATGACTTCCATGGATAGATGAGGGGGAGTGAGACAGAGAGACACAGAGAGAGAGAAAGAGAGAGAATCTGTATATGTCAATATATATGCTGTATATTATATATGTAAATAGGTATAATCTAACTTGAATTTAACATTCCTATATCCACTTGCTGGTATCAGCAAAATTAGTTTTGTCTGTTGAGACCAACTCTGTTTAACTCCAACTTAAAGTTCATCCTTCTCCTCTTCTTGAATTCATCTTCCTTCTAGAAGCTATGTAGCATCTTGACATAGGCACAATGTTTCATTTGGTCCCTGACATTCAGCTGCTTCTATATTGATCCTTTCCTCCTTTGCTCTCTTTTGTTATAAGATAGTGTCTCTGCCTGCCCTTTCATATTTGCCATGAGGGCTGAACGGTGTCCCCTAAAAAAAGATATGTCAAAATCCTAACTCCCAGTACCTTTGAATGTGACATTATTTGAAAATAGATGTCATTAGTAAAGATGAGGTCACTAGGGTGGGCTCTAATCCAATATTACTGGTGTCATTATTAAAAGGAAAATTTGAACACAAATACACAGCAGAAAGCCAGGTGACACCAGAGGCTGAGAATGGAATGAAAGCAGGAACACCAAGAACTGACAGGCAACAACTGAAGGATTGATTCTCCCCTACGTGTCTCAGAGGACACATGGCCCTGCTGACTCCTAAGCTCTAGAATTATGAGACAACACATTTCTTTTACTTGAAGTACCCAGTGTAATGTATGTTGTAACTGCAGCCTTTGGAAATGAATATATCCTCCTTTAGAATTTTTCCAAATATTTCCTGGGTTTGTATTCACTGAAACCTTTACCATTCTGAAAATCAAAACCTATGTTTAATATTTATTTTGAATTCTTGTTTTCCTTAGTGATGATGCACATATTGCCCTGTGTTTACTGGCCATTTGAAACTTTTATTTTGTAAACTATGTAACCATTAGTCCATATTATACAAAATATATTAATATATAAATTAATAGTAATGTATAAAGTCTCTGTATATATTAAAGTTACTGTGAATTATATTTGAAAAGTAGATGTGGCAGATGGAGAAATCGTTTTCTATGATGTAGAAAACCACAGCAGAAAAAATATCTCAGGAGGAGTTAGTATGATAATCACAGAGGAGGGTGGGATGTGGTTTGTCAGAACAGAGAGGAGAAAATTCATAGGAAAGATAGTTGGATGGTAAGTTGGGTTTGTGTTATAGAAATACCAAATGCTGGATTTTTTGTTTATTTTTTTCAAATACAAGCCTTTTTTTGAATTTAAAAGAAAGAAAGGGGAAAAGAGCAAGATAGAGAAGTTTAAGTAATTTGTTCAAAGCCATTTTTGGAGAGCCCTGGAAGACAGAGAAACCTATCTGCCACTGTATTCTGTGGATTCCCAATTAATTTAGACAATGGGGAGCTGCTCACCCCAAATCTAAAGAGTGATGAATACTAATCAGAAAAACTTGCCAAAACCACCAGAGCAGAGATGTGTGCTTCTGGCATGCAACCTTAGAGGCCTATAATCACTTTTACTCTCTCGCCCACAGAATCCAAAAAGATAAATGAATATGTTAATTGATTTTATTTAAGATCTTTTCCACTAAGCAGAAGCACAGACATCTCTTACTTCCCTAAAACTAGACAGATCTTCATCGTGTTTAATCAATGACCTCAGGAGCTGGCGTTGGGTCGAAGAGTGCAATCTACACTGATAAATTTGGGAGAACTGTGATGATTAGTTCTATGTATCAACTTGGCTAGGCCATGATACCCAGTTTTTAGTCAGACATCACTCTAGATGTTGCTAAGAAGGTATTTTTTAGATGTAACTAATATTTTTCCTCTTATAGCTTTATGGCCATAGAATTGATATATAACATTGTGTGAGGCTAAGGTACACAATTCGATATACACATGTAACGTGAAGCGATTACCACTATAAGGTTAGTTAACACATTCACCACCTCACAATTACCAATTTTTTGGTGAGAACTTTAAAATCTAGTCTCTTAGCAGCTTTTGAGTATACAATACAATGTTGCTAGTTAGTCACCATGCTGAACATTACATTCCCAGAACTTACTCATCTTATAACTGAAATTTTATGCCTTCTGACTACTTTAGACAAGATCAGCAATTAAATCAGTAGACTTTGCGTAGAATAGATTGTCCTCCTAATGTGGATGGGTCTTATCTAATCAGTTGAAGGTCGTAAGAAAAAATGAGGCCACAAAAAAGAAGGACTTCTGCCTCCAAACTCCCCAGGATTGTGACATCAACTCTGACTGATGATGTCTCGATGGTTTCTCTGTGGGGAGGGCAGATCAATGCAGAGATAAAACCATAACTGGCTTGGGTATTTTGTGAGTTTTAGTGATTATTTTTCTTACATTGTCATGACTTTAGAGTAATCTTGTTTGGGGTTGCTAGTCTGTCATAATCAATGGAACAAGGATCCAAAGTCAACTGTAATAACACTGAGGTTGGTTCCTTTACTCTGATTATTCCAGGAGCTCTCTCTCTTCCACCTCTTTCCCTCAAAATCTGTAAATGCATTTAGAATTGAAATTGGCAGGTAGCAGTGATGGCTTTGCTGTGGGAAAGGAGAGAAGCAGAGGAGCCCTGAAGTCTAGGCCACAATCCTGCCTCAGGGAGTGAAGAAAGAGGCCAGCAACTGAGCTCAGGAATGTGGACAAAAGAGCACATTTGTAGTCAGAGATGGTGAGTTCAATTTCAGTCATGCTGAGCTTAAAACAATCAATCCTTTTTCAATCTCATACCTCAGAAGCTGGCATTGTTGGACCCTGATAGGCAGAAAGCAAAAATCACTGATATTAAAACACCTCCTCAAACATTTGGATAGCGCCTGTCAAGCAATGAAATTGAGGCTATATATGCCTTAAACTATATTTTGTCTACAGAGGCAGCACTTCCTGGAATTTTTTTTTTCTTACCCAAATGCTCAGTTTTACAGCCAATTCCTTCCTCTTATTTCACAGTTCATAGAACACACATCTCCCATGGCCCCATTACTTCTTCTTACCTTTCAAAATGGAAATAAACTCAGAATCAATTCCATGTTTTTAAAAAGCTCCCCGTTCTCTCTGGGTTAGGCCCCAGATCATTTAAAGCCAAGGAAGATGATAATTCATCTTCAGCAAATGCTGTAAGTTTATTCCAGAACTGCTGTGAGCTAGCAAGAAAGAGGGTTATATGCAACCTGCTTAGAAATGTGTGTGTGTGTATCGAATGGTTTCACTTATATGCAGAATATAAAGAACCAAACAAAAGGTCAGGAAAAGACAAAACATGCAAGCTGACTATAGACTGAGGCAAACAGCTGGGGAGGAGGCAGAGAGGTGAAAACAAGGGAGGGAAGAGCACAAGGGACTATGGTGATGGATCACGGCTGCTATGGTTGTGGGACAACTATGGAGATAACACCAGAGGGGAGAAATCAAATGTCCAAAAATTAATAATAATGTAAGAAAAAAAAGTTCTTGACTTAAAAATAAAATTTAAAAAACTGAGGTGGAATTTCCTCTGAGCTCAGCACTCAGTCACTTGCTGTCACAGCCACAAATGTCACACTCCAGGAGCCTCAAGGCTGTGTGTGACTGGGCATAAGGCTTGAGGTGGCAATGCAAGGATAAGCTTAGGGGGAGAGGGTTGCAGGCCCCAGGAGAGCATGACTGCTGACAGTGTGAGAACTAAGCTAAACAAACAGAACTCAAAGGGCTTCCCCTTGAAAGTGTTTCTGGAAAATTCACTGGAAAGTATTTTCAAGTATCTGTAGAACCATTCTGAGCACATAGTCAGTGCTCAATGAATATTTGTTGAAGGTATGAAAGAGTGGGCTCCAGGGAAGCAAGTGGTTCTTATCTGAATCCTAGCAAGCCCTTGTGCGTTCCAAGATGCTTTCTTCCTCTCATATAGACACGTGAGAAATGTACATTGTGACCTACAATGCACAAAAAATGAACCAGTTGGTTCGAAACAGTGAAAGACTTTCAACTCCTGGGAGTAACTTTGTTCAAATGTTATGTGCCTGGTTCTGTATCCTAGGATTGATTTCAAGAATTTAGTTCCTGAGAACATTTGAAAATAGAGTCTATTTAAAATGTCCTTCTGCCTAGGGCCAGGCCCAATGAACAAAAGGGTCACTTCATTCAGAATCGACACTAAAGCCAGATTGAGGCTGGGCACTGCAGGGGTTCAGGGCTCTGAAGAGTCAGCCAAGGGGCCCCACATGGGGAACTTGGGTCCCCATGAAGCATCAAGGCCCACATGGAACATTGGGCTTGTCAGAAGTCAGACTTTCTAGCCTGGGATTCCTCTATGCAGAGGCAAATACACAGAAAATCCATGAAGACTCTGTAACAAATATTCCAGCTTCAGTCAGCATCCATTCCACGCATTCATTCTTCCTTCCACGATTCCATCTGTTGAGTGGAAACGAAATGCTGCCAGCCTTAGGCCCAAAACGAAGGGGGTGGGAGTGAGCAGCTTCTTGGTCTAATTCAGCTGGTGAAATACCATCATCTTTGTCCTGCGTTTAGTTTAGGGGTGATCGGGGGCCTAAAATTTCCCAATTGGAGGGAAACCCAGGACAGCTCTTTCACAGTGAGATTAAAAAATACAGTCCCTTCCAGTAAGAATACAGGCCTCGGAGGTGCTGGCAGACATCCTGGGACCATGAAGAGGGAGACCTTCCAAGAGGGAGCCATTTCCAAGAAGGTAGAAAGTGACCTTGGTGACAACTACAGAGCAGCTGGAACATTTAATATTTCTGGAATTTTCACTGCCATTAACCAACAGTTTTCTTTATTTTTAAAGTGAGTTTGACTTATTTTGCTACTTGTGATCAAGAATGTCTTAATTGATATAGCTGTCAAAATATTCAGCCTTTCTTGACAAAAGAGAATATAAAAAAACAATAGTAGTTCTAAAATGGGTTTTCTCCTCATGCATCTTGTTAAATTGAAAGATTCAGGGCCTCCCTGGTGGCGCAGTGGGTTAAGCAACGCACTGTGAAGCAAACCGCAGCCACTACAGCACGAGTTCGATCCCTGCTGCCAGCCAGGGAGGGGACCCACATGGCGCGGCAGACCTCTCCTGCTGTGCCCGCTGCTCCCCTCAGCAGTGTACTTCGGTTGATCTGCCTGTTCTGCTCCCTGCTTTCTGTGGTGAATCCTCTCACCACCCCCACCCACACCTCTGGCCTGTACCCCAGTGCTTGTATGCATAGATAAATAAATCTTTAAAAAAAAAAATTGAAAGATTCAATCTTATGATTCATTAGGAATAAAACTGGCAGAGTTTTTCAAAAGACAATTATTTTATTATAGTTTTGCTGAAAGGAACTTCAATAGTTCAAGAAACCAATATTATAATAATTCATACTTGTACCACAATAGAATGTTCTCATTAATAGTTATAAACACATTTATACAAACTTTCAGTCAGGATGTGAAATTCATTTCAGGCTTTATTTTATGATGAACAATTTCCCATATTCTTATGTAACCTTTATAATAGTTTATTTTTGAAAAATTAACCATCTTATTTATCTGCACCCTGCTCACATTGTTTTGAATGCGTGTAGTGAGTGCAGCAATCAACATCTTTGTGAGACATGCAACTTTTTGCATCTACGGAATTAGGTGAATGATCTGACATTTCTAGGGAGTGTTTAACTCCAAGACTAAATGGACCCTTGAGAATCAAACTGCCTAGAGGGGTCCTCCCCCCACCATTACAAGCTGTTTGATCTTTACCTTACTTTTTTTCACCAGAAAATGAAACTAATCTTAGCCCTACTTCCCAAGGATAGTTTACTAATTTTAGTTTACTAATTCCTTTTGTCATTCGCAAAACAATGGTTATAATATGAAAATGTCTTCTAAATATGATCAGTCTGGACCTTCTCTTCCTCAGTGGGAAGTGACCTTATAATTCTCTTCACTAGACGTAAGTGGTATATATTCTTTTTTCTCCAAGATTTTATTTATTATTTTTTGCATGGGAAAACTAGGGTGCAGGTCAGAGATTCAAGGGAAAGGAGTGAGAGGATTCACCAGAGACAGACTGGGGAATACAGCAGGCAGATCTACTGAAATACACCACTAAGGGGAGCAGCAGGCAAACAGGAGAGGCCTGTTGTTCCATGTGGGTTAGCTAGGGATTGAACTCAGGCTAACAAGGTGAGCCTTTGTGGTGGTAGTGCTGAGACAATCTCTAGGCCAGCAGAGAGACCCCAAAGGTTATTTTATAGACCAATTGTCATAATAAATTTTATGGGGAGTAAAACAATGCACAATGTGTATTAGGCTCCCAAGAATTACAACTATTATTACTCAGAGTAAAATTAAGGTATGAGCACATTAACGTAGTAAGTTTTATGACACTGAAGCCTTACCAGTTCTGCTTATAGAAAATGATTTGCCACTGTGGTAGATACAATATCTCTTGTGGTTGCTTTAATTTTTATTATTATTCTTTTTAAGATGTTAACAGTGCAAAGAATCTGTAGCTTTTTAGTTCACACAGGTACCAGTTCTTTTTGCCTATTGCCACTGTAAGAGGTTACCACAAATTCATAGCTTAAATTTTGGATGCGTTATTTCCTTTTTTCTCCTATACTGCTGGAGGGAAAAGTCAGAAATCTAAAATCAAGGTGTTGTCAGTGCTGTGTTCCTTCTGGTGCTTCAGGACGAAACCATTTAAACATCTTGAAGCTACTGACCTCCCTGGATCATACCCCCTTCAAGAACCCTTACCCCTACATTGGGTCACTCAAATAATGCAGGATAATTTCCCCATTTCCTGACCCTTAACCATACCCCACACAGTCCCTTTTACCATGTAAAGTGATGTGTGCATAAATTCTGGGAATGAGGACATTTGGGGAGCCATTACTCAATCTATGAGGGTACATATGTATGGGTTTACTTAACACATATTTAAAGATATTTATACAGCACCTATCCTGTATTAGGTGCTGGAGCTATAAGGATGAATTAAGAATTGCCATTTGTTTACAAGGAATTTGTTTTCTTAGCAATGGATAGGCATGAACTGAACGAGAGGGATAAGGAGGGGGAAAGAGAAAGGAATCGGTAGAAGGGTCACTGCCATAAAGATGTTTTAATGCTATGGCAGCAGAATAAAAAGAACTGATCATTGGGGGAGGCCTCACAGAGGAGGGAACACCTGAGTTAGTGCTTCAAAGCTAAGTAGGAGGCAGCAGGCAAGGAAGTAGGTAAAAGCCATTCCTGGAAAAAGAGACTGGATTGCACAGAGTCAAAGATTTGAAACTGCATTAAATGTTCAGAGAAAAGCAAGCAATTGGGCTTAATTAGAAATCTGGCTATTTCCTCTGGAGAGCTGAAATATCAAAGGGTTATGCAGAAGTCGAGTAGCCAGTGGGTGATGGGAAAGCTTGTGGGTTGTAAGGGTGGGGACAGTTCCAACCTCATCTGATCAATGTTTCTGAAGCCCGGTCTTGTGACGAGGATATGCTGAATGAGGAAGGATGTAACGGTCAGGTAGAGGGTTGTAAATTCCATTTATATTTTTGTTTTGATATCTAGTAAAATTAATGGAAAGTTCCCACCCCAATATGAAGTTCTGTAATTTCATGATTCCTGTTCAATTTATTCTCCTAAGGTTATTGTTATGTCAACACTTTAGTTTCTAGGCCTCAATAAAAAAATTACCTTTACTCCCAGGAGTAAACTTTAAATAGCTATTCAAATTAAATTTAAAAAAACCCACTGAATTATTTCCTCTAATGTATACTGATAAAAGCCACATTCTTTATAACTTAGAAGAAGCAAAACCCTTCAGACTGTAAAACAATCAATATTTGTTGTTTAGTTGTTTTGTGAGACTTTATTCTTGGATTTTGAGATTAAATTGAATCAGGAATGTGTTTCTAAAGAGGTTTGTAAATTTCTGGGTACATAAAATTTCTCATCCATTGCTCCTATTTTGCTTAATTAGGCCCTCAAAATTCCCCTAACCACTTCCATTTCTGATTTATCCTGTAGCAGTACTTAGCATTTAGCTTTTATTCTCCCAACACTGAACCTCTCTTCTTGTGGCTTCTCAATTGATTCTACTTTCACCGATTCAGAGTAACTGTGAGGTTGAATAATGACGTATTAATAGAAAGAGCTTATAAAGGGTCTGGCCCTCTGGCAGAATTACTATCTGTGAAATTTTTAATAATTTGATCACATCATCCTTCAAAATATTAAAAATGAAACAACTTTTCAGGATGTTTTATTAAATGATTTGTCAAAAGTCTCCAGCACTTTTTCTCTGGGAAAAAAAAAAAAAAGATTTCTGATCCAACAAGAGGAGGAGGGGGTAAGACCAATGTAAACTTCACAGGGTTCATGGGCACTGGGTTTAGCCTCCAAGTTTCGATTCCCAAGCTTCCAAGCACCACCAGCATTACCTGGATGCTTGTTGAACTAGATTGCTAGGCAACCAGAATTTGTGATACAGTTCACTTGACTAGGGCCTGAGAACAGATATTTCTGACAAGGTCCCTGGAGGTATGCTACTGCTGGCCCAGCACACTTTGAAAACAAGGTTTCAAATAGTCAGGCCAGACCAAGGTCAGCATTTAAAAGTCTCAAGAGTTTGCATCAGTTGCAAGGTCACATTAATGATTTAGGTAGTGTCTATCATGGCTTTCCATTTCGGTAGCATTTTGGTCACTTAGGAATATTTGGAAGACTACCCACACCTGGCCCCCAACCCAGACCAATTAAATCAACTTTCTGGATGTGGTATCTAAATGGGATTATCATTTTAAAAAGTTCAAATGATTCTAATATCAATGAGTATGGAGACCCATTTAAATGGAATATCATCCATTTAAATAGTTACGAAATGCCGGAGAGGCCCTGAGTCAGCAGCCAGGGCTTCTTGGATAAGGACTGTGAGCGTCAAATCTCTAGAGTTGTTACAGAATATTCATAGCTCTCCAAATCCAAAGTATATTGTATCTCCTGAGATTCTACCTTCTGTCCTTTTAGAGAAACACAAATTTAAAAAACTAATGCACTAGAGAATTTAGGACTGCAATTGAGAATCTTTTCACTTAACATGCTCATTGGACTCACTGGAGCGCCAGGTAACGATGAAATGTTTCTTGTCCTCTGACATTCCAGCAGGGTTATTTTTATGTATGTTTGAACACCCGTGATTATGACCAACTTGTCACTTTGACAGACATCATCAAAATTGATTCAAATGGGATCAGAACTTTTCTAAGAGAGAAATGACATCTCAACTAGGAGTCACTTAAGACACACACACTCAGTCCGGCTAACTTGAATGATGAGTAAGGGACTTGTTTAAGGATCAATGTGTATCTCACAGAACACAAGCGAGGCCTCATCAGGGACTGGTTCTGGAAAGCCATCAGGAACTGCTGAAAATGCCCTCTAATCTTGTCTCTGGGCTGCATAATTCCAAATGTGAGTCCTCTTCATTCTCTCTGAAGTCTAGCTGCTCTTCTCATAAGCACATGAAAGGAAATTAGGGCTCAGTCCCAACTATTATTGTCCGCCTCTTCCAAAATTAACTGCCTCAGTCCCTGTGTCCCTTCAAATTGCTGAGAGTCGGATGGGCCTTGTCTGCCAACTGAGCTCTCTCTGGGCCCCAGGCTGCAGTGGCTGGAGCATACAGGGGTGCGGAGCCCCTCCTGTTCTTCTGCAGACACATGGGTGAGGCTGCCAATCCCACCGATGCACCCACAGGAGGAGTTATTAGCCTCCTCTCACTATCAAAACAATAAACTACATACAAAGGAGAAAAACGGTAAAAATAGGAAGAGAAAGAGACCTGGAAAACATGAAAACCTGGCACTGGTGACAAGAACAGTGGTCAAGTAAGAGTCATTTGCTTCACTCATAACCCAAGAAACATTTGTTCTGCTTTGTCCAACTACTTTTTAAAATTTAAGATTCATTTAAGGGTTTGCTTTTTAAATTTTGGTTACATGAAAACATTGGCACAATCCGAGCTCCCATCTATAGAAATTCTTACTTAAAGTGTCAGTCTGCTGTCATTTCTGTGCCCCCCACACTGGCTACCCCACTCCGCCCTCCAGGCCATGCTCTATTAGTCACGCTTTTGTAGAAAGCCACAAAAACACACATATCTTTATTTCCCCTCTTTCATTCACAAAAGACAGCAGCTTATAGTTTGTGAACCTTATATTTTTTTCCTCACCAGACACAACTGTCCTGGAAAAATATAGAATTTATAACCCCAAAAGAAGCCTGCTTTCTGTTACTTAAACTTAGAAGGGCAAAGGCCAGGGTTACCTTTTAACCACATTCTGCTGAAAGACACCCGAGGAAAGTCAGAGTCCTCCCGGGCAGCAGGGCTGGAGGAACCCTGTGCCCCTTTGCCCCCGATCCCCACCTCAAAGCCAAGGTGACACCGGACCCCACAGAGACTGGGAGTAGATCTCTGTGGGAGCCCCTTTTTATGTGCCCTGAGAATTTTCATCAAACTTCTATTAGGTCTCCAAGCATGTTATATAAATGAGAGGAATACATATATTTCACATATATATGAAAATAGAGGCCCCCATGAGATACTCTTGGCAAACATCTTGTCTACTTGCCTACAGCCTACTTGGAGGAAAGAACTGTTATTCACCCTGTGTGCCCACACTCAGCAGAGTGCCTGAGACATAGCAGGTGTTTACTAAATGCCAGTACCTATTAGGGATGAAAGGACTACAAACAAGGTTGCCAGAAGCAACGAGATAGGTTAAAACACAGCATAACCACCCATGCAAAGTCAAATTTATACAAGGTCAAGAGACAGAGTATAATGAAGGGGGAGTCTGGTTACCATAGTGACCCTGTTTTTCCTGAACAAAAAAAAAAACACAGGATTTCATAAAGACTTCAGTAAAATTAAGCCATCATGAATTTTCTTCATTCTAAAATGGTAGTGGTGGGAGAGAAAAGCAAAGGAAGCAAAGGAAGAAGAGGGAGGACGGTGCAAAAATGTCAGGACCTTGGAAATGAAGTAGATGTATTTTTAAACCAACCTCACATGGAAATTATTTCCAAAGGTAACATAACACCTTGTCTTTGATAAGTCAAGTAGGTATTTTCAGCATTTCAACTCAAGCTCTCCCATATTAGTTTCCTGAGACATTATTTTTCAGGGACTGACTTTCACTTTCCATGTGTAATTTTTGTTAATAAAAATTAACAAAGGAGGCAGTGACTTCTTTGCTATTCTGTTTTTAATATCCTAATCTACTACACAAATATATTAAGTACATAAACTTTAAGAATATCTTGAGTATCATGTTGAATTGGTTTTCTATTCAGATAAACTTGCAGGTAGAACAAAACACATTTTAATAATGGTCCTTAATGGTCATAATTAAGGCACTGTTCTCACGTAACCCAGTTCAGTAGGTAGGTATGATGCATTTAGAGGCTGTGTTCTGTTCCTCTAGATGGCAAATAGTGTTCCCTTGACAGAATTATTCATTTATTGAGCATTGTGCTAGATGCTAGGATTACAAAAATGAATTAACACACCATTTCTCTCAAAGAGCTAACAGTCTGTGAGAGGAAAAGGAAATGTGTAAATAAATAAATATAATAGTGCAAGATAGGCTTTTAATGGGTTTATATAATGTAAGGCAGGAGTACAAAGGAATGGCAGATTTTACGTGGCTTGGCTAGAAAAGGCTTTCATAGGAACTTAATGAGTCCTAAGAGATGGCAGATTCTCTAGCAGATAAAGGTAGGATGACAAAGGCAAAGGGGCATGATTCAGGTCACTGGCATATACTTGATATCACTGTTCACAGAAGCTAGAGAATAAAGACAGTAGGAATGAGAGGAGACATCCCACAAAAAAGTCAGATCATAAGGACCTGGTATGAAAAGCAGAACTACTCAGACCTTATTCTGTAGGCAATGGGGAGCCACTGAAGGAATTTTAAGGTACTATTTCCAAAGATACAATTTCTGTGGCAATACAGAAAGTGGATTTAACCTTATGTAAAAAAAGACTGGAGGGATGCAGGTAGTTGTGGAAACAAAAGACAAAATGGATTGGAGACTTAACAGATTATGTTAATGTTGACAGTACAGAGGAGAAAGAGGAAGACTCACAGATTTGTCTTTGCTTTGTGAAGTATGGTGAAAGAAAAAGGACATTTTGGCTTTTACCGAGGAGGTGATAAATTCAACTTAGGACATAGTAAATTTCATGTTTCTGTGGACAAGCAGGTGGAGATGACCAATACATTGGTAATTTAGGTCAGGAGGTAAGAATTCTGAGCTGAGAATCTCCTGTATATGCCTATGGGATACATGTAGTTAAGAGTTTTGTAAGTACACAAGATCACCCTGCTATATGTGGCTACTTAAAATTTAACATTAAAAATCCAGTTCCTTACTTACACCATTCACATAAAATACTTGATAGTTACATGTACCTAGTAACTACCACATTAGATAGCCCACTCAGAGAACATTTCCATCATCATAAACGCTGTGTTTGGCAATACCAGAAAGTGAGTTACTGACCACAGGGAGGAAATGGAAGGCAGAGGAAGCAGGTCTTCCATGGAACCTGAGAAAAGGATAGGTTAGATAAAATCAAACACAAGAGCCAAGGTAGAAGGAAGAGAGCAGGTCCTGAGAGCCACACTGGACATTTGTAAAAGATGTGTTCAATGTCATTTACTAAAATTCACAACCCTCAAGATAAAGACTAGTTCTCATCTGCTGCATTCTTAAGACTACTACTGCCAAATTTTAATCATATTCTTTTGCCAATTTTACTAATTTTTTACATATACAATACAGTACAGGATAATCACTGACTTCATTTCCTTGTACAACTAAAGAATGTAATAGTCTTTAAATATGATCCAAGAAAATGTGCACAAAGAAAAGGTTGTTACTCTATGGTTGGCATAATCTGACCCCTTTTTGCTCAGAATTTTGGAAAATGTGCTAATGCCTTCAACTTACACATACCTGAAAACTAACTGCAAATTCACCAAGATCTGTTGTAGAAGAGCAATTATCTCAGGAATCCTTGTTTACAAGTGAGAAATATTTTGGGTCTGAAGAAAAATTGCTCCTACCAAGAGGCTTTACTGGTATAATGGCATTGGAAAAAAAAATTAGTGTGGAGGGCACAATCAAGCATATTTGATAGTATGTAAGTTTTCAGTTGTTTCCACTACATCAGTTTTACATGCAGAAGACAGTAAACTCCTTGAAGGCAGATAATGCCTAAGACCTCTCAGAGTCTCCAGAGCACAGATTTTTAATTTATGGAACTGGGAAGATTAAATTAGCAATGGAACTCAGGTATATAAAAATATGTTTCAGGACTATATTGAGAAAGAGAGAAGTGTTTTCAACACATGTGTTTTTCTTATAATATTTCAAGTTTTAAGTGGTATAGCAATATCTTTTCTGAAGTCTCTCTCTCTCTCTCTCTCTCTCTCTCTCTCTCTCACACACACACACACACACACACATACCACACATATACAACCATTAAGTCAAGTCAGCATGTTTTATTCTCCCAGAACATGTTGATACCATATGTAGGAATTTGGGACAGACTAAGTCAACTCATGTATGACTGCATGATTTAAATGACTAAATAATTATGATTCAATGATTGGCTTTATTTGTGATACATAGTGACAAGAGACCAAACTATGCAAAAAGATTGCTAATTAGAATTCATTCAGAAATAAATTGGTAATGGTCATGATCTCACAATCTAGTCTCAAATACAAATCTAGTCCCTAGGTATTTCTGAGATTTGTCTGTTTGCTTTAAATCTTCAATACTACTTGATACCTGAAAAACAAGAAAGGAATAAATATGTTCTTTTAAGGTAAAAACTATGATCTTTAAATGTATGATCTTTAACTGAACCTACTACAAAGACAGGGCTGTGATCACTTTATGCTGATGTTGCAATCCAAGGACAATTTTTTTTAATCAGCAATTCACTTGAAATTTAGGAAAACAAACATGAAAATCCAAGATAACCCACAAAATAGTTCTGAGGAAAAATAATTACATCATCACACAAAGTCTTTAGAACATTATATTTCATAAAAGACAATGATAAAAAAGTACAAACATTTCCATGAGAAGCAAAAAAAAAAAAAATGAGCATACAAGAAATTACTAGCATGTATTTCAGTGCATTTATGTTGAAGCCTTTCAGATCTAAATAAATAAAATAAACTTCAGTACACTTCATTCTCATGTACAACACAATGGCCATTTTAGTCCTCTCAGTAGACATACCTTCAAATACAAGGCAATAAATCTAGAATGTTAATATTTGTCTGAAAAGTATGTAAAGAAATAATACAGAGACAAGCAAAGGCCAAATAAAATCACACAAAATCTTCTTTCTCTTGCAGGGAGCCTCCAAAAGTAGGAGAATATTGTACTGGATATTTTCCTATTTTGTTTTAAAATGGATACCTATATTTTGCCTGGGAAAAGAGTATAAGCAAGTTTTTAACAAAACTTTGTATTTATGTACTATTGTAAATAACGTTTTCTTACTGAACACTTTGACACAAAATACAAAAGGAAATTTAAATTTAAATTAGAAAAATACTCATTAAACCCTAATTTTAGCTGATGTTTAAATGCCTAGCTCTACTGTGAATTATGCTACAACAAGCATCTCTTCTCTTTTCTTCTCAACAAACAGGCCCATTGATATTACTATTTTCTCTAGTTTAAAGGCACTAAATAACTTTCCCAGTAGTGCCATAGGAACCTTATAATAACTCTATGTATACGTTTCTTGACTTTAAGACTAAAAAACACAAGAGATAAGTTACCAGAGGATGTCAGCATAATCTTAAGAAGGTTTCAACTTGCCTGACTTGATTTGTTTAGAAATGAAATAATACTTTTCTGTAGATATATCTAGCATTGCTCCTGACATAGTAGGCAATTGATACGTTTCCCATTAAATCCAACAAAAATAACTATAAAGAAAGTAGTTTGCATCTGCAATGACTTTGCTAATTTTCATGGAGTAAATTTATTTTCATAACTGAGCAAAGGGCTCTTTTATGGAAACATATAAAAGTCATTATAGGCAAAAATAAATTTTAGGTATGCACTTAAAAAGTATAACCAAAAACAAAAGTAGTATGATGTTTTTCACAGGATGACATACCACATAAAAAACTTAAAAAAAAAAGCAAAATATTCATTCAAAACCAAAAAATTACTAAAACAAAAATTAATATAAGACTTAATCCATGAAAATAAGGCATATTATAGAGTTACTGAGTTCTCCTGAAACTGTAATATCAAAATCAAAAACATTCTATAATTTAAAAAAAAATGTTTTCCTAATAAGATTCAGAAACAGCCCTAATTTTCCCCACAACTAAAATATTTAATATTATTGGGATATGTTTCTATGCCTTTCCATCTTCTTAGTGATCAACAAATGTTAACATTCTCAATCTACTTTCTTTAATTATAGCCAAAAAAAAAAAAATCACAATGGCTATGAGACACACAAAATGAACAGACAGGTAAATTAAGTAAAAAAAATTCCTTACATTTTAGGTCTGAATTTTCATTGAGTACCAGCAAAAACTGAAAATGAAAACCAATTACTTTGAAACTATATCTAAGAAATACATATGGGAAAATTCTGTTTGGTATCATAATAGGAAGCTGTCATTTTTCTGAAAGTTAAAGAATTTTAATTATTTTAGTTTGGTTCATGTTCATTTGTGCTACCAATACTGCCAAAGAGAATGACACTTCATTATTAATCTTAAAACTGAAGGTCAAAAATCTTAATTCTCTTTTAGGTGAACAATCTGTGAGGCAAACACAGTGACAATATCTCTCAGAAAGATTTCTACTGTTCTTCATTGTTGAAGAGTCACTTTATAATTATACAATTTTTTTTCAGTTTCTGAAAATACTTTAATCTTTGGTAAATTATAACTACAGTGGTATTGTTTGGTGTTGCCATGGAAACATCATCCAAATTTAAGATAAAATAATATATACTGATATCAGGCAGTAAGAACTGTTTTCAGAGAAGTGTCTTATAATATCAATGCATTTAAATAACTGATTAGGTATTTTAATATAATTTTGTTATGATTTTAGTGAACATAACAGAGATATAATAAAAATGAAACAAGTTTGAAATAAATTGGGTGAAATTAATGGATTCCTTCCAAACTTAAAAATTCTGTCAATATATGTCTGAAAACTAAATTTGTTTTTATCTACTATTTATCATCATAAAAATAGAATATTTAATTTATCTAATAGTATAGTTCATTTGTATATTGTAAGTATTAATGGGTTTTCCATAGCTCATTCTTTAAAAAAATTGTTTTGACTTTTTTTTTTGGCTTTCTGAACTAGAAATAATAAAAGTGCTATTTGCTATGAATTAAAATAAAAAAACAGCATACTAACAAAAAGCTTGGGAACATTTTTTGAGGCACAAAATCCCTGACATTTACACCAGAGGTACATGAAAGACATAAAGAGGTCCATTATATCATGTCACATCACAACTTTAAAGATTTTCTTGCCAATACTCATGCAATATGCATAAACAATATGGTTGTGATTTAGCAAAATCTGATGAGATTGCAAGCAAGGGAAAAAAATTGGTAATCCTGGTAAGGAAGAAAAGTTATTTAAGCCTTTTCTTCTTATCCTTTAAAACCCTAAGAGAGCTATATGACTTCTTCCATTCAAAAGGCTGAAGGTCTAAAGCTCAAAACTAGTATAACAGTTTACTATATTAGTTGGCTGTCAATTATTGACAGTTCCTTCATCTTACATAAGGATTAACCTTTGTTTAGTAACATAAACTACATTTTGGTTTTTTCCATGCAAATAAAAAATGCCTATAAAAGTCCAATAAAGGCATAACCAATTACATGCAAATCTGCAACACATCTTATTTTTCAACAATTTGAACACATTAATTTACATCACATATGTACAAATATGTTTAAACGGAAATAAAGCATTCTCTTCAATTAAATTAGATCTGAGTATAAAAATTTTCTCTTTGTAGGGTGCTCTCTTAACTTCCAGACTTTTAAGCAATGACATCTGTGGTCTGCAGTGCTCGCCATGGGAGTGTCTCAGACTAGAGGATGAGTGGAAGAAGATGGGCTGTGCATAATCCCACTCCATGAGGACTGAGGACTGCTAGGTGTTGCCTTCTCACAGAACAGGTCCCTGTGACGCATCCATTCACTGACCTCCATCAAGAGTGCACTATGAGTTTATGATCCACCACTGTGGTCTGTCTTGCCACAAGAGCTACTTCTTTAATAGTCTTCAATTGGCGCTAACTCTGGCAGGAGGTTTACAGATATATTTGTATACAACCTATCAACCAATATTTTTGGTGTATATATTAAATTGTTCAACCCATCGATGTACTGACGCTCTTTTGAATATCTTAGTAATTTATACCTACAGTGTTAGAGAAAAAAGGGAAAAGTATAGAAAAACATTCAAAAAGGAAAACTGATGAGGTATACGCTCAAATACATTCTTATAATTAAAGTATTTAAAACTCTTTACAATGTTTGGTTCTCATATATAATCAAAAATCTTCCCAAACCATTATTTTAAATTAGCATTTTTTACTCATCTTAAAAGCTACCTAAGACAATCATTTTATATTCTTACTATTTAGATATCCTTAAGAAATAAAAAGTAGCATGTTTTATGTTAAGGAAACTCTTTCTATATAGTTAGCTCTTTAACAAAGCCTACAAAATGTTTATATGTACATGCAAATGCATGTACCAGCACAAAATGCTTTACTTCTATACAGAAAATTTCCCTCAGAAGGTGTTTTGTTGTTGTTGCTTCAGTGCATTTTTAAAATCTTTCATACAGAAAATAATTTTGAAGCCTTGGTATCTGAAGATAGTAACTTACCGTCCTAAGAACTGGACTTCACCTCGATGGTGATGAGGAATAGACTTGTATTTTCCCAAGTCTCCCTCTGGTCTTGTTACATTATATCCTGCATAGTGAACTCTACAACACAATAGATGGAGTTGAAAATATAAAGAAATAAAATCTGAATAAATATGGATTACACAAGTTCAATTCAAAATGCAAAATAAAAATGATCTACTATACGTGGTATCAATAATTCAGAAAATACTCAATGAAAAAGGGGAGAAACAGAATATGGGATTTAGAGGCCTTAAAATTTTTTTATCCCAAAGAATCGCTTCTTGGAATAGAAAAGTACAATTTACTTAATAGAAAGGAAATCTATTATTATGTAAGTGATACCTCAACATACCTATTCCAAAGGTCATCATCTTCGCCTCCCCATCCCCAGAAGGCATTAGGAAAACCATTGATCTTTCTAAATTGTTCCACTGTCAGTCCACTGACACCACCGAAAAACTCTTTATATGGCAGACTGAAAGAAAGCAGGATATGGTATTCACTTCTAAAAATGAAATCATAACTGTCACATGAAATCAAGTTTTTAGTCTTTTAAGTGCTTTGTAAAACATATTCCTATTTTTAATATAAATGATCACTGATTAAATCATATCTGGATAATATAAAGTATACCAAGAAATATTTTTATGTTCTAGTGTAGCAAGTATATCTAAAAGCATCATGTTAAACACAACATAAAACACTTGCGGTTTTTGAAATTTAATATTTTGTATTATAAGGCTCAAAACCTAGTGTTCAAAAACTGTAGTTTCACACCAAAAGTAAACTTGATCAAATGCATCAATAGCTATCAATGCAATGCTAAATGTTGTCAACACAATTTTCTAAATTAACTGAACTTAATTATAAGTGCATCTTATGTAAGCCAGGATAGATGAAAATTACCAAATATGTGTGTACTATTTAATTTTGCAATGAATAATTGCCTATTTCTATACAATCTTATCTGCTTGAAAAATTTTGGATATTAGCAAGTATTTTTAAATTCACTAACATTTAGAGAAACTATTGGGGTTTTTCACTAACATTTTTGACAGGTAGCTTTGTATTAGTTTTAAATGTGCAACATAAAGTTTTTCTGAACATACTTATGTACATAAAATAATTACCGCAATAAATTCAATTAACATCTACCACCACACATAGTTAACATTTTCTCTCATAAGGGGTGAAACGAAATTGGGGAGGGGCCACAATGGAACGTAGCTGTGGACTGATTACAGCTGCTTCGGCGGCAGGTGCACTGCAGCAACTGCACCTGAAGGAAGGAGCTTATACTTCTGAAACATAGCGATGTAAACTGAAAATACCTCAATAAAAAAAAAATGGAGAAAATAAGATATAATTTTATTTGTTGTCATGAGAAAGTTTAAGATCTATGCTCTTAGCAACTTCCAAATACACACGACAGCAATGTTCACTGCAGTCACCTTGTTGCACGTTACATCCCCAGGATTTATTTAGCTTACAACTGGCGTTTATACCTTTCTACATCCCCCACTCTGCCAAGCACCAATCTGTTCTCTGGATAAATGAGTTAGAAAGTGAGAGCATACTTTCTCTGAGAAATGATTACATTGTTTTGTTTTGTTTTTAAAGATTTATTTTTTTATTGATATAAGAACCGGGGTACAGGACAGAAGTGCGAGGATCCACGAGACAGAGTGGGGAGCAGAACAGGCAGACTGACTGAAATACACTGCTGAGGGGAGCAGCGGGCAAGGCAGGAGAGGTCTGCTGCGCCATGTGGGTCCCCACCCTGGCCTGCGGCAGGGACCAAACTCGTGCTGCAGTGTCTGCGCCTTGCTTCATAGTGCGTTGCTTAACCCACTGCGCCACCAGGGGAGGGCCCTGATTACACTGTTTTTAATTTGTGATTTTCCTTATATTTCCCTAACTTTATACTCCAGGGAATTTGTCCAAGGAAGTTGTTTATACCCATTCCTGAATAAATTCCTGTGGCCCCAAATGTGCATTTGAGGAATGAGGTGCCAGAGCCCCTAAAGGCATCAGCCAAAGTGGGGCGCCAGCAGAGAAAAAAGTGAGCCCACTGAGCACCTGAAAACCAAGTGGAGGAAAATCTGGATGGGACTATAACAAAGCTGCCTCACAGAAAGGGGAAGCAGATTCCACATTGGAGTTAAACAATCACCTAATTCCCTGTGGGGAAAAAGTGCTATTTGCCAGGTGGGATTTTGTGTGACTACAGAAGATGGTAGCAGTAGCTCTCGTATGAAACTCTAGGGTTATAGGAGAAAGTAATTTTGGTCCCCTCATAAACTAAGTGTACCCCAAGATAGTAACAGCAACACTGACACCCAAAGACAACCCAGGAGATCTCACCAGGCTCACGTGTGGGAAATGAGCATTCAGGTAATAATGCTGATTGGGGTTCATGGCACTATTGTAATTCCCATGCCAGCTGGATGATTCTTACCTGGACAGCAGTTTGGGAGAGACCAGGGATCAGCAGATAGAAGGATGTGGATAAAAGTGTGTTTGCTAATTAGCATGTATAAATTGACAAGAACATTCATGCCACTTACTGTTCTAGACACTAATGATTATAGTATACCCAAAATAGAAAAAACATTAGATAAAATAAAGGTTAAACAGAAAAACTAAATAATAGAAAACAAAATTCCACAAGCAGAAATCTAGCAGTGTTTATCTGAGGATATCTGAGCATGCCTAAACTGGAAAGATACTAATCAGAGGGGCCCAGTGCTTTCAGATCAGCTGCCATCAGTGTAGGGGGCGGGCATCACTATAGGGTACTGTAGTTTTCCTAAGACTGCACCCTGTGGCCAGAATCTAGGCACAGTACGAACTACTCCCTGACTGGCTGTTATTCCCCACAGGCTACATTCTACTTTCCAATCAAACTTTCAAGAAACCCTAGGGATTAGCCTAGGTGGATATCAATATTTTATTCACTGAAAACGAATATTTTAAAGTAAAAGTAAATGTTAATTAAAATTTATTAATATTTAACTTAAAAATATTAATTTATAATTCTTAGTTTACATGAGCTTTATACTTTTATTTAGTGAAAATCAGTTACTCTGAATAAAATTTTCTTCTAGTAGGCTAACCACAATCGTGTTTCTAGAAGTGCAAAGAACAAGAACCTGAACCTGGACGACCTTCCCTAAGGTAACACCAGACTTAGAGGTAAGATACAGTAGTAATAAGGAAAGGGCCTTCTAATGATGATGGCCAACAAAAAAACAAAATGGCATTCTTTTCCTGTTTGAGCTGATTTAAGATTTTGTGCCTCTCTCTGGTCCGTAGGTCAGGCAGCATGCAAAACTGTGGTGGAGGCAACATTCCCCACTCCAGACTATATATATTCTCCTCTCTCCATTTCCATTATCAGTGAAAATTGTGGTCTCTTCCAGAGTTAGACCTGTATACTCTAATGTCAAGTTAATTCATTTCATCACAGCTCCAATGACTGTTTACCTTTCAAGGAATCTCCAGTCAGAGAATGAAAAATTTTCCTATTAAGGGCAAGCCAAGAACTCACAGCTTAAGATGATACACTGCAAAAGAGAGGCCTTCACTGCACTGAAACGTCACTGGGGAGAGCCAGCATGCTCTCGTGCCTACCTGGGGCAGCCTCCCACCTAAGACCTCACAGCAGCCCATGACAGCATCCATTATTCCAAGAGGAAACCAACATTCAGGATGCAAATACTAAGATAACTGCTAACTGTAAAAGCCAGATGTTAAATACACATTTGCTTGACTGTAGAAATCAGGCTCTCTTTTCTTCCACTCTACACTCAAACCTCTGCATGAGGATGCATGCAGGTGGACAAGCAACTCTATACCTCGGCTCCCTGAGAGGGCAGCCTGGAGTTAAGGAAGATAGTGTTTATGCTCTTGAGGCCTCTGAGATCCAGGCACACAATGCTGCTATCATTTCTAAAATATGATTCTGCAAGTATATTGTACCATATCAGAAGACTGCATGTTACTTACATATACATGTATTTATCCAGCTTTGCTGCAAAATGACGAGGCATTTCTCCACATCCATAATAATTTCGGTCATTTTCGGGTAGATGATCTACATCATGGAATATCACACAGTCCCATATACTGTCTTTCATGGCCTCTTTGAAGCCCACATTGAAAAGCATTGCACGGTTAAAGGGTTGTGTGCCAGTCTTCACAGAGAGAAAAGCAGAAATGTGCTAAGGCTTTGTTTTCTGACTATTTTCCATATTTTTCTAACTAGTTGAATCATGGTCAAATGATAATAAATGCATCCAAATAAAAAAGATAAAATAATAACAATTCAGAATTTTCAAATATACTATTTAGCATTATTTAAAATATACTATTGCTAGTTTATAAGAAAACACTGTTATTGTCTAGTCTATTGTTGAATCATCATGTTTATGTGATGATATCCTTTACATTTGGTTTACTTCAAATACATCAGGATATATTTTATGACCAAGGAAAATAAGTCATACCATAGATTACATTTTTAGTGAAGCTTTCCATGCACTGTCAAGAAGAGCAGCAAGAAACTGGTATTTGATTCAACAAATACTAACACTTCTTTTATAGGACATGGTTAGGGAGGACTAGCTTCATATCACTAATGCTTATAATTAAAAACAAAGACATTTTTAGAAACAAAACCAGTTGGAATTTATAATACAAAGCCCAACTTCCTATATTACAACCATTTTCTTTCATTACTAAAAGAAATACATTAAGGCACTAGGGAGGAAAGTTTCTATTTGTATTAGTCTTGCTTCTTATAAAGACTGAGAGCATCTTACCAGACAGAAAGCACAGATATGTGTTACACAGAACCCAACTTCCTATATAATAACCACTTCTCTCTACTTATGAGGGAAATTATATTAAGGTGCATTGGGAATAAGTTTTATTTTGCACCTAATGAAAATTAAAAAAGAGTTACCTGTGCCTTGGAAAAATCCCTCAAAATCACTTATAAAATGTGAAATAAAAAAGGATTATGAGAGAAGCAAATGAGATATACATGCAGTCATTATCAGAGTACTACCTCAACAAGGAACAATCATTAATTTTTATTCCTAAGTCCTATGTTAACTTGAGGACACAGAAATCACTTTACGTTTTATAGCTCCTTTCCTCACCAATGAAGGACATTATAAGGAAAAGGATTTAAATTATGTTATGGTATTAGTACAGCATCATCATTTAAGAAACATTTTTGTTAAGTGTGGATATAATACTTCATGGTTTATAATAAAAATTAAAAGTTCTAGGTCTAATCCATTTCATTCTTCAAAAGCAATACAGTTTTACTTCTCTAGCAGTTTATGCTGGTACTTATCTCCATATTTCAAACTCTGTGATTCCCTTGTCCCTATCATGGTCGCTGAGGATTTACATCACCACATCACTGACTCTCCACCCATTCTCCAAATACAGTCATAATTTTTTTGTTGTTTAAATCAATTGTGTTGACATTTTTAGAACTATATAAATATTACTTGAGAGTTTAGTGAATTATAACCATTTCCTTTCTCTAATTGTCATAGAGAAACTGATTAATGTTGATTTATAACTCCTAGAGTGACAGATTAATAACTATTCCGTTTTCTTAGTGTTTTATATGACTATCATTAGTTAGTACAGGAGTTCAATGACTATGTCCTATATTTATTACTGATATAATCATCTGAATAAAATCATCTCTCAATCCCTCCTCTACTCCCAAACCCAACTCCAGCTCTGACTGCCCTTACTTCTCGCTCTAGTCTGAGTTAATCTGATTGTATTTGACTATTATCCTGGTGCTTCTCCTTCATCCTCTGAATAATCTGTCTTTTCCTTGCTCTCTCAGTTTGTAGAGGCACATCTCTCAAACAGCTTCCTAAGTATAGTTACATGGACAAAACACAGATAAAGTATATAAACATATATATGTTTAATCACTGAATGATGTAAAATGCCATCAACCTACCATACATTTGATTGACATCTGGGATGAACGAAAAATCCCAGGTTAAAAATTACTTTCCCCTACAGTTTTAAAGGCACAGATCCACAATCTTCCAGCATTCAGCCGCACTTAAACAGTCCATATGAAATTTGATACAAAATCACACACATTATCTATAGTCTCTCCAATAGGACACTTCTCTTTTTCATTTGTATTCTAAAATTTCAAAATAATATGCTTCATAGTTGATCTATATTTTATTCATGTGTACACATGGGCCCCTTCAAGCTGAAGACTCATGTCACTTTGGGGAAATATTCTATATTAGTTTTTTGGTCATTCCCCTACTCCCACCCCATGACCTACTACTGTATCCCACCCTCAATTATTTTCTGCTATATTTTTCCAGAATCCTGATTAGCAAGATAGTATTAGTTATCTATTGATGTGTGACACATCATGGCAAAACTTAGTGACTGAAAATATTATTTATTATGCTCACAGCATCTGAGGAGAGCGGATTCTGACAGCACAGTGGAGGTGCCTTATCTCTACTCCATGACATCTGGGTCTCAGCTGGATAAACTGTTCCATGTTGGCTCCTGTATACAGCAGCCAACATGATGCTGGCAAGTCAGTTCCTCTCCACAGAACTATCTGAGTGTTTTCACGACACAGCAGCTACCTTTCCCAAGAGCAAGACATCCAAGTATCCAAGGCAGAAGCAGCAATGCCTTTTATGACTTAGCCTCAAAAGTCACATGCTGTCACTCCAGTTTGGGTGCCCAACGAGTCAGCCCATACTCACTGGGGGAGATCACACAAAGAAAGGCCTTGTTACAGGAGGCCCAAATCCCCTGGGGTCACCATGGAGGTGGTTACTCCTATGACCTATTTGTAGTCATAGATTAATCTTCTTAATTTCTTTTGTTATGGCTCTATTTTAGAAGTTATTTTCTTCAGTGCATTTTCCAACTGTGCAACTGATAGTTTTGTTTTAGTTATCACATGTAATTTAATAATAATGTTCTTATTCTGATTATCCTTTCTAGTGTCCTGTTGTGATTTCATGGACTCATTATCTGTCCTTCACTCTCTATGGATATCCTTATGAATTCTTGTTTTTGTTCATTTATTTTCTTTATTCTTAAAGATTTTCTCTGTTCCCTCAACTGTTCCCTCTATTTCCTACACTCCCTTTTGTTTGACTGGCTTTGTCTCCAAGTCTCTAGTGGATGCATTCTTCAAAATTGGGGAACACGTTACTGCCTGTTTATGTACAAGAGGAAACATTTAAAAGCTGAGGATGTTCTCCACATATGTATACCAAGGATTATGATATACCACTCTTGGAAACACACACACAGAGACACACAGGCCCACACATAAACACAAATATTTAAACCAAACATAAAACAAAAGTTCCTCTTCTCCTCTTGCTTGTGGTACCAGGTGATTACTTTATTGTTTCAGCAGGAAATGAAAGTCTATTCTCTGGAGAAACCACAGTATAAAACAGAGAAGATCTTGATTGTGCTGATACAGTTATGTTGCGGGGCCTTGAAATAGAAGGACCAAGTAAGCCTTCATGCTGACTCTAGTACCACAAGCAAGGTGCCGCCATCCATAGTTCAAAATATGGCAACATTGTTGTTCAAGGTAAAAATCCTAGCACCACTACTGATTCTTCTCCATTGCTCACAATGCACATCCAATTCATCTGCAAATAATATCACTCTTAAACCAATGTAACCCAAAGCCAACCAGTGTTCACCTGATCTACATCTCTTACCTGGACAACTGCAAGAGCTTTCAAACTACTATTGTTTCAGTCATTATCCACTTTGTCATTCTCTGCACAGCATGTCTTTTTACAAACAACATTCCTCTACGCAAAACCCTCCAGTAACTTCCAACCTCCCATGAGATAACCCAAGTCCTCCCCTTAGCCTGTTAGGTCTTTCACTATCTGCTTCTCACCCCATTTTTCTGATACCCTCCCTAACATTGTCCTCCATGCATCCTTTTGTGACAGTGACCTCACTGCACAAATACAACCTCCCTGCATTGCCTGAAAGGCACACTCCCCCAACATTAACACGGCCAACTCCTTACATAACTCTTTTAGTGGTACTTTAACCTCACCTTCCCCAAACACTTTATAACAGAGCACCTCTTCCTGCCCTTAACCCTTCTCTTTCCCCTGTCTTTTTAGCCCTGAAAACCATCTCACACACCGTAAAATTACTTACTGTCCACCTCTCCTCATGAGAATAGGAAGGATATTACTGGTTTGTTCACTGCTCTATCCCCTTTGCTAAATGAAAGGAAGTGAAATTCATGGAGATGATAAAGAGATGAGCTGGCATTTTCCTTTGGAAAGTTTTAAATATTAGGTGAGGCATATTTTCCTGGTCTAATCTATCAAAAGTTCTTGAATGAAGACACCGCTCATGCCCTGGCTCAACTGAAGGAATTGAGGGGACTCCTTCCCCAGTACTGGCTTCAAAAGCTCAACAGGAAAAAGGTCTACTGGTCACTAGGGTCAGCATGAAGGCTTACTTAGTCCTTCTATTTCAAGGCCCTGCAACATAACTGTATCAGCACAATCAAGATCTTCTCTGTTTTATACTGTGGTTTCTCCAGAGAACAGACTTTCATTTCCTACTGAAACAATAGAGTAATCACCTGGTACCACAAGCAAAAATGAGAAACTAGGAATCGAAATGTTGTGTAATCAAGCTTTGAAACAAATCCCTTATTCTAGCCCAATGTTTCAATCCATCTTCTACGACATCTTTCGAGTATCTAGATTTATCCACCACACTGCCTCAGTTCTTGCAACAGTCACCTGGGAGAAGCTCGTGGCACTGAACGTCCTCTGCTCTGCTAAGAGGTCAGAAGAGTGCACTGTCTGCTCCCTGACTTCCAGGAGGGCGGTGCAATCTCTCAACTGCTTTCACCGCTCTATCCTTTTGGTTTTAATAAATTTTAAAATTTTAAAATTTTTCTTTCATTTTCATTTAAGGAGCTTGTAAAGGAAAAGAGGTAAATATGTGTACAATCTTCTATATTTAACTAGGACTTCTGAGCTTCTCTTTTGATTGCTTAGCACGTCTGGGCACCAGTCCAGCAGAAAAATTACTCTTCTTTTTCATATGTGGTAAAGATGTTAGTAGCTTCAAAACCGCACACTATCAAATGCACAATACTGAATTAACATTGATAGGAATGAGATTCAGATTAAGCAGTTTATCAAGTATGGATCTTAGGTGCTTTAAAAAAAGTCTTCATCGTATACATGAAATATTTCAATGCTGGACCTCTCAAGGGAATATCTTTAATAGCACAGAGCTCAGTTCTCAAAACATTGGGAGGCTGAAGTGGCAAAAAAAAAAAAAAAAAAAGGGAAATCAGCAGTGAGTAAAACTCACCAAACTCACCTACAAGATTATAACTATGGCTCTCATGAAAGTAGCTAAAAGTCTCAATGTTTTCGAGTAAAAAACAATTTTCAAAGTAGTGCAACATTTAAAAGAATATATACATCGTTATATGTACAGGGAAAGAATCTTGAAAGCCTAGTTTCATACAGACAAGTGTAAAAAGAAAGAAATCCAAGATGAAACCTTAAGTATAAAAGTAGGCAATAACAGAAGTAGAAAAAACAGAAGTATGGAGAACATTTCTAAAGGGTTCAAATAAGACTAAGAGAACTTGTATATATGGAATATTGAGATGAGAACAATATTAACAGAGATATTAAAAATAGAGAAAAATGTTTCATTTTAATAGGCAAGATTTAAGATGATTAAAAATGGTCACATTTTTTAACACCTTAATGGAACACATTAATAATTGAATTAACAAAAAAACTGTATATACAGACCACTAATAGGTTCAAAGTAAAATGTAATTTTAGCCAAGTGTAAAACCAAGGACCTGTGTTACCTGGTTAACCTTACATCGAACATTTTTACCAAAGCATATCTACAGGTTTGTTAAGTACTATAGACTTAATTACCATTTTGAAAAATATTCTCACCTGTTCAATGACATAAAAGGCAAATTCTAGCCGCTGTTTCTGGAGCATTGGAATCAGATGTAAGAAAAAAATTGGTAGATGTTCATGGCGATTACGGAAAGGAATAAGAACTGCCACCTTTAAAACAAAATAGTCACATATGTAAATAATAGAACTGCAAGCCCAGTAATTGATCCTTTAAAATCTCTGCCAGTTTTAAAAGCATGCCCTTATAAATTGTTTCACCAGAAATCCAACCATGAGCAAAAGCTGGCATGCCCTTGTTTTTGACCACATATGGTCTTGTGAACCTGGGGTCCTCCCCAGGTGGCTTCACAGGATCTCAGCTATTTTAATGGCCATGGTCTTTACTGTGTGACACCAGGGGAAGTCACGTAAAGATCTAAAAAGGTCTAAAATCAGTTTTGTTGAATTTTTGGTTCTAGTATTGAGAGTAGAAAGTCAAAGATTGACTCTAGGAGCTGGTTAGGAATGTGACATTATAGACAAGACAAAAGAGAGGTCCATGGATTTCCGAAATATTTAAAATGCAAATTAAGAGAATTTATTTATGGATTGGATATGAAGAGTTGGGAAAAGAGAAGAGCCCAAGAGTAACTTTTGGCTTTAAAAGAAATCACAAATGACAACTTTATGGCTTGTAAACTGAATTTGACAAAGGCTCCACCTGAGAAAGACTCCACTAGAAAATCTACTACCCTACATATGGTTTATTCAGCTTTGAGATAATTTTGAGAAAAATAATATACAATCATAGAGTGTATAAATATATTGATAAATATATTAACATAGCATTTTTCCCTTTAATCAAATGCACAAATAAACGATACACTGTATGTTTAATTCAGTGGTAGGATAATCAGTTTTAAATTAAATTGCTAACAAAATTATGTTAAAATGCTAAGCAAAATCATATAGGCAGTACAAAAACAGAGAAATCTGTCCTTTATAAAGAAACTTGTGTCTTCTATAATTCAAAAATTAAAGAAAAACATGTACATGGAAATCAAAATGATTTCACAGGGATGAATCTTTCAATTAATAAGAAAAAGGAGCATCAAAACTCTGAAAATCTAGAATAAAAAACATCACCTCTATAAAATGTGTTAATATGATATGGGGATAGGTGAACAACTATTAATCATCACCTTCTCAAATTCTCTATTTTCTGTATCCAAACTTTGTCAGACAAATCAAGTTACTGTAAAATTCAGATTTTGCCTTTGAAAAAGCTAAAATGTTTCCTAAATGTTACTTCCACTAGCAATTTGATCTGTTAAATTTATTATAATTTATGAATCTTCTAATAAAAATTGAAAAAGCAAGTAGTTTTTCAACAGATTATAAATTCAAAATCATTAGCTCTCCAATGAACACAGAATCAAAATATATCTAAACTATCTATGTGTCACTCTGTATAGTAGATTTTTAAATAAATTATAAATGCCAATAGTTGAGAGTACATAATTCTACTTGTATTATAGGGACCTGACATTACATATAGTCAATGGAAAATAACAGCATTTACTTGTGTATTTTTCCACAATCATAAATGAAAAAATTTTAATTAAAATAATTTTATTTAAAGAGAACAAAAATAATCCGGTAAAATTAAAGATGTTAAATGAGAAATTCCACCACTGATTTTTTTCTTAATCCTCATGAGATAAACAGGGAGAAAAACAGACAACGACTGCTCTAAGTTTGACACTTTCATATGTACATTGTTTTACATGGCAAGCTATAGGAGCTGAGGAGGTTCTAGTGCCCTGGACAACCCAATGGGATTCCATTCCCTTTTGGTTTGTCCCAGACAGTATCTTGCTTATGATCCTAAGGTCCATCTGACTGCTAGAGCAATTTAGAACTCACATCTCAGAGTACCTTGTGTACCTGATGTCTAGGCTACTGCTGATGCCCAGCACTACCTCTATTAAGTAGGAACTAGTCGATGGGTTCAAGTATCAAGTGTTGATATATTCAAGGAATTTCCAAATTAATGCAACTCTTAAGCAGTTTTGGTGCCACTAGGTTTCCTCTTAGAATTAGAAAAAGCTATGAAAAGTGAAGGATAAAAAGGAATCAGATGGTCAGATCCCTACCACCAAGCTTATCTGATGTTATCAGTGTGATAATATTTGCCCTTCCTGGTTTTAAATTTGGCTACAAGTTGGTTATCTATGGCATACTATAAATGGGCTATAAAGGCAGTGAAGGCCTACGATATATATAATAGGAAGAAGATATTAAATATTGGCAGAGTCTATATTCAAGAGAATCCATAATAATCAAATGCAGTTAGGCTAAGTGATGAGTTGAACATATAAAAATAAAAACAGGCAAAGTCACAACTCATAATACAGTAATTTCTCCAATGAAGCATTTCAAATATAGATTTTTTTTTTAATCTTAGAAGGGAGCCAAGAGAGAAAGAAATTATGCATGCCTTGACAAATTCAAATAAATTATCATTTTAATAGCAAATATTCATATAAATATTAATATGAGATAGTTACCAAAGACTTTGAATAATATATCTAAAGCAAAGTTTCCGTTAAAAGAAAATCAAATAATTTCTTAAAAATTCATTTTACATATCCCTTCTTGAGACAATGAAACAATATCCTCAATAGCTTACAATTTATTGTCTAGAAAAAGATCTGTGTTCTGTGATCATTTATTTCAAAGTTTAATAGCCTTTGTTTCAGGACATTCTTTTTTACATATACACTCATTTGCTGTTTGAGCCACTCTCCTCTTGATTCATCTTTAGTGGAGATAGACAACATCTGGTTATTATCTTCTGGAAAAACACTTAATTTTCACGAATCACTCCTCATCACCTCTTATTCAAGCAAAATTATCCCATTCAGTCTGCTCCCACTTTAAAACCACTAATCTTACTGAATTTATGTGCCTATTTTTCTTGCTTGTTTATTTTCTCCTATGTAAATCATAAGAAGATTAACAAGAAAAGTGTTTGCTATATAAATTTCCCTCACCAAGTTTCTGTCCTACTTTCTTTCAAACTTCAGGCACACCACCAACTGCAGTGACCCCAAATGGCATGGCTTCAAACTTGCCTGCACGAGCCATCTGCCACTAAGCCAGATGGACAGAAGCTCCAAGCTCTCATTTTCCTGCTGTATTTTCAGTTCCATTTACCTCTTCCTCATCATTCCAGTGTTTATAGGAATTTCTTAATGAGAGGCATTTAGTAAAAAATGAAAGTTCTTGCTCCTTGCCATGAACAGACTCAAATGTCTGAGGGCAGAGTTCAAGAATCCTCAGTGTTATCAAATAACCTGGTAGTTCTAAAAAACAAGGCTGAGATCTATCTGAGGAATCTTGAACTAAAAATGGAACTCCAGAGGCCTGAGCATAATAGCCTAAAATACCTGTGTGGTTCTCTAAGACTTTAGGTAGTAGACCAAAATTGTTCAGCCCTCTTACTGAACCTTAAATGGAAAGGTAATGTCAAAAGTAAACACTTTTAATGACCTAAAAAACATCACTATATTCTTCTTCCTCCTTTTTAGGAATAAACCTACCTCTATATTCAACCTGTGGTAAAACTACCACTAGAATCTGTGGTTTTCAGAAATACCTAGGTAAGATGCTAAAATCATTAGTTTTATATATTTTCCAACTAACTGGCCATAACTTAGTTGGCATTTTCAAGTAAAAAAACAAAATATTAACAATCAAGTTGGTTGCAGATGTTTAAAATAAATTTAGCTATTTCTTCTTTCCCTGTCTCTAAATTCTGTTCCAAGCTGAGACTGGGACATTATTGGAATGCAAACAACAGGCAGGAAGGGGTAGAGAAAGAATAATTTAATTAATTAAATATGGCAAGGATAGTTCACTTCTGAATGATCTCCAAAATCCGTCTCATCTTTTTTTTAAAGATTTATTTATGCACACAAGAGCTGGGGTACAGGCCAGAGTCCAGGGAGGTGAGAGGATTCACCAGACAGAGCGGGGAGCAGAACAGGCAGACTGACTGAAACACACTGCCGAGGGTAGCAGCAGGCGAGGCAGGAGAGTTCTGTTGTGCCATGTGGGTCCCCTCTCTGGCCAGTAGCAGGGATCGAACTCGTGATGTAGAGGCTGCGATTTGCTTCATAGTGTGTTGCTTAACCCACTGCGCCACCAGGGAGGCCCCCCTCTCATATCTTTAGTTGCATAGCTCAGAACTAGAGATTCTGTTTAGAAGGGTTTTGCTTAAAACTGAAATATGAATAGGATTACCATAGAGTAATTAAATAATTTTTAGATCCCTGAACTAGCTTGCTCCTAGGAATTGTACTTTCAATACCGATTCATGTGGAGTTTATAGTTTCCTAAATCAAAGTAGGAACTACCTATATATGGTGTAACTCTCTTCTGGAAAATGAAAATAACCTATAAAATTTAAAATCTAAAATAGACTACTAGAGAAAGGAAAGAATACTGAATTCTTCCAATCCCAAATTATTATACTACTCTGCCACAGGACACACACCTGAAAGTCATGAAAACAGGTACACCTCAGAGACATTAGGGCCTCAGTTCTAGGCTACCACAATAAAGCAAGTCACAAGAAAAAAAATTGGTTTCCTGGAGTATATAAAAGTTATTACATGTACACTATAGTATAGTCTACTAAATGTACAGCAGCATTATCTTAAAAAAACTATCTTAATAAAAAATACTTTATTGCTAAAAATGCTGGTCATCATCTGAACTGTTAGAAACATAGTGCAAACAGACTTGCTGGGTACAGGATTGCTACACTCAATTTCTGAAAAAGCATAATATTTGCAAAGTGCAATAAAGGGAAGCACCCTAAAACAAGGGTAATAATTACTTAACTACTTAAAAAGACAGAATTCTGTCCTTTGCAACAATATGAATGGAAAGAAAGGTATTATACTTAGCGAAATAAATCAGATGGAGAAAGATAAAAAAAACTGTATGATTTCACTTATATGTGACAGATAAACAAAATGGTAAGTGAAACATGCACCAGACACACTATGGATTAGGACATGAATATCCTCCCCACAAGCTGTCACCAGTTCCATAACTTGGTGGGGCTCTGCCTACAGGTATCTGCAATCAGGAGGAACAATGGCCAGATGCAGAGAAACCAGTCTCCCTTCCAGACAGAAGGGAACTAAAAAGTCTGTTTCTAAGTTAATCTTAAGAGAAGTGTTTATTATCAAGATCTCCAAGATACTGAACATATGCACTCCTAGTTTTTAAGTCCATAGGTGCAGCTACAGTCTTCACAAGCAACGTTCAAATGACATTTGAGCAGAGAACAACTATACATTAAAGATAAAATTTCTTATGTTTAAATTCATCAAAATTTAAAGGTATTTCAATATATTTACTGACTGTATAGTAATAGTCACATTATTTATGAAATAATTGACCTCACCTTCCACCTAGGTTTACAATCTTTAGGCTTCCAGTGACCTCCTGGTTCAATATCTAAGTCCTTGGAGAAGAGTTGATGAATTTCATCAAAACTGACTTCACTTACATTGACATTGAGGTATCCCCCTAGAAAGTTAGAAACAGAAACAATTATTTTAGTATTGTTTGCACTAAAGATAAAGTTAGACAGGAAGTTCCAGCAAGATGGCAGAAGAGTAAAACCACCAGACTCAGCTCCTCCCCACATATACAACAATGACTCACAGATAAAAACAACAGTCCCTGAAGAATTTCTGGAGGAAGATTGTTCTTTTGAAAGGAAAAGCAACATAGCAGAAGGGTGTGGGGGGGGTTAGGGGGGGACTGCAATATCATTTTCTTGAGATCCTATCAAGGTGGCTCAACACAAGAGACTGAGAACTAACAGTGATAAGTTGTTTCCTCTTTTTGAGACAAAAGGGCTCATGCCAACATTGAGAACTATAAAACTTGAGGAATGTACGAGAGAGGGGTTACTAACAATCAGGTATGGAAAACAGCAGGGTCTAACTCCAAAGACAACAAGATTTGGGGGAGCAGAGATATGGCGCAGAAAGATACCAACAAGGGTAGACCCCATAATGCTAGGAACCAAGTAGAAGGTGAAAAATCCCACACCCCTGCCACTAAAGGTGCTGAGGCTACTAAATAGTCAGGGAGCACTTCTCTAAGGTGGTAATGATTAGACTGAATCTATGGCCACTGGTGCTGGAGCCAGTGGGAACAGTTTGGGTAGAGGAACTTATGAGTGGTAAGTGGTCCACCTGTGGCCTTACATGTAAGAGGCTACTCACTAAAACTGGCTTCTGTGTCATGTAAAATACCTGTTCTACCACCAAGAAAACAAAAATAAGTAGGGTGATGACATAACTTAATTGCCAAGACAGTACAGTTTATTCCTGTTATCGAATAATTATTAAAATTACCCCCTTTAAGTACTTTTAGTTTAGATGATAATTATATATGGTCACTCTACTACTTTTTACCTTGGTAAATCAGACAAAGAAAATCAAATTTTCTCAACATTTTTCTTTTGAATAAAATACTGAATATTTTAATATTCTTTGGAAAAATGCATGTAATTGCAATTTAACTATTCGAGTATTTTAAACTAATTTTAAAACAGAGTCAACATAGAGGACATGATAGCACAATACAGAAGTTAATTAAGCAGTTAGTGATTTGCAAACACAGTTCAACAAATTTATTTTGAATACCTAATGAATTCCCTTGATATACAAAACTGAAAAACCAGGGATCTCTAAATTCTTCATCTACTATGCGCCTCCCCTCCAAATTAACAAACACATCAAATTACTGGGGTATCTTTACTAAGATTTTCTAATGTATACTACTGAATACTATTGGATAAGAAACCATTTCATTAACTCAATCAAAAGCAGAACTAAGTTCTTTTAAGCTCTTTATCTCAAAAAACAGAAACCAACAAATGCTAAGGTTTCCTGTCTTAAATCTCCTAAGTCTCCAGTGACCATAATTTCACACCTAAAACATTCAGTTTCTCTCTACAAAACCTGTCCTCTCTCCAACTAGTCTATGTTCTAGAAGTCTTCTGCAATCATACCTCTTTCCAATCCTCTTTTCAGAAGAATAGCAGTAGCTTCCACCAGCACTGAGGTAAGCTGGAGGGATAGTATTTTAAAATGTAAATGCTTAGTCCCACAGAGTAAACTAGGAAGCGCCACTAATAATATTTGTGGCTCTTTATAACCCCAAACCTGCCATTTAATGTAACAAGAGATGCAAAATAGCTACTCTTAGAGAGGTCAGATTTACCTAAAGGAAAGAGTAACCTATGAACTTGCAGAGAAAGGGCAGGCTAAGTAAAGACTGACCAGCCAACATACGTACAGATTATCATGACTCAGCTGACAAAAACAGAAACTAGCCCTGTAATCAAATAAAATGCACACAGATAAATCTGATGTATTCAATGGTATGCATGATTGCTAAGATGATAATGATCAGGACAAATAAAAAGCAGCTCATATAAGTAACGAAGTTGGTATTCTTTATGCACTATTAAACCAATTTTGCCCTTTTTTTTCATCTGTATTGCTTTAACAACTATAATCATCAGTATTGTATGCAGTTTTCTCCAGTATTATTTGCAGTGCACATGTGCTAACAAGTTAAGAGACAGGTCTTTTGCCTTACTTCTCAATGGGCAGGGTCTCTCATGCCCATCACTAATGCACCTGAAGCTCATCTCCCTCCTCACTGCCCATCCTCATCCACATTCCTTGAGAGTCCCTTAGCAGTTTTTCTCTATACTTATTTGCTCTTTGTGCTGAAATCCTAACATCTTACTGGCTAAAGATGACCTAGTGGTATGAGGTCATCATGGCAGAGATAATAGCAGTATCATCTTTTTTTTCAGTGCGGGGGAGAGTGAGAAGGACTGGGGGACAGGTCCCCAGGATAGGCATTAGGAACAGTAAAGGTATGATCTGAAAGAAAGGAGGAAAAAAGTAAGCACTAACCATTGGTATATATTAAGGAGAAGACCTGCACACAGGATGGGAAGGGAAATGGCCTATATCATAGAATGGTCAGATAGAAGAACTGAATAGACAAACTAGTGGTGACAAGATTTCCAAATTTTCCTCAGCAGAAAGAACCTCTCAAAATATCTGTGGTCAGGGGAGGGACTACAATCAATGTATCCACCAAAGCCACTTTCACTTCCTGTCTTTGTAGGATATCACCATTAAGGTTTCACTAGAGAAAGTGTTCAGTGCTTTAAAGCCCAGAGCAGATACTTGTAAAGAGGATGTTATTTTTCTAGCCAAATAATTTTTTAAATAATAAATATTCAACACATTGAATTACATAGTTATATTTTCTTGCATGCAAGATAAAATTTAAAGCACACAGTCTCTAGCCAAGGAGGAGTTTTCTCTATAAACCAACAGTTTTAAAAGATCCCTTCACTTAGTCTGAGGTTGTATCTATTTTTTTTTTTTTTGGTATCTTGATGCCAGGTAGGGGTATCTGGGCTTTTGTCAGTTTTATCCTGGGGGTTTTAAAGATGTGAAGCCCAACAATCTGCTGGCAGTGCTAAAAATCTGGATTTCCTCAAGAAATACTCCTTCAGATGAATTCTTTTCCAGAATCAGAATATAATTTTATGATAAAGTAGCACATTTCATCACCCTGGCCTCCCCATGCCCCAGCTTGAGAACCAACCTGAGGCCTAGCAGTAACATGACTTATCTTTACCAAGTACCCATGGCCCCACGAGACAGTGCTTTCCCTAGGCTTATATACGTCTGGAATTTCACAACCTCTGCTTACACAGAAGAAGTCTTACTCAATTGTTCTTGAAATGACCAAATCCAAGTATTTTAAGCAGATTTTTAGTTACACATCCTCTAAGCCACATGTAATACCTGCATACATGAATTATATTCGGAATGGCAAAGTTAGCAATGCCCAAACCTGTCTCAAATCTCTCCTAGCTTCCTTCTCACCTACATTTCCACTCCTTGCCTCTATCAGGTGCTGAAATCTACCCTTAACACAGTTGTACAAAAGGTGTCCTGCAGATATGACTCAAAACAACAACCCCCAAATGTAGCTTAACTACTTGTCTCAATCCTGACCACATACACAGTTTATAAATCCATTTTCCTTCTTTGTTTAAAGCTTCTTTTGCTTTACTCTGAATGACAGACTATAACCTCCGGTTAATGGCCTTTGTTATCTTTCAGCTTTACCTTGAAAGTCACCTGATAAACCTTTGATCCCAGTAGATACTGATGCAAATCATTCCTGAGCACACTAAGGTAAACAAAGCTCTGTGAACTTCACCCAATCAGAGCACCTTACAATGGGCTGGATATGTGTACCCACCAGCCCCTCCCCAAATTATATGTTGAAATCCTAACTCCCAGTATGATGGTACTAGGTATTAGGGCCTTTGGGTGGTAATTAGGTCATAAGGACAGAACCCTCATGAATGGAATTAGTATGCTTATAAAAGGACCCCTTGTCCCTTCCACCATGAGGGGACACACTGAGAAGATGACCATTTATGAACCAGGAAGCAGTCCCCACCAGACAATGAATATGCTGATGCCTTCATCTTGGACTTCCAACCTCCAGAATTATGTGAAATAAGTGTACATTGTTTAAACTACCCCAGTCTATGGTATTTTTGTCTTAGTAGCCCAAATGGAGTAAGATAATCCTATACATTCACATTCTTATTTCCTCTCCCTTCCTGACAATTTTCCATGCTCAGATTCTCTAGACAAAAAACTACCACAGAAGAAAATCATATATGCACACATTATTATCATCATTTAGGCTCAGTACACTGCCTTGAATACAGTGAGCTTTTAACAAAAATAAGTGCATTTTGACCCTTAGGGCTACTCTCGTAGATAACTAAATGGTCAGTTGCCTTTTCATTTATGACTCCATTTTTTATTCCTTACAACTACTTCAAAGACTCCTTCAAAGACACAGTCCTTGGTGGCCACCACCTTATATAAATATGTGCATGCCTTCCTAACTTATCAGAAATGAAGCAGCAGCAGGGATGAACCCCATAACTTTCCCCACTTCATCTCTAAATGAACCTGCTCCAGCATTATTCATCACCTTCCAAAGCTAAATATGTGACCGAGCATATTTCTGTCTCTTGTCATTTTTCCCAAAAGCTGGCTCCAAGAAAGTTCCCTCTGCCCCCTTATCCTTCTCATCTCTTGTCTGCCCATAGTTTCTTTCCATAATGCCTAAAACGAGAGTCCATATCCTCCTAATGACCTTTTCTCTTAGCCCTTCTCTCTCCACAGACTCCTTACCTCCATTCTTCTTTTCCACCAAACTTATTTATTTTTTTAAAAAGATTTATTTATTTATGCATACGAGAGCTGGGGTACAGGCCAGAGTCAAGGGAGGTGAGAGGATTCACCAGAGACAGAGTAGGGAGCAGAACAAGCAGACTGACCGAAACACACTGCTGAGGGGAGCAGCGGGTGAAGCAGGAGAGATCTGCTGCACCATGTGGGTCCCCTCCCAGGCTGCTGGCAGCAGGGATCAAACTTGTGTTGTAGTGCCTGCGGTTTGTTTCATAGAGCATTGCTTAACCCACTGCACCACCAGGAAGGCCCTCCCACCAACTTATTAAAACAACAAATTTTTACATACTTCTGAGTCACTTCTCAGGACAATATATTTTATTTCTTACCTTACCACTCTATGGAAATTGTGCTTGTGCTTGTCACCATTAATCTTTCCACATGACAAATTCAAAATCTTTCACAATTCCTCCTCCCACCTGCTTTCTCTGAGGTCTGTAACAACTAGGATAATCTCTCCTTGGAATCCTCCCCTCGCTGATCTCAGGGACACAGTTTGACTCCCCTATGCCCCTGACTGTTTTCCCTCCATCTACCTACTACCCTTTGCCCCCTCTAAGTGCTGATGTTCTCCAGGGCCCATGCTTTCTTCTAGTCTCACTTTCTCTCATCTCCTGCCAATACCTCAGGTGAAATTTAGACTACAAATTAATCCTCCTGAGCTTTTTAAACAAAACTCTCTCATCACCAAACTCATTAACTTTCCTCACTCTCCAAATGTGATGTTCATCCTGCTTCATTTGCTTCAGTCAACCAAGCCAGAAAGCTAGAAATGAATTCTAATCCTTCACATCTAGCCACCAGCACCCCTGTAGTTCTCTTTGGTGCCTCCTCTTCTCTCTATAGGCCCTTCTCATTTCCTCTGGACCCCTGCAATAAGCACATGATTGTTCTTCCAGATTCCAGTATTTCCCCATTCCATCCGAATAACTTTTCATCAGAATAACCTTTCTAAACTACCATCCTAGTCATGTGATACGTTCCCTGAGGTTTTTTGGTTTGTTTTTGTTTTACCCTTTCCTCCACCTAGAACCTTTAAAAACCATGCACCTTCACCTTAGAGAGAAACATACCAACCTTTTGCCTATAAGCTCAAGGACTCTCCTCCTTATGAACCCTACTTATGCCTAGAGATTCATGGAAGCCATAGTCCTCAATCTTTGGGTTAGACCTTTTCACAAGCCCTTCATCTCCTTGTCTAGCTTCATTTTCCACATTCTTCACTGCACATCCACTTAGTCACGGTAAATTAAACTCTGTTCCTAGATTATAGCTTCTCATGTTCTGACACTGTTGCCCTCAACTACTACTGCACTACCTTACAAGACCCAGTTCCAATGACCCTTTTCTTTATTCTCCTCTTTCCTTCCAGAATGAATTGCAGTCTCCCTTTTATCACATAATTACCCTTTCGTAGTAGGTAGCAAATTATACTACCTTTCTCTGAGTGTGTTACAAGCTCCACTGCATATGCAGCTGCTATTCAAAATTGTCTGATTACTCTAAAAAAAAATTACTCCCATCTTTCTTTTTTATAATATATATACACAGGTTTTGTTACATTAAGCATTATTTGAGCTTCTCCAAATTTTATTTGCTTATTTTCCCTCTTTGCTGATATTCATTTGAATCCATCTCAAATAGTCCTTGTAGCTTCTGTTATGTTCATAAGGTTATCAACTCTAGAAACTACCAGAAACAAAACTATTGAAACTTAACCATAAAGAAACTACTCTGCAAACAGTAAAGACAGTATATATAAAAGTTACTATAACTGTACTCAGTTTGCATAAGAATTAAAAGGCAGGGAAACTTTATAGCTAGATTTGTCTCCATTTTAATGCAAATAAAGTACACAATTGACATTCTCCATCCTTACCTCTCCCAGAAAAATCAAAACATCTATTATAAGCTCTTGTTATTTTTTACCTCTGGATAAAGTGAAATTTCTATTTTACTGTGTTAACAAGGAGAGTCTCACCTATATTTAATAAAGCTGAAGGTAGATTTGCCTCCAAAGAACTGATAAATACTAAAAGTAACAGATATTTTCATTTACATCGTATAAATAATACACATTAAAATCAGTTTTACTGTGTAATTGATTATATAATCATGAAATTAATTTTATCTGAATTCCAACTGAAAATGTTTAAACTTTAATGGAGGACCTCCCTGGTGGCGCAGTGGGTTGGGCCACGTACTATGGAGCAGACCGCAGCCACTGCTGCACGAGTTCGATCCCTGCTGCCAGCCAGGGAGGGGAACCACATGGCACAGCAGACCTCTCCTGCTGTGCCCACTGCTCCCCTCAGCAGTGTGCTTCTGTTGATCTGCCTGTTCTGCTCCTCGCTCTCTGTGGTGAATCCTCTAACCCCCCCACACCTCTGGCCTGTACCCCAGTGCTTGTATGCACAAATAAATAAATCTTTAAAAAAAAATAAATAAACTTTAATGGAAATCCAGGGTCAGTAATCCTAGTATCCACCAGAGAAAAATCTCTAGTATTCACTAGAGGAAAAAACATTTTAAGTTATAGCTAGATAATAAAACGCATCAAATTTAAACTTTAATTTCACTTTTGGTTATTATAGGAAAATTAAGTAACATTCAAACTTAAATGATTTTCATCTAAGTAATCTTATTCACACAATTCTTTTCACTATTATTTGGGGAGATAGCATATTCAATATTATAACAATATTTTACACGGGTATTTTACTATGCTAGTGTCTACTATCAATGGGACAAGGCATCCTGTTAATGAAAAAAAAAATTAAGAATACCTAACTAAGTATAAAGTCCTAACGCCACACATCTCGCCCGGATTTCTCATTCCCTTGATTACTGTTAAGTCTGACTTGCTCCATCAATCAAAGACCTGCAGAGAAGAAATTGTTAAAGGGCAACTCCAATGTGAAATGGGTTGTCTGACTGTGGGTCCTCACCCACATGCTTAAAAGGGACTAATAATAAGACTCAACTACAGGCACAAACAAAAAGGTTAATAAAAGGTTTATATATAAAAAAACAGAAAATGAAGAAAGAAATGACTCAGGGAGAGAGATAAATTCATATGTGTGTCCTACCAGTTCCACTGAGCTGGGACCCCAATAGCATTTTGCTGAAAACCAGCAAAAAAACAAGGACCCCCAAGGCCCACATGTTTGGTTATGTACCAAGCCTGACTGCCTAACTCCATTCTTAACTCCCAGTAATCCTCCCTTCGGTGGTGGGATTTGTAGTCCTTGGATTTCTTGGATCTCTTTGGTCTGGGATGGAGGTGGATATCTGTTTGTGGAGTTCGTTCAGGACATTCTTTTCCCCCAACAATTATATGAAAATAATGTCTAACAAGTTTCAAGCACTGTGCTTCATTTATCCTCACAACACTCTGAGGACTACAGTCCCAAATTTTACAGAAAAGTAAACTGAGGCTCCATTTTGCAGACACCATAAAACTATTGAAGGGGCTTTCATGGCAAGGGGCTCTTGGCAGAGAGGTTATGCTGGCTATACCCATGGGCCCTTTCTAAGGGGTCAGCTGTCTGTTGCAATATTTTCTAACAAATAACCCTCACCCTCTGCTCACAGCTAAATGAACAAGGAATTGGTTGGGACCCAAATCTGGTAGCCCAAGAGGAAGCCTTCTGTGGTTGGCAAAATCAATGGGATCCTCCCTTGTAGAAAAATGCAAGATTCTGAGGGAAGCAGAAAGATGGAGCAGTAGCATAAAGACGCTCAGTGAAAAGGCATGAGTAACAGTCATGACACAATCCCTCAAGCACAAGGACAGTAGTATCAACTAGTGATGGAACTGGAGAAGAGACATGCCAGCATAAAGGCCTGGCAGGCAGATGCTTTTAAACAGAGTTAATTAGTACCCATAAAGGACTAATTAAGAAAATGGCAACTAAATCAAGAACAGAAGGATTTCCTAAAACTACAAACCCTTGAATATGCAAATTATGAAAATGAAATTATTGTAATCAATATTTCAACAGCCTTATTATTCAGTAGCTTCAGTACTACACAGACAAAAGTATTCATTTTTAGAAAGCAGGCCTGCAATAACAAAGTAATGACAGCCATGAAAACCATAGCTTCATTTTCTATTATGAAACAGCAAGGCAATAGCAAGAGTAGAATCAACTGAAGTTTTTTTTGTTTTATTTTTTTAGTGGCGATTCCCACATCAGATTAATGAAATCAGAAACTTAGCAGTTGGACCCAAGAATTATATAATCTTCCCAAGTTTTTGCAGGCAGGAATAAGAGCTGCTAGTCTAGATGAGTGGTACTCAAAGTGGACCCAAGTATCATCAAAGTCAGTGTTACCAGGAATCCATATCTTGCTACATATGGAAATTCTCAGACCCCACTTCCAAGGTATTGAATTTAAAACTCTGATGGTGGGGTCCAGCAACCAGGTGATTCAGATTTACCCTAAATATTGAGAACCACGGTTTTAGATAATATTAAAAGCTGCATCTTTAATTATAAATATATAGACTCTGTCCATAATAAACTGGAAAAAAAACAAAGTCTAATTTTTTTTTAAACAAATCATTGAAAGACATAAAAGAACACTTTAAGATACTGAGGATATTAGAAATAAGCAAAAACAAATAATTCAAAAAGATGTTTATTTGAATTTTTAATTATATAAAAATTAAAAATACAAATTAATATGTACAAAATGCTTAAAGTTAGGTGAGGGTGGGGAGAAGAAAACAAAACAAAAATCTGCCAAAAATAACATCCATGGCCCTCTGAGTATAGTGTTTTAAGAAAAATGATAATGTATAATTTTCATAATTTTGAAAAATGTTTCAAATATAGTACCTTTGATCCCTATACCTCATAGTATACATGAACCAAATGAAAATACAAACCAAAGATCATGAAAAGATATTACAACACATACAGAAACAACAGTCATTGCTGAGGTATATACATAAAACTTCTACTCATCAGTACAAAACCCTAATTAACCAGTAAGGAGCTGATAAAGCATATGACTGAGTGAGTCACAGGACAGAAAATGCAAAACCACTCATAAGCACATGAAAAGTTATTCAAACCCACTACGAATGAGGGAAGTGAAACTAAAACAATGGTTTTTTAAAAATTTATAATACCTGTAATCTGTAAAATTAAAAGAACTTTAGAAGTCAGTAACAACATCAAAGTGGTATATTCATGCTTTTCTACTGGGCTATCACTTGGTACAGCTGCTTTTGAGTACAGCACAGGCAGCGTAACCAGCACTTCCACTTCCAGGTATGAGCCCTCAAGCACATACACACTTGCACAGGGAAATCTTGACTCTGTTGTTCCTTACAGCACTACTTTGTAATAGCAAAAAAGTGGGAACAACCTGAATTTCCACCAGCGGGGTCAAGGACAAATAAACTGTATTTACTTACATAAATTTATTTTAAAATGTACTTTATACAACAACCAAGACAAGAAATAAACTATGTATCAACAAAGATTGTTCTAGAAAAAATAAAGAGAGCAGGTTACAGTATGAAATATAATTTTGAGCATTATTTTAATTTCTTAAAACTTTTGAAATATAACTTTCTTATTAAACATCCATGTAAAAAAATTAAAACAACCTTAAAAAATATACATCAAACTCATAATAGAGGTTCCTTTTGCATAAGAGATAAGTTTTTTCAATTTTTTAAAACTTCTCTCCCCCCCAAAAAATGCTTTGCAAAAAAAAAAATCCAAAACATCAAATAACATATTGCATCATATGAACATTAGCACCAACAGTATTGATCCAAGTCTGGTATGCTCAAATCATGTGATTTTTGTTATTTTTATTATAATACAAGCAAATTGATCAAAATTAGATGACACTTACTCATGTAAGGCAGTTTTTCTGGACAGGGGAGGTATGGTGAATAAGTGAAGTTTTCTGGAAGATACGTTGTTGTTTGAATGAGATAATCACTTGAATTATTGCCTTCAGGATAATCTTGAAGAAAGACAAAAAAGTTACAACTAAAAACTTGTCTTTTGCTTTGTTCTTAGTATGAAATATGTCACAGTCACTGTGAGAAGTCTACAATTCTCAAAATTTACAGGAGCACTTAAACGCAATTATCTATAAAGACCTAGAGGAAAGCAAAACACAGCTGCCATGGTTATTCTCTCATTCACCCCTTTCCACTGCCAGATGGACCTCTCAGCAAGACTTCCCAAACGAAACCCTGCACAAGTCTGCAGTGGCCTGACCTGACCCACGCATGCACACAAAACAGGCCTATTTGGGAGCCTGTGAGAACACCTGCTTCCACCCCTGCTCTGGTAGAGCCAGATCGAAGGAAGAACATGCAAGTCCAGCTGGGAATCCAAACAGCCAAGGGTGTTCAGGATGGCCACATAATCCCAGCACACTGACTCCTGCATCCACAGAGCAGTGGGGTGAGAGCGATGTTTTCTCACCACCCCACACTTAAGAAACTGAGATTTACCCAGTCCACTTACTTTTGTAACACAGCTCCCTTTAAATCTTTGCAACAAATGGAGTACAGTCCCTGGGGAGCTCTAGAGCTGTTATTATAGTAGATCTATTATCTTCATATTCAGCAAGTTGTACAGCATAGAGGACACAGGTTTAGCACCAAAGTCAAATGCTGAGTTCAAATCCCTGCTCCCACATACATTTGATCTGTGGTTCATAGGTTTTCCTTTGGACTGAACTCAGTTCTCATTTTCAGGTTTCAAAAGACACATGTACCAAGGGTTTAGAATAACCTCTAAATTAAATACATATTCAATAATTTCAGCTATGAGTAACTGGTTTAAACATAAACATGTGACCTAATGTAGGACAGCTGAAATTTGTAGGTAAAGAAACAACCATTAAACTAATGTCTGTCTCCTAGAGCACAAACCATGAATCCACAGGAAATGAAGCACTAGCAAACACTTTAGGAAAATGTGAAGTTATTTTTTTAATCTTTAGTAAACTGCTTCTATGACAGAAACATTCCTATCTGAGTCTGGGGGAAAAAAAAAACATTCCTATCTAGTCTGGGGGGAAAAAAAAAGAGCAGAAAGAGAACAGGTATGTGATTTAAGAGGAGAGGCCTATCTGACAGTGACCAGCAAGCAAAAGCTTTCAGCCTAAGTCATCTCCTTATTCAAACTTTGTAAAAACTAAACTCTCTCACCAAGGAAAAATGATAGAGACCAGAAAACTGAATATGAAATGAGGAAAGTCAAAGAAAACTAAACATGTTCATTCCCTGCATACCTTTGCTAACTTAAACAAACATTCATCCTTAAAACAGAGTTGACAGGGATGCAGCTGGGAGCTAGGATGCTACTTCAGAGCAGAGACTCACCCACCTCCAGGCCTATCTGCAGGAAGAAGCCCTACAGAGGCTACAAAGCAGAGCTTTATGAGGTTTAGTAGTCAGGAAAAAATTAGAAAAATTAGAGAAGATGGTCCAATTCCAAAGGACTGCAGAAATCTAGTCATGAACCTGACAACTCAATTGCCAGGAAACCCCAATAAGATAAACAGGGGCTAATGATGGTACAATTTCTAAGACCCTGTCTACGAGGAAGTGGGAAAGCCCCAGGAAGAGAATCCCAACACCACCCCGCCCAATCACCACCACCACCACCAACTCCTCTTTCCAAAGGTGCCCTAAAAGGCACTTGCCAAAGAAAATCTTCCTGTAAAGGGAGTAGGTGACAAAACAGATGGGGGATCTTTGACAGTTTTTGTACGCCCCAGGACAAGGAAGAACACAGAAACCTCTCTAGTAGCCGATATTCTTTACCTCTTCCAAATATATCTGAAAGATTTAAAGATCTTAAATATAAGTGTAGGGAAGTCCAATAAAGGTCTAATTCTTTCCTTGATAGTTTTAAAAATCTATATCTGGATATATACCAAATTTCAAGTTATATTCAAAAAATCCTTTTATGAAAATTCCTGTTATGTTAGCTAAGCAACTACTATACACTGTGGATTATATGAACTGGAAATAATAGAAGATAATGTTGGGAGTCCACTGCCTTTATGAATTCCAAAGACTGGTTTCCTTATATCCTGAGGCCAATATTAACATTCTTATGCAGTCTTCAAATAATTTCTTAATATTATATAGTTAACTTTAAATAAAGTACTGCTTTACTTTTCATAATTTATGATTCCTATTAGTGCTCAGAACCCTTCCCTTATGATTCTGTTTACGCACATTCAACTCACAGAACTTTTAAGTTCTCTAGACATGACTGCAAAATAAAGAGTTAATGGTAGTTTCCTTATGGAGTCTAGAAGAAAAAGAGGATTGTTTCTTTCTTTTTTTTTTTTTTTTGTGCTAGAATGAGTGACTCTCACTCTAAAATGACAAAACTATCAGATTTTTATAAGACACATTAAAATAACTTTACAAGAAATGCAATGTCAGTATATTCACTTCCTTTAAATGCAAAGTTGTGGAGTTAAATTTGTTCTTGGCCACATCATAATAATTACAAGAATCTCAATGCATTGCCATACTTACTGAAATGTCTTTGCACTATTAGAGAACTGTATCCACTGGTACTTAGTTCTTCCCAATGTATTAAGTTTGATATTCACATCTTTGTCAATTGTCTTTGATTTCTAGAATCTAAAAAATACCTACAACATAGTACAAACTTTGCTGGGAGTGTGAATCATCAAAATATAATATAGAACTCCCAATTATCAATAAAAAACCTACTTAACCAATAAAGAATAAAACACGTAAGTGAATCACCCAGTGAATACTGATAACATAAACAACAATGATCTAAGCTTTTGGAGACATTATTAAGTTAGACCTACAAAATCATTATTCCTACAAAGGTGGTTAGATCCATCTTGTATAACTACTGTTTTCAAAATTGGGCGCAGTTTCTAAAGGTTGTGCAGGTAGATGCACTGGAGACTAACCCACCACAAGTGCTGAAAATGTAGACATTATTTCATCTAATGAATGGATGAAAATGCAGTGAGTTCTGGGGCCCCTGCCTTCTTCCTTCCTTCAAGAGCCATACCCAAAGAAAAGAGAAACAGAATGAACACCACTTGGCAGATCCCTTTATTCAGCTTATCACACAAGGGCAAAGAAGAGGACTTAAGGAGACCTTTCAAGAACTTTGCTTTTTCTGCAATGGGGAAGCTTAAAATTATAACAGAAACTAAATGAGAGCTCTAGTTTCTTTACTACCATCTTGCCATGTCTGGCAACATCTGAAGCCCCAGACTATGCAGCCATCAAATAATTAAGCCGGCTTATTTCTTCAGTTATTATTAGTAAATTAATCTTATTTTCTTAATTTGACTGACTCCATAGGCTACAAGGCAAGGCATCATTTGAGTATCTGAGTACATGATTTCTTTACAAAAATGATATATATCTATTTTTAGTTGAGGCTTCATAAAGTCAAGTACAAAGTTAAAGAATTCTTTTGGAAATCAAATATAAATATCACAACCTATTTGCCATTGTTAAATTTCATTCTTTTGTTAACTATTTTTATTGATATATTAATTTAAGGTATACAACGTAATGATTCAATATGTTACAAAATGATCATCACAATTTTAGTTAATATCAATCATCTCATACAGTTACAATGTTTTTCTAATGATGAGAACTCTTAAGATCTAATCTAAATTTAAATTTTTAAATGAGTCAGTTAGTACACATTAATCAAGTCTTCCCAAGAGTTCAATTAGTTCTTTGTATAACTTACTGGCCATTATCTCCTCTATGGCAGGTTATATTTATATAAGTATATGCAGAAATAAACAATTGCATTATGAATAACTATGTTTCTATCTCCTGGAAGTCTGGACAGTCTCATATAAAGGATGTCTTTCTTAATGCTGTGTTTCCAATATCTAGTTAAATAGACTAACTATGTTAATAGTTCAATATATATGAATACAGCAGAACCTGAGTGTTGCTTCCTAAAACTCCATTTTTCCTTTCCCCTTAAATAACAAAACAATTTCATTCAGCCCACCAAAGGTGCCCAGCCCAAAGACTACAATTCCCATTGATCTTACAAACAAGTTCTGGAAATGAGATGTAAGCAGAAAAGCTGTGTGGGATTTCTGGGAAGATTCATTAAGAAGGAACACTCTAATTTTTCTCCCACTTGCTACCTCCTCTTTACTGACCCAAGAACAAATTAAGTCCCAGCATCCATCTTGGACAGAGCAGAAGATGGAAAGCATGAGAAGATTTTCCCTACTATAGCTGCAGATCTCTAACTTCCAGACTTCTAGACTTCTTTAAGAGAGAAATCAAGTCTCATGTGTTTAAACCACTGTAACCGACTCTCTCTTACAACCAAAATCAATCCCTAACTGATATGCAAAACTTTCAAAATTCATAAAAGTGAATAAATTTTAAAGTATGCATTAGTTGTTCAGTCTTCATTAAACCTATGACTTGGTGAGATAAGGAGAGAATTTCTTCTTTCTTTTCAGTTGCAGTATGCTGGAGGAAAGATCATCTTGCCTACTAATCAATTTTAATCAAGCTCAACATTCACATATAACTTATTCATATCCCAGAAAAATAACCTAATTGTGCACAGATTTTCTAAGTTCATTTATATAAATACAGTAACTTAAAGATAGTTAACATCTCTATTCAGTTGAATGTTCTTTTAGTGAACATGTTCACAATCAACTAACTCAACTAAAATTAGTCCTAAAAAACCTTTTGAATATTTTAAATTTCTCCTAAAATTCACCTACTATTTAGAAGCCCAACTAAAGCAGAATACCAGCTATACTAGTAAAATATTAACCATGATGAGACAGTCTTCCTAAAAGAAATTTCTTTGAGGTTAGAAAGGAAAAAAGAGTTAAGAGTGTTTTGATTTGTGGCATCATAAAACAAATTAGGCAAATGACTAGAATGGGTTTTAAAGAAGCACATGACATCAAATTAAAAATTAATATACTATAGTCTCAAATGTATAATTGATGTAAATATAAAACTGATAACCACTTTAACATACATTTTAAGAAAGAAAACCTATGATTGGGAGATAGTAAATTTCTATCAGGTCAGAGGAAGGAGAAGGAGGGATGTTTAAAGTGAAACTATGAAAAAACTATTGATGTAAATTAAATCTTTAATTTTAACTATTCAAAATAGGGATAGTGTGCAACAGCTGAAAGTCAGTCATTGAACCCTTTAAAGCAACACTAATACTTAATGAGATGAAGAGGAAACACTGCCTTATAGAAGCATAAGTACTCTACTGCAATAGATAAAACTATGTACATCAATTGTACCATCATTAAGTCATTAGTTTGGCCTATTACTTAGATTCTAATCTCCTGTGATTGTAATAAAGATTTTTCTTCCAAATAACATTTTAAAATGACAAAAGCAGTCACTGATTTCCAGTTTTGTATAATTTCTCCACTAATCCTTTTAAAGGTCATAAAATTAAGAAACTTCTACAATTAAAAACAAGAAAAAAATACAAGTATTTCCTAAACATAATTGGGAAAACATCTTAGAAAAAAAGAATGGGCATATAGATGGCAGAATGGCTAATATGAATTAATCTCTTGTAGTTAATTCCTCATAAAGATATTAGGTGACTCTAAAAGGTACAAGTTGCCTTTTGTAGTACTTTAATTTATGTTTGCAGGACTTAAAGTATCTTTGCATAAAATCCCAATCACATTTGTGATTATCTTTTGATATACCCTCAAATATGTGACAGTTCTGGGTGAAGAACCTCTTAGTTCAATTAGTAGAGAATACCCTCATCTTTAATAGGGAGTTACTTGGAGGTAAACCAGAGCTTGAGAGATATGGTTTCTGCTTTTTGACTAGAAGCGTAAGAAATAGAAGCAAAGCAAGATCAAGCAGGAATCAGCCTTACCTGTACCGTTGAGTGTAGTGTTTTTATTTGTGTACAGCCTGATCATATGTCCTATTGTTTTCACATTTTCTCTCAACATTATGCCTCGAGCTTGTACCATAAAGAGATATGTGTTGGCTATAAAAGAAAAAAAAAAAAACAGAAAATGTCAAACTCAGTAAGATTTCTTTAATAAAAAATATTCAGAATTGAAGAATTGCCCAATAAACCCAAACTGATTTAACTAGCATGTCCAAAAGGAAAACAGAAAAATAAACTGATTATGTCTATTATCTATTATGTCTATAACTATCAAAAACAAACCACTTTTTCAAAACAATAAAAATGAAAAACAAGAGGCCTCCGTAGTGGTACAGGGTTAAAGTCGCAGCACTATCAAGCTGTTACCAGTCACCCTGGCATGAGTTAAAACTCTAGCCAGGGAGCTGACACCCAGGGTGCTGCAGACCTCTCACCCGCTGCTCCCCTCAGCAGTGTATTTCAGTCCATCTGCCTGATCTGCTCCCCACTGTGTCTCTGGTGAATCCTCTCACCTCCACCCCTGCACCTCTGGCCTGCACCCCACTTCTTATATGCATAAATAAAAATAAATCTTAAAAAAATAAAAGTAGTAACTTCTATGTATCAAATGAAATAACTAAGTGAACAAAATGAAATATCACAATGAACTCCACAAGAGACAATGAAATATAATAAAACACCTTTTTGAAATATCTAAGCATTTAATCATACAGTTATAAAATTTATTTACCCTAAATCTATATTCTCTCACACCAGACCTCCACAAAGTCAAAGATGCCTTACAGAATATAATTTCCAAGTATCTAGTACTGAGATGGATCTTGCTTGGTACCCCACCAAATCTCAAGATGGGGGCCGTGTGAGGGTGAGAAACACAGGGTGAACCACAGTCAGTATCTATTGCTCTCTAAGAATCATTTCACCTTTTCTCTCCCTTCCAATCACAAATCTACCTAACAGGTAGATTGTAAAAGCAGGATTATAAAAGCAGACAAAATCAAAATCAATGTGCATTTTCAAACTGGTCAATTTCATTCTTTGCTAAGTCCTTCAGAAATAGTACTCTAATTTCTTTTTTTTGGGGGGGGAGAAACTGATAAACTGTGAAAGATTACAAGAAGCTCTGCCTTATGAGACACCCCAACTTTTCAGAGAGGCACAGAAGTCAAGTAAGAAGATCCTTTCTGTTTCCTGATTCTGCTAGCACTGGGCACAATCTGCAAGAGATGACTGGATCTGTTTTCTCATCTAAAAAAAGTATTACACTATATGATCTCTAAAGTTCCTTCTAAATTATCCAAGCACAACACAAAAAAATCATAAATATCATTCAGACAAGAGCTGGGGAGACATATTATGTCAAAACCAAGAAATGATAAGTCTGAGTTAATGACTCAATTTTAAAATAAAGTGTCTGTGAGCACATCAATGACATTCTTGAAAAACAAATGCTGAATGAAAAAGTTTAAAATGTCAATTTTCTGGACCCTGTTACATTCTGAAGATGGTAAATAAAGATGAGCAAATGTAATATTTGCTATCTGCTTCCCACTTTTTATTTAGATTTGAACTTATTCAGAGTATGAATAAGCAGAAACTTAAAGTAGTAATCTGCTTCCTTTATTTCCCATAAAAATACAGAAGTTCAGATTTCACATATCCTTTACCTCAGTCGTTCTTAAGAGCACATCTACATCCGCTCTAGAAAGCAATCCTATAATTAGATTTAACTTGTTTAGGCTTGAATTTATTACACTGGATTACAAGTTTTTATTATGTGTTTTCTCTAGAGTAGACTTTAAAAGAAAAAAGAGATAAAGTGTGAAAAAATCACGAGAATAGCCAACAGGAAATGTGGGGGAAAAAAAACATTTAATAAAAGTCAAGTTAACATAGCAATTCCACATTAAACCAAGATGTAAAATTCAATTAGAATGATGCAAGAGAACAAAACCAATCAAATAGATTACAAAAATCAACTGATTTACATCTTGGATCATTTAACCCTATAGTTACCTGTGGAATTTGTTATCAGTGAAAATAGTATGATATTTGTTCTGCACCAAAAATCTTATCATAGAGCAGCAGGACTGAGCCTATGGGTTAAGGTTAAAGTCTGGGAAGCAATACTGGCTAAGCAAGGATATGCTGAGAACATATATGCATTATTGTGTGTCCTATTTTATTGATTTTTTAAAACTATATAGCTTCTACTTTTTTTTTTTTTAAGATCTACTTATTTATGCATGCAAGAGCTAGGGTATAGACCAGAGGTGTGGCATGTGAGAGGATTCACCAGAGACAGAGTGTGGAACAGAACAAGTCAATTAACTGAAATAGACTGTTGAGGGGAGAAGTGGGCAAGGCAGAGAGGTCAGCTATGCCATGAGGGTCACCTCCCTGGCCAGGGATTGGACTCCAGCTGCAGTAGCTGTGGATACCCCATAGTGCTGTGCAGTGCTTAACCCCTTGCACCACCATGGAGGCCCCCATATAACTTTTACTTTTAATGAATACCATATTCATACAAAAATTTGACTGACATCTTCCAACCAAATCAAATTTAAGTAGCAAGGAAGGAAAAGATCTGGGATATAAAAAGAATAACCAAAGTCAAACTTTCCTAAAAACTTTTTTAAAAATCAGTTAACAAAACTTAAAAATTATTACTGACACCTGTGACAAAAATGAATCATTTGCCAGAAGAAAATAATGACCATCAGATGGATTAAAATAAAATAGAGGAAACCTCGATGTCAAATGGAAAAGCTATTAGTTTATTTTAAATCATTTACAGTTAATTGAGTTTCATTCCTTAGGTTAATAGTCCTCCAGGGCTTAATCCCTAAAGATCCAAACCCATTAGGGGATGAAGCTGTGTTTAAAGGACAGTCATTGTTAACAGGAAGAAAGATACCCATCTAGGTGTGTCCCTGGGACATTGAAGCGGCACAATGACAGCTCCCATTGTCTGACTTCCTAAGGTCTAAGGCTACATTCACCCTCACCTAAAGAACATTGTGCTGCTAATTACCGTTAGTATGAAATGTAATGTTTTACTGGCAAGTCAATAGTTAAAGGAAATCCTTGTATAAAATGTCTGTTCTAAATTTGAAAACTACATTTCAGAAAACAAACAGGGAACTCTCAGCACAGCCTGCAGTCTCAACTCAGAAATAAGCTAAAGCCTACCCCTGCTCAATTAAACTGTGCCATATGTTTTCTCGTTTAATTAATTTGCTATTTGCCTCTGCAATGTGAGCATAAATTTAATGTATTTACCAGTTCTGCTGGGGGGAGAGTACCACACCTTTAAAATAAAACCTTCAAAAAAAATCAAGTTTAGGGTCTCCCTGGAGGTACAAGGGGTTAAGCACCGCACTATGAAGTATCCACAGCCACTGCAGCGTAAGTCTGAGTTCAATCCCCAGCCAGGGAGGGGACCCACATGGTGCAGCAGACCTCTCCTGTCTCACCCTTTGCTCCCCTCAGCAGTGTGTTTCAGTCGATCTGCCTGTGCTGCTGCTCCCCACTCTGTGCCCCGTTTCTTGTATGCATAAATAATTTAAAAAAAAAAATAGCTTCTAGGCATCCTGAGTTTATGAAGAAATTTATGAATTTACCTCACTGACTAAAGAAAATTACGGAATGCATTTGCTATAAAGCTATTGTTACAGGGCAACCCTAATATAAAATGGGTTTGCCTGACTGGGTTTTTAACACAATGTCTCCCCTCTCCTTTCTACATCCAGCTTAGTAACTTAAAAGTGCTGGACTCAGCTCTGCCAGCCTGCAGTGATCTAGAAAGGTGTGCTGGGCTTTAAGGGACTCAAAGACAGCATTCCTCTCATTCTGACATCCACGTTCTTAAACACACTGCTGCAGTCACTAGGTCCTTTAACAAAAGGGAGGCCAAGAAAAGAACTGAGTTTGAGAGGGAGATAATGTTGGTCACTCTGTAACAAAATTATAATTCTAACACAGGAGCTGAAAAAGAAGGGCTAGAAGTGCAATATGGTGAGACATTCACAGGAAAGTGGGAGCCAGAGGGGTGAATTACCACAGGTAAAAGTATCTAGAAAACAGGTAAGAAGGTGGAATTCAGGTGTACAGGACAGACTTCAAACGGGGAGCACAAAGATAAAACACTCCAACATGAATTAATCTGAGTTTGAACACAGTGAAGAAATTAATGAAATGAAATGAAAGGGCTGATCAACAGTGTCCAGTGTCACCAGCTCAGAACAAAGACTCAAAAACAGTAGCTTTAAAAAGTAAAGGCGGGCCTCCCTGGTGGCGCAGTGGGTTAAGCAACGCACCATGAAGCAAACCACAGCCACTGCAGCACGAGTTCGATCCCTGCTGCCGGCCAGGGAGGGG
>JAGFMF010011668.1:12456325-12485349 GCA_019455555.1 Galemys pyrenaicus | reverse complement strand
CTTCCGTTGATCTGCCTGTTCTGCTCCCTGCTCTCTGTGGTGAATCCTCTCACCTCCCCTCCACACCTCTGGCCTGTACCCCAGTGCTTGTATGCATAACTAAATAAATCTTTAAAAAAAAAAAAAAAAGTAAAGGCAAATACTCAGTGTCTGCTTCTTGCCAGGCATCCTTAGAAGTGCTGTGCATACAATTATTTAATCCTAACACTCAACAGTTACTAGTATTATTCCTATTTACACATAAAGAAATTGAAACATGGAGTTAAAATAACCTGCTCAAAGTCACACAACAATTAGCAAATGGTGGAGCTAGAACTCAAACCTAGGAGTCCAATATTAGCAATTTAGTCCTCTTACCACCAGGCCATTTTGCCTCTTATTTTCAAGAGATAAATGGTCTTCACGAGAGCAGTTTCAGGACAGCAGTGGAAACAAAAGGAAGACAGGAAAGAATGAGGTACACAGTGACAAAGTGAAAGTAGCTATGTTTCAAAAAAGGTTAAGTGACAGCAAGGTCAATGAAAATTGCTTTGGAACATGAGGGACTTGAGTGTGACTGTGGCCTGAGTGGAGAAAGGGAAGAGTACATTTAAATTTAAAACCCTAAAAGACAAAGGAGGGAAAAGAACATTTCCACTGAGAGTATAAGCAGTGGTTCTGGGGCACATAGACAGCAGAGATGCAGCGCACATCCAGGGAATAATAATGCAAGCTGAAGGGTTTAAATAATACAACTAGACTAGAACAGAACATAAACTTTAAAGATCCAAGAAGATAAGGGAAATGAAAAACCAGAAAGGATGGGGAAAGTTCCAGATGTCATTGTGAAGATGAGAAGTCACAAGTTTAATAAAGGTAAGAAAGTGCCAGAAGTGGAAGGTTAGGAAGAATGTGGCCTGGAGAGATATATTGGCAAGCTGGCCACAACTCTAAGGACACCCTAAGCACGTCCACACAACAAGGACCAGACTTCCTGGGGTTACAAACAGGGACCGGGGGGGATAACGGATGGAGCAGGATCCTTCTGAATTTCACACAAACTGCCAAAAACATCCAGGGTGCAGAATGTGACAAGCAGATATTTCTACAGAGAAGAGAAATGAATTAACATTTATTGAAAACCTACACTAGCCAGGCACTGAACTAGCAAAATAAACACATATAAATATACATATATAACTGTACATTTAATTCTTATAACCACCTGTACCAGGATGAATGTAGGTCCCTATAAAAGGTGTGTGTACCTTCTAATTTCCAGAACATATGAATGTTTTCTTATCTGCAAGGGGAATCTGCAGATTTAATTAAGGATCTGGAGAGGAGGTGATCATCCTAGATTATCTGGGTGAGTCCTAAATCCAATGACAAGCACCCATAAAGGAGAAAAGGCAGAAGATTATTTTGCCCATGATCTTGTATACACACACACACACACACACACACACACACACACACAAGAACGCAATGTAAAGATGAAGGGAAAGTTTGGAGTGATGTAACTACAAGCACAGAAAGGCAAGGATAGCCACCAGGCACCTGTAGCTAGAAGAAGCAAGGAAGGGATGTCCTTGAGGACATCACAATGAGTATGGCTCTGCCTGCACCTTGATTTCAGACTTTAGGCTTCCAGAAGTATAGGTAATAAACTTCTGTTGCTTTTTTTTTTTTGAAGATGTATTTATTTATGCACACAAGAGCTGGGGTATAGGCCAGAGTTGCAGGAGGCAAGAGAAGTCAACAGAGACAGAGTGGGTTGCAGAACAGGCAGATCCACTGAAACACACTGCTGAGGGGAGCAGCGGGCAAGGCAGGAGAGGTCTGCTGCGCCATGTGGGTACCCTCTGGCCGGGGATCGAACTCTCACTGCTGTGCCACGGATGCCTTACAGTGCACGATCAACCCGCTGCACCACAAGGGAGGCCGAACTTCTATTGCTTTAAGCCAATGGGTATGTGGTAATGCGTATGATAGGCCTAGGGAACTAGTGCACCATCCTATGATGCAGATATAATTTTCCCTATTATAAGATCAGAAAACAACTCAGAAGTTACACATGTAAAAATTTTAAAATCGGGATTCAAGGACAGTAATTCAAGTCTAAATGACTCTAAGGGACAGATATTTGGAAGAAGCAACTGTAAGTCATAAAAGATAAGGGAGAACAAAAAAAGAGGAGAATCTTCAATGTAAAAAGTTATGAGAAAAGTCACACTGGGGGAGATAAATCAGGGTTTAGAAATATTGATAAAGGGGGAGAGGAGTAAGTCAGAGGATGCAGTTAAAAGTCACAGATAATACAATCTCCCATACTATCTACTGAATAAATAAGAAAAAGAACAATAAGGAGAGACAACAAAATAACACTTACATATGCTATACTACTGGATATTAACAATAGACATCTGAATGATGTATACCTGAATTTCTAAGAACTCACAGTTATTTAAACATCTAAGTCAGATACTGAAGACTTTTTTCTTTCCAAATTAATTCCCTTGATCAATAATTACTCATCCAAGTTAGTAAAGTGAAATATATTATTTCTAATCATAATATTGTAAACCCCAGGATTAGGCCAGACTACATATGAAATATAGTTCACACTTATCCTAAAACTTAAAGTGCTTTGCTTAAGAACAAAAACACCAAACTTCTAGACTGTGCCAAAATATTATGCAAATAATTGCCTTTATGTCAAAGTGCCATTTAAACAGAGTATCTTAACATGGTGGTAATTATCTTAAGGTCAAGAAAATCTACAATGCCAAAAATTATCAACCTATAGTAGTCTTCATCTTTCAAATAAGGCATCATTGGTTAACTAATGAATAAAGAGAATGAAAGAATTCTGTCTTCAGAATTCCTTTTTAATCAAGCAATAATGAAAATAGTACATATACAATATACATCAACTTGAGCTCTTAGTTGATATAGACATTATAAACTAACAAGAAATTATTTCTGCAGCAATTTAACAATTTTATCTTTCTTTAGAGATTATTTGTGTTTGAATACTGATCAAGGTTACATATTTTTAAATAAAATTTGACTTTTCTGATAATCTTATTAATGACATTCAGGGTAGAGACATGTTTATTCAACATATACATAATGAGTTAACTACCACATACCAGACCATGGGGGTTCCTGGGTTAAAAAACAAAATCTGAAGCATAACTGCCCAAAATACAACAAAGCATAAAATTGCTTACAACATCAGAAGTATTTTGCAACAACCAGATTATCAGTTCAGCCTAGTTTAATCTGATAACTGAAGTCTGGTAGTCTCTGAAACTAGAAATGTGAAAACCATTTAACCGAGCACACTTTCATTTGTTAACTTTATTCACTTAAAATAAACACGAGATTTCTTTCAAAGTGTGACAGGAGTCTGAACAGTTAAGAGTATATAAACCACTTTGGAGAAAAGTACAATCAGGAGGAAATGAGGGAATTGGGGAGGGAGGAATATGGGTGATCAGATTTTAAAAATGTACTCAGTAAGAAACTTCATGAAATTATAGACTAAAAGATCAAACCATAAATAAACACACCCAGGAAATACTATAAAATCATTTAAAATTAATGAGTTCAGAGTACATAAGGCAAATATGAAATGAATCTCTAACCACTTAGGAATTCTGTCATAATGAGAAAAAAAGTGACAACTAGCTGAACTATATTTTAACAATCATCCCAGATTTTCTTGTGTTTTCATAATTAAAATACCTTTCACAGTCTCAACTTGCTTATTCATACAAAAGGAAAATGTCTGTAAAACAAGCATAAGAGATGAGAACACCACATGGAAAATGAATTTCAAAGATCTCCAAAGCTAGGCGTAGTTTCAAATCAATAGACATGACTTTAAAATTCTCTACATTAGGTCACTTGATCCAAATGAAAATAAAATCCAATTTTTCCTTGTCTGAATTGCACTATAATTAGAAGCCATAATTTCTGATTGATTAAATATCAGAAAGGCAATGAACACTAGCATAGATTCAGAAAAGTCCTATGAATATTAACAAACCTCAAATACTTAGAATAAAACAAAAGATACTTTGAAAAAGATAGCCTGTTATAGTAAACAAACTCATATAATTACTTGTAGAGATATTATAAAAAGACTTTTCTAGCCAAGTGCTATATGAAATGTTTTTTGAAATTATTTTCACTGGCAAACATGTACAGCTATATTCTTTATAACTTTTACTGATCCTGTTAAGTGAATTACAATGTATCTCTTAATAACTAAAAACATAAGATAACAAGTTAGGATCAACCTATAACTCAAAGACATGGTCGCTGCAGAGTCATACAGAAATATATGATCCTGACTGTTTTACTCTATCTCCAGGAAATTATGATGCAATAAACAAGTTAATCTGGTTATTAAAAAGCTTAGTTCAATGAAAAAACAAGAGATATATATATCAATTTTTTTTAAAACCTAGGTCATACTTAATCCCACCCCAACATCATTTGTATTGTTTATCAGAAATGAAATTCCAGAATCCAGAATTACCTGGGGTATGTATACATAAAATAATTCAGAATCAGAATCTCTGGTAATGAGCTCAGAAATACTTTTATATAGACAACCATAAACAAACATACTCATCTTCTAAAACATCACTTTCCTGATGTGAAAGAATGAAGGCCTCACACTCTGAGACTTCAAACTATACTACAAAGCTATAGTAATCAAAATAGAATGATACCATAAATAAATACACATTTGTATAGCCAGTGAATAACACAAAGGAGCCAAGAGTCATACAATGGAAAAGGAAAGTCTCTTCAACAAATGGTGTTGGGAAAATTGAAGAGCTACCATCAAATGAATGCAGATAGACCACTATCTCATACCATTCACAAAATTAACTCAAAACAGATTAAAGACTTGGATATATAAACCAAAAACTATATAGAAGAAAACAAAAGCAAAGCACTCCATATTGGCTTTAATGATGTCTCTAAGGGGACTCAATTACTGTGGCAACAGAAACAAAAGTAAAAATAAACAACTGGTACTACATAACACTATAAAGCTTCTGCCCAACAAAAGAAACTATCATTAAAATGAGGAGAGGCCCTATGAAATAGGACAAAATATTTGCACAGCATATATTAAATAAGGAACTAATAGCCAAGATCTACAAAGAATTCATACATTTCAACAATTAAAAAACAAGCCAATCAAAAAACAAGAAGCACTAAATGGACACTTCTCCACAGAAGACACATGGACATCTAAGAGCCACAGCAAAAAATACTCATCAGAGAAATGTAAATCAAAACCATAATGATACCACCTCACATCTGTGAGAATGGCTCATCTCAGAAAGAATAGAAACAAGTGCTGGTAAAGGTATGGAAAAAAAGAAACCCTCTTACACTATTTATTGGTGGGAATGTAGACACTTTCAGGCACTATGGAAAATAGTACAAAGATTTCTCAAAATATTAAAAATGATCTGCCATATGACCCAGTAATTCTACTCCTATAAATCTATCCAAAGAATTCAAAAATTGTAGTTTGAAGAAATATATGCACTCCTATGTTCATGGCAGCCCTATTTACAATAGCCAAGTAATGGAAATAACGTAAGTGTCCAACAACAGATGGGTAGATCAAGATGGGTGGTACATGTATGCCATGGAATACTAGTCAACTACAAACAAAAAACAGTGCATCCCTGGTGGTACAAGGGGTTGTGTCTCAGTACTGTGAAACTGTCCTAAGCCACTGCAGCAAGAGTTCAATCCCACCAGAGACATTGTGCCTCAGACCTCTACTGTCTCACCTGCTGTTCCCCTCAGCAGTGTATTTCAGTCAGTCCACCTGTTGTTCCCCACTCTGTCTCTGGTGAATCCTTTTGTTGCCTACACTTCTGGTCTGTACCCCAGTTCTGTATGCATAAATAAATAAATCTTTTTAAAAACACTGTACACATAAGATCTTATTTATTAAACATGGATAGAACTGGAGGGGATTATGCTAAGCAAAATAGAAGGAGAAAGACAAATACTGGATGATTTTGTTCATATATGAACTATAAAGAAACAAAAGAAAGGAACAGACAAAACTAAACCAAAACAAACCCTAGAAATCTGGCTGAGAACTGAGTTTAACAGGGAGGATTAGGGTAAAAGGTGAAGTTTGGTGGGGTACCCAATGGACTTAGGAAGAGATTTTTGGTGACAGATATATAGTGTGGTAGCATATATCTGAAGTGATGTGAATCTGTACCCCAAAACCATATATAGTATTGTAAATCAACTTTATTTCAATAAAAAATACATTTTAAAAAATGGAGGGATATAAAGGAACAAACTATACAATATCAAGAGGACAACCAGTCATGTCCAAAATTATTGTATACCATAGGACAACTGAAACAATTTCTTCATCCAATTAATACCATGGGGAGAAAAAGAGCTAGAGAAAAAGGGTTGTTCTAGTTAAAAAGACACTTGACAGACAACATTTAAGAGTAAATGAAACCTTGAACAGTAATTTGAACAAATCATACACAGTAGTCCTAGGAAAGAAAATTTGTATATTGATGAAGTCTTGATAATGTTACAAACATCCAAGACTATGAACAGTGAAAAAAAGTAGTATATTTAATATATAACATGTTAAAATATAAGCTCCTGTGAAGTCTTTATGTAGAAATGGTCAAAATACAATGGTTCTCAAAGTCAATTTTGATCCCCCCCCAAAAAAAGTACATAAGTGAAAATCATTGGTTCAGTAGTTATCTAAATAAAATTCTGATAACAAGTAAAAAATAGAATCTTCTTCTCATACTAATTTAACTTATATTAAATACACCTCTTTGAAAATCTTTCTAATTTAATTCACTCAGACATAGAAAAATCTATTTACCCCAAATTAGCAAAAAACACAATGATTTGGTGGCATCAGACTTATTAGTAGCTCAAGTAATAATGATGAATACAGACACAAACAAAAGCCTTATTTATTACACCCCTGGTGTAATACACTTTTTCCTGGTGGAAAAAGTGAATTACAAATTTAAGACTTAAAAAATGGCTAAGTATGTCTTCCTAAACATTGTTCAGTGTCACATAGCCAAAAATATCACTACTGACAAATATCCTTTAAATTATCTTTTCTAATTTAACTAAGGAGGGTTTTTGCTGCAACTTAACCCAAACGCCACCAAATTCTGCTATTAATATATGTATATATGCCACATAAAGTTGGTCCAATAAAGGATTTACATGCTAGATAAAAAAAATTGTGTGCTACCTGAAATTGCCTGCTGGGCCCAAACAGGAGGTAAAACAAAAATAGTAATAATTGGAGTAAACTAAACATTTCAATATGTTAACAGCATTGTAGGAATCCTTGGAAATCTAATTTTTAATCTTCAATTGACCTAATCTTTAACTAAACTCACAGTATTACCTGTATATTATTCTTTTTTTTTATGCTTATGAAATTCAAATGTGGAAATATCTATGCAACAGCAAATCACTGTTCTCCAGGAATTAAAAAGACAAAAAGGGGGAAAAGGTTCAGAGATAAAAGTGCAAAAAAAAGAGAATGAAAGATGACTGGACAGGCTGCTCTGATTAAACTGGCAAATTGCAGCCTGACGCAGCAGTGACAAGTCAGGGCAGCCAGGAAACTGACCAGAATGAGGATGAATGCTGTAAACACACAAAACCTAAGGAGCCTTTGATTCTCTAGAAACTCCCAAATATAACCTTGAAAATCCAAGCTCTAGAAAAGTACTCTGCAATGTGCCTCCTCTTCCACTCATGCAGCCTCCTCACACAGCACGTTTTCATCTAGGTTACAGCAAACATGAAAGGCAGGTCTCCAGAGAGGGCACAAGAGTCACAAAAGGCAGTGCTGGCAGAAGGGAGGACAGGTGGAAGAGCAGGTCTGTCCCTTGGATGAATGAGCAAAGGTGGAAATAAGTTCACACATTATAAACACTACACTACACTGTAAGGGACTATTAGAAGTTGTCTATGCTCCCAAACAAAGTACTTTCTCTAGGCTTAACCAGTGACCACTTATCCCCTAGTTTGAGAAGATGTATTGGAAGGAGCACTTATTAGGTCACTTGTTTCATTGTTTATAACTCAGAATGTTCTAGTTTGGTTTCTTGACACTGACCTAAAACTATGGCTCATTATAACTACCCTCATTACTATCCGAGGGTATCCCAAAAAAGTTAAGCACTCCTTTGTAGGTATCCCCAACTTTCCCTAATCTTTCAATTTTCCAGTGTAATAATAATCAGTCCCATCAATTGAAGCACAGACATCCTGAGCTATACATTTCAGCCCTTTCAAAAACTGTCTGCTTCAGCATTTCCAGAAATCATATGTGAGACTTTGGGCAAGTCACCATCTTTAGGCACCTGCCCTCTCCTTTTTCCTTACAATAAGGCTATCCTACTAGCACGGAGCTATGGGTGTGGAAGGGACGTTTCCATGGAGCTTTAATAGTGGATAGAACAGTAGGGTACCTTTGAGACTTACTCCTGGGCTTCCTTGCACATAGCTTTGGCTCCAGAAATACCAAGCTCTCCATGTCCATGGTCCCTGTGGCCCTGAGCCCACAGAGAGAGGAGCAAACATGGGACTCTGATGGGGCAGGAGCTACCACAGCTGAGACCCTCCCCGCTTATTCATTCCCCAGAAAGCAAGGCCTACGTACATGCCTGGGAGGCCTTGTAGCATATCCTATAGTAAACAGGCTGGCCACAAGAGGGGTTAGGGTATCACTCATCTAATGTTACACTACCTCAAGAGGAAAATGCATTTGGAATGTGTTTGGAATATCTACCATAGACAGAGGTTATACCAAAATTAGGAGTTTCCCTTTTTGAAGTATCCACAGACAGCTATTTTTACCTATCATAAACATTAAAAAGCAGTGCTGATAAACACTGATGTAGAATAAACACATCACTACCTCATCCTGCCACACTGTTTAATGGAACTCAAATTTATTCACAAAAGAGTAATGAAAAGAAAGGTATTTAGCACTGTCAAGTTTCAACAAATCAATTTTCCCTTTAAGATGACCTAATTTCCCACTAGGTCATTTATATTCATTTACACTGAAACAATATATCTGAGTTATATGTGCTCCTTGAGAATGGATTCTGACATGGCACACAGTGTCTAAAAAGCCTCCCATCCCCTCAAGTGTGGACTGGACCTAGTCACTATTTTTTGACAAGTATGGCACAAGTGATTAAGCCATGAACAACTCTGTGGAGAGATGTGTGTGGCAAAAACTGAGTAAAGCTTCCAGTCAACAAAATGAAGCCCTCAGTGCAATAACCCTCAAGGAAATGAATCTTATCCAAATCCATGTAGGTGAACTTGGAAGCAGATCCTTCCCCATTGGAGCCTTTAACCACAGCCCTGACTGACACTTTCCAGCTCAGTGAGACCTTGAACTAGAGGCACATAGCCAAACTGGGTCCAGATTCCTGCCCAGCGAAACTATGAGGTAACATGTTTGTTGTTTTGAACTCTTAGATTTGAGGGTTAGTAGCCAACAATTAACACACTGACCTGTCCTGGCATCTACTCCACAATTCCAAATCCTCTACCTGCTCCTCTATTTTTTCCAGTTATCTGACAGGCAACATCAGAATCCTTGCACATACACCATCCCCCCACAACACAGATGCTTGAGCACACACCCTCCCCACCCTGACCACCCATTACCACCTCCACCAAGTTCCAGTAGGGCAGAAACCCCTTAGAAGTCCAAATAACAAAGCAGTTGGCCAGGTAATTCCTCAAAGGGCCCAGAGGAATTCAGACCGAAGTGACCCAACCAGATTCCAACTCAACTCAGGTGAAAGAAAAAATGTCTGTTAGCATGTCTAAGAAAGGTGATAACCTCTGGTGAGTCACATGAACAGCAAAATCCCTATTCCCAGAGATTATGCAATCTCTCCCACAATGTCACCCTACTAATTATGAGCACATCAACTTCCTTCTTAATCATAGACAGCTTTAGTAAAGTCATGTGCTCTCTCTACTAGGAGTCTTAGGACCTCAGGAGCCTGGACACTAGGCTTTGCCATCCCATTTCTAAGAGGTAGCCAGAAGAAAAGACTCCCATTTGTTCATGCTGTTCCCTCTTACTAGAATTCCTTGGCTTAATCCAAATAGATCCGACCCATCCTCTAAGACCCCACTCCAACCATCAGCTCCTCCAAAAACCCTTCTGCATGCTTCCCAAGGATCTGCTACAACTCTTTCATGGTGCTCACCCCATTGTAGCAAAAGGGAAGGAACTGTGTCTTTGACAACTCTATCTTCCATGCTTCAATGTCAAACCTATTTAAGAGCCTCCATTCATTTTTGCTGAATGAGTTTGCAAATCAAGTAATCTACTACTTCCTTGATGTTAGAGCAGAAAAACAGTTGTTGTATTAGAAGTTATAACATGGGGGCCTCACTAGTGGCACAGGGGTTAAACTCTTAGCGCAATCAAGCTATCACCAGCCAGTGATAGCTCCCCTGCCAGGGAGCTGACCCACATGGCACAGCAGACCTCTCCTGTCTCGCCCCCTGCTCCCCTGGCAGTGTATTTCAGTAGATCTACCTGTTCTGCTCCCCCACCCTGTCTCTAGCCAATCCTCTTACCTCTGCCCCCCACATCTCTGGTCTATAAACCAGGTCTTGTTTGCATAAATAAAAATAAATCTAAAAAAAATATCTAGAAACGGTCATTATACTAAATGAAATTCCATTCCCTATACAATCAAGGTAAGACCTTGAAGGGAGACTTCACTCAGCAATCTTTATGTAATCCATGTACAAAAGTTAAGACAATGAGAACAATCTATGGCTCCTGCCTCTAATGGGTGGGCTAGGGCTGTCTATGAGTTTCCTGTGCAGGTGGGGACACAGGATATATCTGCAGACTATTCACCAAGTAGGTATTGTAAATCTCATGATATAAAAACTACCCCGTGCTTCCTTCATGATTTAGAAAATTTTAAGGAAAACATTTTAAATTATTCTTAAAATAATGAACTCTGAATCTGATAGAATTTATTGTAGATAAAACCAAATTGACAAAAAATGAATGTTGTGCAACATAAGAAAACATTGGGCACTAACCAGATTACACTGTGTACCACTGCATGTTACTACATGCTCAAAAGGAGGGAGGGGAGAAGGGAATGAGGTAGAAAGAGAGAGGAGGAAGGGAAGAGAGGAAGATGGACAGACCGAGACAGACAGACAGACAAACTAACAGGCAGACAGAGAGGAAGGAGATTAAAAGGAGTTCCCAAAATGACAGGACTGCCTGGGGAAGACACATGAGAAAAGTAGGCCTCTAGATGGAAAATATAATTGAAGTGTACTATAAAGGTTGATGTGAATAGGAGTAGCATGGGGTTTTTAGCAGAAGAGACGTGAAACATTTATTTAGGGTCAATAAAAGGTACTCTCTGATACAAAATATATTTTAATCATAATAAAATTTTGCCCCAAGACACAATCCAGACTAAAATAGGAATTACTTCAGGAAGAACTGTGTATATCCAATGTAAACTAGTTTTAAGAACCCAATTAGTTGGGGCTTGTGCCATTATTATAAAAACTATGGTAAAAGGAGAAATATGTATAAAGCATTCCTGCAGCATACCAAAATACCACAGCCTTGATCAAATTGTGCAACTGATGGTTGCATTGTGAGCTAAACTAGCTACATTTTTTATGGAACATCATTTTTACTTGAAAGAACAATTGATAAAATATGGATATTTACACTTCTATATTTGACCTATATTTTTCAAAAATGAGTCTGGTAGTTCAATAAAAACTGATATTTTTGTTACTGGTGATAAAATTGAAACTTTTAAGCAAAAAAAGTGATAAATTTGGGGAAACTGTTCCCTAATACTTAAAAGATAAAAAAGGAAACTCCATTGTTACTAAATATTACTGAATTTAGGAGACAGGTTGAGCTTAACAAAACTTTACAAGTTTCGGGTTTTCTTCTTCTTACTAATTATAATCAATCTTGTCAAGTTATACCACTTTAAAAGAGTAGTTTAATATATTCATATTTCACATCAATTGAATTTTAAGAATCTATACATACTAAAGTACTAATAAAAAACATAGATGACTATGAAACAAAAGCGCGAATTCTGATTTCCTTTGATTAGTTTTTTGAGTAACATAACTTTAACATGTTACCCAACATGCCAAGTAAGAAGAATGTCTCAAGTACAAAAACATTTTTTCTCCAAAATCTCTCAAAGCTAAAATAACATCCCCAATAATGTCCAGTGTTTAGTTGCATGACAAAGTAAAAATTGCTGTAGAATTAATTTATAAAACTTCCAAAATGGTAGAGGATTTTAAGAAAAGCCTGGTGAATATTTTGGTTAATTACTCAAATCCATTGAGCTATCACTGTCCGATCTTATACAGGCTTTAGGAAGGGTTTTATTTAGCTTAAGGAAAAAATTGTAGTAAAGGAAAGTAATATGGTAAAATATTCATCATACTTCTTCAAACTTAAATCTCAAGCTTCTATTATGGGATACATCGCGGTTTGGACAATGCATGTCTTCTGAAACATCATTATCTGAGCTTACACATCTTACTCGAACAACAAAATTTTAATCAAGGAAAAGTCATGCAGTAATTTTGTTTTAGGAAATAAAGCAGTCGACTTCAGATTTGCTTTTTTTCCTCTCCTCCCTCTCCCCGCCCCACTCTACAACTCATTACAACAATCTATTATCACAGAAGACAATGCCTGGTAACAATTACATTTCAAAATTCTGCAGGTGTTTTTACTGTGGAGGTCATACATTTTTGTTAACTCAGGAAGCAATGGCACTGGCTCAAAAGACTACAAAGTGTCTATGAAGAAAGGATGCACACCGTTACTAATTTCACATTAGATACATAATAACCAGGAAAACTCAAAAGCTTAGGTAATATATGTTTTAATATCTATACAAAGTTTCTATTTTTTCATTCATCAGAATACTACAATAGCACCTTTTCAACCAAAAGGGGGAAAGGGGCAATGAATTAAGATATTTATAAAGTCAATTCAAGCAGATTATACAAAAAAAATATTTGACCAAAAGACAAAAATGATGTTAATATTTTAAACTACAAATTTGCTAATCATTATTTTATCTCAGGAGTCATCCAAACAGGTAGCAAGACTACCTATCCTTGAAAATTGGACCCAAGTCCTGAGTGTGGCACAAATGTTCATTGCCCGCATTCTTTAAAAGTGACCTACAACACTAAAATATGTACATTCCTGAACCGAATTACATTATCTGCTGTTGGTTTCTCCATATTTTTACAACCAGTTCTACTGAGAGTACTTGACTAAAACTACGATTAAGCACTAAAATTAAGCTTAAAACTTGACACTGAATGGATAAAGCTGTCAAGAATATTCAGGAAAAGATCAACCACACCGGTCATCACGCCTAATTTTGCTATGTCCACTAACTACAGTTTTAAGTTATTTAAACGTGTATTAGCAGTACTCCTCACACACTAAAGCCATGCCCGAAGCAGTTTATTTGACACGTCTGAAATAACATTTAAAATTAAATGCTTTCTGCTGGGCTCCTGTTTATTCAGTTTCCAAATCCCAGAGGTAACAGTCAGCGTTTCCTAAGGTGTGACCTGGGAAGTGAGGGTGTGTCCCGGTGCTTACCGATGCCTGGAGCCACATAGATGAAGTAGAGACAAGACGTGGAGAGGGAGAAGAAGAAGATGAAGGCCAGGAGGGAGCGATTGGAGACCCGCATCATCCGCCTAAGCACAGACATCTTCCTCTTCCCGGCCAGCAGCTCGGGCTGCGCTCAAGCCGGACTTGGGAGCCACCGTCCAGGCCCTAAACTTCCATGAGTGTGCCAAGAACCCCGAGAATGCAGCAGGGTCCTCGCGGGGAGACTGGAAGAGCGGGCCCCAGCGGCACAGAGGAAAAGGGAGGGAGCGGACGGAATGAATGGGAGGCCGGAGAGCCCGGGAAGGGGAGAAGCGGGAGGACGGAGAGGAAGGAATGAAAAGGGGAGAGGGGTCGTAGGGCAGTGGGGCTCGGGGAATGAAGGACCCGAGGAGGCCCAGGAAGGGAGAGGACCGCGTTTATGCTCCCGGCAGCGGCAGGAGGAGGGGCTGCAGGTGGGGAGAAGCGCCGGTGCGCGCCGCGGCGCCCCTGCGGAGAGGGGCCGCAAACTGCAGCACGCCCCGGCTACCAGGCAGCTCCACAGCCCGCGCCGCCGGGGTCCAGGTCGCGAAGCCGGGCCGCGCAGGGTCCCGCCCGCCCGCGCCCGGCAGGCCTGCACCGCCGCCGCCTCCTCCCGGCAGCGGTGTCTCGTGCCTGCGCCGGGCTAGCGTGGGCGCCGGGGCCGCAGCCTGCGCGCGCGACGCGCGGGGGCCCGCGGGGACCCTGGGGGCCGAGGAGCTGAGCGCTCGCCGGCGCTCAGCCTCCTCCTCATGCCGCGCCGGATCCCGGCGCCCCGCGGCGGCCGCGGGAGCCGAGAGCAGACGAGGGCGGCGTCCGGGCCAGCGGCGAGCGCGCTCCGGCTCCGGCCACCGCCTGCTGCCCGCCGGGTCGCAAGGGCGGCAACCACAGCAGCATTACCGCCGCCGGCCCGGGGAGCGGCGCCCCCGCCGGCGGCGCCCCCGCACGGCCCTCGGACACCTGGAGAAGAGCCGCCGGAAGACTGGCGCTGCGGGAAGAGTCGAGGAGCCCGAAGAGGAGGAGGCCGGGCGCGATCGGAGCCGCGTCTGGGCCGCAGAACCGGGCGGACCTGAAAAGGGGAAGCGGGGAAGCCCTGGAGGAAAGCCGGGACCCGCCGGCGCGGTTGGAGACCCCGGGGACTCTGCGCGCTCCCTCGCAACTGCAGGCGGCGCTGCGCCCGCACCGGAGGAACCTGGTGGCCCCCGCCCACCCCGACCCTCTCCGCGCCCGAAACACCGAGCCTCCTGATTGGCCAGCACCGCACCGCGCGGAGCAACCTGCCCCCTCCCTCCGCGCCTGGACCGGGGCCCCCGCCGCCTCCTGCGTCACCGCCGCCCCCTCGCGTCTTGGAACCCTGGAGCGGTTGGGGACAGAGGGCCAGATCGTGAACCTCTGACATGTTCTACCCTGGGGATCGCTAATGAAGGATCGTGCACCTGGGGAGAAACGAGTATCTAGAGAAGGAGACTTCAACAGTGTAATTTCCTCCCAAAACGCACGCCGAGGGAATAGGGTGTCTCGGTCCTGGAACCCTCCCACTCCGTAGAAACAAACTGTCAGAATGTAATATGGATCTACGTGTAGTTCTTAACTAGAACTTGCCTTTCCACCTGAAGGTGAGCCCTGGGTCGTCCTGCTGTGGCTATTTTCATTCAGGAGGGGCGGGAAAGACTTCTGTGCAGCCAATAGGCCCTTGAACGCTGCAGCAACACTAGATTCGGTAGGGGAAGTGCTTTAATGCACCCGCTAGGCCGCGGTCTATCTACCGTTGTTCAAAAGCTCCTTCCTCCTGCTAAATTAGACCGGATCCTTAGCTATATTCTGTTTTTCCAGCTTTTGTGTGCAGGTGTTTGTTTTTCAATTAATCGTGTAAAAAGTGACTGTTTGCTCCCTTCTGCCATTTTGTGCTCATTATTTCCAGATTCATGGTATTGAACCATCACTCGATTGATTGCCAGCCAATATCTGCTTAGAAAAATATCAATGCCTTCGGCCGTCACTGAGATAGTATTATGCTCTGTGGAGCCTGAAAGCCCTAAGTTTATAATTCCTCTGAGGCCTTTTATTAGCTGAAACTGATGGCAATCTACTATCCTCGCAAGTCTCTTTTCTCAGCCCTCAAATGGTGAATGTAATACCACTTTACAATCTGTGGGATTAAATGGGATAACTGTGTAAAAAACTAAGCATGATATATGGTTCCTTTACATCCCATTAGACAACTGACTGGATGGAATTCATTTTTAAAATATTTTTTAACTTTTTGTGTACAATTATTTAACTTCTGGCTAATTTGATATTTATTGTGAAAAGATATGGCTCCATTTTGTAATATTTTTAGATGCTTAAGGGGAATCTGAAGTGCAGTGTGCAGTAACATTACATGATGGGCAAACCTCAAACAAAGGACATTTGTGGAATGGTGAGGGAACAAATCTGTATCTCCCTCTTTTTGCACCAGCTCAACTGTTTACAAAGCTGATACCGTGATGCCAACCATTTAGTGCAGGCCATGCCTTTGCCGGCTTAGTGATGGATGATTCTTCTCGAGCACGTCTGGCTTTTTAAAAAAGAAAGATTAATGTTAAACTTAAAAAGGAAATATGAACACCTTCAAAATCGATGACGATTCTTACTTAAGAAATCTGAACTCAGGGGCCTCCCTGGTGGTGGCACAAGGGGCTGAGCACCCCACTAGGAAGCATCCACAGCTACTGCAGCACGAGTTTGATTCCCAGCCGGGGAGGTGACACACATGGTGCAGCAGACCTCTCCTGCCTCGCCTGGCTGCTCCCCTCAGCAGTGTATTTCAGTCTGCCTGTTCTGCTCCCCACTCTGTCTCTGGCGAATCCTCTCAACCCCCACACCTCTGGCCTGTACCCCAGTTCTTGTATCCATAAATAAATACATCTTTAAAAAAATCTGAACTCTGTATGTAGAGGTGTCTGACTGGCATAGATGACAGCCATTGGTATCTCTCCCAAGTTTACCCCAATAACTAGGAACTGATTGATTCCAAGTAAAGCATGTATCAAAAACCAGCTCAGTCAGTCAGCACCTGATGCAATGATTATTACCAGTTACTTAGAGAGGCAGCCAATCCCTCTGGAGCCAGACAGCCTAGATAGGATTGAATCCCACTCACTCAGGTCCTATGACTTCAAAGGTTACTCAAGCATTTTCTCTTTAGCTTCCATTACCTCATTAGGAAAAGATCATCATAGTACCTCTGAGGGTTGTAGTGAGGATTAAATTAAATAACTTAACACCTCTAAAGAGGTAGGGAGAATCTGGTACATGATAAGCAGTATTTAAATATTTGTCATATGCATAATGTATGTATGTAATATGTATGTATGTATATAACCTCTCCTTTAGATCACTCTGTCAAGGGTAACAGTGATATGGGCCTCTTCCTGTTTAAAAAAACTAATTTTCTACTGAGTCACTAGTGAGGTTTCAGTCTCTGTAGTCGGAGGAATGCCTCAGGATCTCACTCACTTGTAGAGCAAAAACAGGTAAGTCCAGGAAATGCTAACCAAACCTATTTGAGATCAGATGACCAACTGACACTTCCTTGGGAGGCAGGAAAGGCCTACAATAGAGGGGTGAGCTTGCAGAAATATACTAAATTTAATTTTATTATACAAAAATATCTTAGTAAGACTTAACTTACAATACAAAATTATAGTTCTATTTCATTTAATGGCTTTGTTCTACATTTATTACCACCAAGCATTCCTTTGATTATTGTCTGTCCAATAGCACTTCATGTGCTTAAATATTTGTGTATCATACTGAATAAATTAAATTAGATAACTACTGGCTTTCTATTTGTATTAATAAGAAATGTAATGCTGAGATTGTGATTCCAACAAAAAAGGAAAAATGTACTTGTTTAATGTGGCATACATTTCATTTGGTCTGTGCTAACTGAATGAAGATGAACAATATCCATTATATGTTTTGGATTTACTCACAATTTTGGTAAAATATAAATCAATAGTGTTTTTTTCTGTGAACTGGAAGAAAAAGAATGAGAGAAATTAGCACATTGAATTTTACCTTCATGGTTGCTAAGGGTTCAGACTTCCATTTTACAATCACTGATTAAAGATAGTAATTTTATATACTTAAATACATTGTCTCAGCATGAGATCCAGTTAAAGAATATTGTTAGATTGATGAATTATGCTTAATTGTATTTTTAAACTGAAAAATTGGAATATAGACTATAAAAGTTATACATTAGCATGATTCTTAAAAAAATGGAATATATATTCCATAATACTTTTTGTGGTACAGAAACATCTCTTACATAAAGCCCATTTTTATTATTTTTCCATCATAAATATGTTAGGGTGCTGCTGAGAATATTATTAAGCTATATGCAAAAAATATTTTAATTAAATCTTGCATTTGTAAAATATACATGAAGTAATACAGACTTTATGACAATGCTGTATTATAGTTAAATTTGTTTAAAAAAAAGCCATTGTAGTGGTAACAGTCTATACTTCATCAGTTGCTTCAAATTTCATCATTATCTCAAAGTGCCTTAATCATCTAATTCTAAATCCAAGACTATTCTTTCACATCATAAGGTTTTGCTAAACCATGTTCAAGTATTCAAACCACTTTCCTACCATTTTTACAACATTCCTTTGGGGTAGATAAAGCAAGAATTATATCATTTTGGAATGAAGCAACAAAAAAAGCTCGCTGAGGTTGAATATCTGATCTGGGGGCCAAATGGTAAGAAGGCAGAAGATCTGAGAAGTGAGTCAAGATGTGATCAGCCCTGTTCAGTGATTTCAATAAACTACACCCATTTCATGTGTATTATTTTGCTTATCAGAACAAATGTAGTGTTTATTGTAATACTTAAATTTCCCTAGAAGTACCTATGCATCCACCTTTCACTTTCTTTTTTTTTTTTTTTTTATAAATCTCTCTTCTTTTTTAAGATTTATTTATTTATGCATACAAGAGCTGGGGTAAAGGCCAGAGTGCAGGGAGGTGAGAGGATTCACCAGAGACAGAGCGGGGAGCAGAACAGGCAGACAGACTGAAACACACTGCCGAGAACAGCAGCGGGCAAAGCAGGAGCGGTCTGCAGCGCCATATGGGTCCCCCCCGGCCGGCAGCAGGGATCGAACTTGTGCTGCAGTGGCTGCGGTTTGCTTCATAGTGCGTTGCTTAACCCACTGCGCCACCAGGGAGGCCCCACCTTTCACTTTCTTTCCTGATTTTTGTCTTAGATATTTGTGTTAAGAACTATATGTTATTCTACATGGTACATAAAGTAAAGGCCCAACTGTCTATTTCTTACTCATAGTCAGATGATAAATAAAATGAGAAAATCAAGATTGTTTTCTTTGTCCACTCTTTTTCTTAGCTTGATGTTCAATTTATTGAAGTAATTACTAGTCTGAAATACTAAGCAATCACCCCTGACTAAGCCCTAGGCTTCCAGGAAAAATTCTTCCAACCGGGGATGAAATGAGAATTCATTCAGAAAATTACTAGGCTGAAAAGTGAAGGAAGGGACAATGGAAATCAAAGATAGAAGACTGAGAGAGTAGGGCCTCCCTGGTGGTGCAAGGGGTTGAGTGCCTCACTGTGGGGCTTCTGCAGCCACTGATCCCTGGCCAGGGAAGGGACCCAAATGACACAACAGACCTCTCCTGCTTTGCCATGTGCACCCTCTGCAGTGTATTTCAGTCATCTGCCTGTTCTACTCCCCACTCTGTCTCTGGAGAATCCTCTCACCCCCAGCCTCTGGCCTGTACCCCAGCTCTGGTATGCACAATAAATATAAAATCTTTAAAAAAAAAAAAAAAAAAAGAGGAAGAAGACAGAGAGTAGGAGTCACAAATAAGGCAGTGCTTTGTGCCTTCCATTGAAGGGGATGCTACGTCAGTGCCCACAGAGCAAACACAGAAAGCTGCCTTTGCCTACTTGGAGATTCCACCACCTAGACTTCATACAGCCCTTAAAGGTTGAGGGAAATCAAAGTCTCTATACATGTAACCCAGGCACACAGGATATCTTGGATGTTGTACACACCAGCTGTGTAATTCAACTCTAGAATAGATGTCCATGAACCCAACAACTGAACATACAGAAAATAATATCCACATTACCAGAGTTGTTTTAAATTTTAAACACTCACTGGTCCTGATAACTCTGAAATACTTTTCATATCCATGTAAAAAAATAAACAAAAAAAACAAAAACAAGGACCTCCCTGGTGACAGAACGGGTTAAGCAACGCACTGTGAAGCAAAACGTAGTTACTGCAGCATGAGTTTGTTCCCTGCCGCTGGTCTGGGAGGTGACCCATAAGGCACAGCGGACCTCTCCTGCCTTGCCCACTGCTCCTCTCAGCAGCGTGTTTCAGTCAATCTACCTGTTCTGCCCCCCACTCTGTCTCTGTTGAATCCTCTCACGGTCCCCTCTCCTCTGGCCTGTACCCTAGTTCTTGAATGCATAAATACATCTTTAAAACAAACAAAAAAACTCATTACTTGACACAGTTCAAAAGAGCTGAAAATAATCCACTTATGATAGCATATCCTATCTTCAATCATTTAATCTTTAAGAAGTCATTTTCTGAACACATTTCTGTGTTGATGATCTACAGCAATGTCCCAATACCTAGTCCAAAACAGGGAAATAACTTGAATGAAAGAACATGTTCTTAATCTTTTACATAATTATGTACCTTCTTTTGGATTTTGTATAATTAAGAGTACAAGTTAGTTCACTTTAATTCACCCAGAGCATTTTATTAAAAGAGCCATCTTCAAAGGTGAATGATAAGAAGAGGATAAAATAAATTGATGAAAGGTAGTATACTATACCTGTGACTGACAAAAACACTCTGAGAAATGGAATGACAAAGAATAACTTCCCATGAAGGAATGTATAGGCCATTTTCTATCCATTTATTTTCATATTTAAGGTAATAATAGTCATAGAATTTGCTCAGTCCATTTAGTGAGTGTATCTACTTTGTGTGGGAGGGTGGTTCTAGTTTCAAAGCTTGAGTGGGTAAATGTTGAAGAGAGAAATAGGATTCCTAAATAGGTAAAATTTTTAAAGATTTATTTTTTTATTTATTTATGCATACAAGAACTGGGATGTAGGCCAGAGGTGGGGGTGGGGGGCGGTTGAGAGGATTCACCAGAGACAGAGTGGAAAGCAGAACAGGTAGCTCTACTGAAATACACTCCTGAGGGGAACAGGGCAAGAAAGGAGAGGTCTGCTGCTCCTTGTGTGTCAGCTCCTACCTGGGGTCGAACTCTTGCCACAGTGGCTGGCAATAGCACTGAGACTTTAACCCCTGTGCCACTAGGGAGGCCCCATAAATAGGTATATTTGATGAAGAATTTCAGTGTTTCCATGTCTGAAGAGAGAATTCATTTATACTGAGTTCCTGACTTAAAACTAAATTTTACAAATCAATAGCCACCAGAAGGATTTAAATTACTATAGCAAAACATGGAAATAAAGAAGAACTTGGGATACATTAGAGCTAAGCAAAAGAAAAAAAATGCCGAAATCTTTTCATCTTGAAAAATAAAATAACACTAGTTCACTGTGAGCAATACGAAAGTTCTCAGAAATACAAGAACCCAGCAACATTAAGTTAATTATTAACATAACCCAACATATTAGGTCAAAGAAAAATAGCAGTGTCTTTTTAAAGTAGATGATTCTGTAAATATACCACTATTTATTTACCTACCCTATTACTTATTAGCGGACTTTGCTTTTCAATTTGACTCAATTACAAATAAAATTAGCATGCACATATGGATGTATTTCTATTGGTTATATACTGAGAATATATGCTCAGATTTAAGAGAGAATGGCAATTAATTTCCCAAAATGTCATACCAATTTACCGTTCCACCAATAGCATTTGAGAGTTCAAGTTGCTTATATTCTCACTAATATATAACTTAGGCTGTGTAACTAAGTAAATTTTAGTATAGTCAAACATATTAATGCTAGCATTTCAGGTAATATACCATGGTGACTCATCTTGGTTTTAATTTGTACTTTGCTGCAGGTTAATGGGATGAGGAATTTCTTATAAATTTATTAGCATACAGTATCTTCTATAGAAGCTGGAAAAGCATGTAATTTAATTAAACAATTTCAGATGTTAAAATTTCTTAAAAATAAGGATGAGTATTTGTTCTTATTTTGTAAAAAGCTTAAGCAAGTTACATCAGCCTGGTTAATTAGAATAAGCCTCATTCAAATGATAAAAAGCCAGGTTTGGCAAGAACTAGCTAATACATTTGGGTGAGAAAATTAAGAGGTAAATGGAGTGAGAAGGAAGTGATTTTAAAAAATCATTATTTATAGACTTATCATTACCAAAAAATGAATTAACTGGAAACCCCATTAGATTTAATAGGAAAAGCTAATAAAGAGCAAATGAAAAAATATGTGCACACTGACACATATGTCAACATGGGGATATATTCTTAGAAGTTAAAACTCTAGCAGATCTTAGTTATATAGAGTCCTATAGCTCCTAGGGATAAGTGTTTTTAAGAATTGTACTAAAGCAACTGCCTGATTTTTAGGATGGTCTTCCGTAGGGTAAATGAAAGTTGCCAGGTTTTTCTGACCTCCCGCCACTAGTGTCATGATAGACCCCTGTGGTCCTGCACGCATGCCTGATGGCTGCACCTGGAGTAGGGTGTGGTTTGCATAGGTGGGTGCACCTGGGTTGAGAGACTGGGTATATAAGGGCACTGTCACAGGGCCACCAGTAGAAGAAGGAGATGTAGCAGCAGAAAGAGGAAGCAGAGAAGAAGCAGCAGCCCAGAGAGTGAAGATTCGCTGAGGACAAGAAAGCCTGCCAGCCTCCTGGTCCCTGGGCCTCCCTGCTGGCCATGTACCTGGTCACCTCTGATGCAGAAAGATTAATAAAAGCCTAAAAAAGCCACTGAGGGCTCCAGGACTCCTCCTTTACCTGTCTGCCCAATCATAGAGAACCTGACCCATGCCTTCCTGTCTTCACACCTTCCAAATGTCAAAAGACTTATACCAATCCCCTGATTAATTTTTACTTTTTTTTTAAAGATTTATTTATTTATGCATACAAGAGCTAGGGCACAGGCCAGAATTGAGGGAGATGAGAGGATTCACCAGACAGAGTGGGGAGCAGAACAGGCAGACTGACTGAAACACACTGCTGAGGGCAGCAGCAGGTGAGGCAGGAGGGGTCTGCTACACCATGTGGGTCCCCTCCCAGGCTGGCAGCAGGGATCGAACTCGTGCTACAGTGGCTGTGGTTTGCTTCATGGTGTGTTGTTTAACCCACTGCGCCACCAGGGAGGCCCCCTAATTTCTTTTAAATCATGTTTCTTTCCTAAGCATTTCCTTGAAAGGATGACAAGTTGCCAAAAAATTTATTTTCTAACCTAGCACCTGATCCCCCACCCTAACATACGGTGCCATGACTTTGGAAACTGATTCATGTAAAAAATATTCACCAGAACTCAAAATACAACCCAGAAGAGGTTGGAAAAGAGCAAATAACACAATGTAGAATCATTCATCTCAGGACTCCTGGGACATGGCAGCAGTGTACTACTAATACTTCGTTGGCTGAACATTATGATGGCATCCAGAGCAGCACCCACTGTCTCTGCTCCACAATGCTTGCTTGTGTCTTCAGATAGAGTCTTCAGATATAGTGGATGAAAGGTTTCATCACAAAAAGAATTTTGCAGTCTTTAATTAAAAACATGAATCTTAAAATATATGTGATTTAGCCTCTTTTTTTTTTTTAAGATTTATTTATGTATACAAAAACTGGGGTACAGGCCAGAGGCGTGGTGGTAGGAGGATTCACCAGAGACAGAGTGGGGAACAGAAAAGGCGGATCAACCAAAATACACTGCTGAGGGGAACAGCGGGCAAGGCAGGAGCAGTCTGCTGTGCCATGTGGGTCCCCTCCTTGGCTGGGGATTGAACTCATGCTGCACTGGCTGTGGATAGTATCATGGTGCTGGAACTTAACTCCTTGCACCACCAGGGAGGCCCTGATTTACCCTATTTCAATCTGACTTATTTTCTTAGCAGTACAAAATTAATGATTATAAAAGTTCTTATATAATAGGGTATATTAAGAGATATTTCCTAAAACCTTAATGTCAGGCAAAGAAAATATAGCAGATGCTTTCAATGTCATCCTGGGGCATTGTTTAGCAAGCCCCCTCATGGATTATTTCAGTATCTAAGATAACATGCCTTTGCTTCACTTTTGTGCAGACATTTGTATGATTTGTACATGAATTAAATCTTAAAAAAGTTACCTGCTAGCTTGAAGGCCAATGCAATAAAGCTGCATGTAATTTTTGTCAGCTAGAAAAGGTAGCCGCAAAAGTTATTTTTTTCTATAGAGGGACCTTATTCTAATATTACTCTTAAATATCTGTAAATATATAGATTGTCAAAATGTGCTTTAAACTCATTTATTTTCTTTTTGATTTGCTTATTAATAAATCTTTACCATGTGTTCATTTTATATTGGAATAAGAATTATGATTTTAGCTCCTTGAAAATTATAGATTCGCATAGTTAGGAAATACTTAGATAGGCAGTTATTGAATCCTCAATAAATATTAGTTGTTATTGTTTCATGACATATAAGAAAAAAAGTAACACTATTAACAGAATAAACACACATGTAAGTGTATAAATAGGCTGATATTTCTATACACATAGGTATATTACAGATGTACATATATTATAAAATGTATATAGTATTGATGTTTTCATCATATACTAAATATTTACTATCAAGAGCTTTATATAATTCCATATATAAAATTTCCTATTTCCATATTCAGATTACTGACATTAACATTTCTTAGGAAATGTTAAAATTAATCAATAACCATACACTCAAGTCTGTGTTTGGCAAGTGCTCACACAGACCAATTCAGAAACTATAATATCATAAAAAGAATTCTGAAGACTGTACTAATTCAACTATTATAAGAAGCTTTCTAAAATATTAACCATTAGTGACTTACCTAAATTGCAGGAGTTGTTTATCTACAAATCTCCATCTTAAGCAGGCATTTATTCATCTAGTGCTGTAATATAAAGGCAAAGTGAGTAAAAGGCAGAAGGAAACAGCACAAAAAACAAAAATATGAACTACTATTTCTGTCTTCATTAGGGTGGCCATAAAGCAAAGAATTTGGGAGACTGTTTACCTTGCAAATAAAAATATGAGTCAACTTTTTATAAACTTTTTAAGGGACCCAAAGTGATTTCTTATACTTGTAACTGAGACATTGTAAATTGATTTATTTTTAAAAAATTTTTAACATTCAGTGCTGCCAAGTGCTATTTTACCTTACCCTCTTCAATAAATATTCACTCATGCTCCAAAATATTATAGTATTACCACATAGTAAAATATTTCACTAGTGCCTGTAATCCAAATAGTGTGTCTCATGTGAAAGATAATGATTTCTTTCTAACACATAGATGTTGATGAACTGTAGATATTAATGAAGCATACTCGTTAAGAATTAGTGGCTTTTACCACAATGAAAAGGGTAGACAGAAAATTTTGTGTTCTTCCCTGTTTGATGAAGTGATTAATTTACCAAATAAGTTAAACCTGTGCTGTCTAACTCAAAATGTTTGCAAAGTTCAGGAAAGAGATGAATAAAACATCTTTTAACAAAGGTAAATTATTTTAATGGTATTAATTAATCTACCTCAGCTTTTCTGACATTGTCATTTAAGGATGGGAGACCCCAGGCAGTTTCTTAATATTTTCACCAAAATTATGCATGGTTCATAATAGATTCATTAAGAAATTTGAAAATATAAAATATATTGAATGGAAGTAGAAGTCTCTACTATTAATGTAGTATACTGGTTCTATATTCTTTCAGATAATATATTTCTTTTATTTTTTAAGATTTATTTATTTATGCATACAAAAGCTGGGGTACAGGCCAGAGTCGCTGGAGGTGAGAGGATTCACCAGACAGAGCAGGGAGCAGAACAGGCAGATCTACTGAAACACACTGCTGAGGGGAGCAGCAGGTGAGGCAGGAGAGGTCTGCCGCGCGGTGTGGGTCCCCTCCCTGGCCTGCGGCAGGGATCAAACTGGTGCTGCAGTGGTTGCGGTTTGCTTCATAGTGCGTTGCTTAACCCGCTGTGCCATCTAGGAGGCCCCAGATAATATATTTCAATAGTTAATATACTATATTATATATGTTACATAGGTGATACACATTACAAAATAAATAAGATCTTTTTGTTATTATAATTATTATCAATATTCTCTAACCTGACTTTTTCCTTCAACATATTATGGATGTTTATCAATGTCAGTTCATGTGGACCTATATTATCCCACTTTATGGCTGTATAGTATTCCCTCACATTAACTTATCATGAAGCAATTTCACGTTTGATTAACAAATCTCAGTTTACATTAGGATGATTGTGATATTTAGTAATTATTCTGTTCCGAGTGTCTGGCTTCTACATGTTTAGATTGAGAAAGCCTAGTGTGAAGCATTTTTAAGAGTGTTCAGAGGACATTCTGATACTATTTTAAAATCAGTTCAAAAGTTTCTTATTTATAGATATTTAGTTATCTCTATTTTTCATACCAAATTTTTTAATGGTATTAACACCTGAAAACAGAAGAAATCAAAAGTTAGGAAGGATCTTATTTTTTCTCTCTCTCCCTTTACTCCTTTCCACCATTCTTCGTTGTTGTCAACCCCTCCCCCACACCTTCAGCTATGGCCTTCTCATTCTGTGAAAATAATGGTAAGATATTAGGTTGTTTTTGTTTTTGTTTTTTTTGAGAAAATGAAATGCTGAATAAAACTAGTGTATATAGGAGGTTAGGAAAAAACACTGGAAAATATTGACAGAAGAGAAAATAATTTTGTCAAAAAACCAATTCATTATTCAACTAATTATTTAGAAAGATGCAAAATGGTGATTGATGGTAATGCAGAAGGGTCATCCTAAAGTTTTAGAATCTGTAGATTTATTTGATCTATTGATAGCTCATTTCACAGATAAGGAAACCGATGTTTCTAACATTCTTTAAATCCATGAGAGAGCAATTTAATTCATTTTGTAATTAACACTGTTTCAGAACAGAACTATTTCTTTACTTCAATTTAAAAGCTATTGGGCACTGAGGTAAGTGACTGTAGGGTTAAAGAAATCAGGTCTTTCCACCCTCCCACCATTGTTGTGATGATGAACACCTGCTGTGCTGTGAGCATTCCAGGGTGGGCATGGGCAAGTGGGCCACCTGAGTTTGACACTGGCTTAAATGGGCAGTGTCATGAGGACGCCATGACCCACAAAGGCGAGCAGCAGCAGCAAAGCAGCTGAGAGGGTGAGATGAGCCAGGCCTGGGAGGCCTGCCAGCCTTCTGCCGCTCCCCTCCCCCCACACCCCTGCCTGCCATGTACCTGATGCCACCTCTGATGTAGATATCAATAAAAGCATGAAAAAGCCACTGAGGACTCCAAGACTCCCCTTCTTTTACCCCTGTCTGCTAAGAACCATCCCGACCCTGTGTGCCACCCTTTCTTCCACTACAGTGACAATGAACATTCTGCCGCCAATAAATATACATCCTACCATAACTTTTCTCATATAGGGTGCATTATACATTTCATTCTATTCTCAAACACAAAGGGCCAAAGAGAATTCATCTATTATAGAAAGGTTTTAATACTTCAATGGAAGTTAGTCCACAAAGACTAAAAAGTAGGGAAACAATGACTTTAAGATACTAACAATTTAAAATAAGGTATTAGGTTAGGAAATGTGGATTGAATATCAAATACTAGCCAGCAACAATTCTGGGGCTTTCCATTCTTTCAGAAATAGGAACTGTGTCAATGGTATTTGTGCTTTTCTGATTAAAACAGCTGCTTTGTCATGATAAAAACCAAACCACACAGGTATAATCTGAGGAATGGCCAAGCTGAAATAAATACCAATAAGTGACAAATATTTGAGTATCAGTGAATCATAAGCCAATCTCATCTTGACTGGCTCAAATGCAATTATTTCCTGGGGCTATAATAGATTATGACCAGTGAGTTTAACCCCAAAAGCATATGAAAGGAACCTTTTATTCCCTCCCTGTGGGCTGCAGAACTTTCTTTTTGATTTATTAATAAAATGGTTCATTTTTCAAGACACTGTTTAGTTCTCAGAAACCTCTTTCAAAATTGATGTATTGAATACTACCAAAATATAAAAATAACTCAAATGAAAATGTTACTTTGTACATTTTAAGATTATCACTGGGCATGTATCTTAAGTTGTTTATATACCTAGCTGCAGTTAAAGCCTTATAACAATACAATGAAATAGGTACATTATTAACTTCATGTTACAGATGGAGAAGCTGAGTTTCTGAAACACAAAGATCTTGCCCAGAGCTGTTTACTTGGAATGTGTTCATCCAGCTCACCTTCCTGCTCTGACAGTTTGAAGACCCTACTTTCTTGTTTCTGGGCTCCTATTTGAGTCAGTCTGAGAGAAGCACCTTCAAAATGGTATTCATAAAAGAGGTCTCAATGTGAGAACTTAATTAATCTGTTTTCATAAAGAAGAAACTGAAATATTTTCACACAGGGATCCTAAAACCAAATGTCTGTGGCAGCCAGGCACATAAAATAAATGACAGAAGGAGAGGGTTTGCATAAAAGAAAACAACAACAAAATAATCACCGGTAAATTCAAATTAATTGGTGACATTAAGGACTATTAGTTTGCTATTGCCAGATATCCTGTTATTTCCATTTGAAATCATACATTCAGGTTTTTATTTAAAATCTCCAATTATTAAATATTGCGAAGTAAATCAAATTTGTTTGCTTTTCTAATTTTACAAACAAAATGTGTCTATACAGCCTATAAACCACTGGCTAGTGACTGACTCCTATATAGGATGGTGTTGGACTACCTGATCATTATGGTATCTAGTTCACATGCAACTATTTCAATCTGATTAATTTGCTTAACTATTTTAATCAAAATTAAATAAAATTTAAAATTCAGTTCTTTGGTTGCCCTAGCAACATTTCTGGTGTTCTTTAGCAACATGTGGCTTGAGGGCCTCCCCTGGTGGCGCAGTGGGTTAAGCAACGCACTACGAAGCAAATCGCAGCCACCGAAGCACGAGTTCGATCCCTGCTGCCGGCCAGGGGGG
>JAGFMF010011668.1:12412909-12456173 GCA_019455555.1 Galemys pyrenaicus | reverse complement strand
CGCTCTCTGTGGTGAATCCTCTCACCCCCCCACACCTCTGGCCTGTGCCCCAGTGCTTGTATGCATAAATAAATAAATCTTTTAAAAAAAAAAAAAAAAAACATGTGGCTTGAGGCTACTGTCATGGGCAGTACAGGGAGAGCACTAAACTAGAACAAGAAGACCTGGACTGTTTTTCTGTCCTCTGTCATGAGCCAGCATCTGGTGCTACTTATGTTAAAGGTACTGCTTCCCCAGGCCCTTTCCTGCCACCTGAATGGAGACAGGTTGCACAGACAACACCCTAGACAACCTTTACTGTGTCTTAGAAAAGACAGATCCAGGGCAGGCCAAGGTTGTGGCAAAGCCTGTCTTTAACCTCTCTCCTATCACAGCTCTGGGATTTTTTTTTTTAAAGATTTATTTATTTATGCACACAAGAGCTGGGGTACAGACCAGAGGTGTGTAGGGGGGTGGTGAGAGGACTCACCACAGAGAGCAGGGAGAAGAACAGGCAGACCAACAGAAGTACACTGCTGGGAGCAGTGGGCACAGCAGGAGAGGTCTGCCATGCCATGTGGGTCCCCCCCCTGGCCGGCAGCAGGGATCGAACTCGTGCTGCAGTGGCTGCGGCTTGTTTCATAGTGCGTTGCTTAACCCACTGCGCCAAGCTCTGGGATTTTTAATCAGGCCATCAACCTCCCTCTTTCAGCTAGACTAGGGCTACATAATCTTTTTTTTTTTTTTTAAATAAGACATTTTAAGATTTTGTTTATTTATACACACAAGAGCTGGGGTACAGGCCAGAGTCAAGGGAGGTGAGAGGATTCAACAGACAGAGCCAGGAACAGAACAGGCAGACTGACTGAAACACACTGCTGAAGGGAGCAGCAGGTGAGGCAGGAGAGATCTGCTGCGCCATGTGGGTCCCCTCCCTGGCCCGCAGCAGGGATCGAACTCATGCTGCAGTGGCTGTGGTTTGCTTCATAGTGCGTTGCTTAACCCACTGCGCCACCAGGGAGACCCTACATAATCTTTTTATACTCACTCTCCATAGCTTATTTTTAGGTTTTTAACTACAGAATAATGTAAATAATGAATACTTACCTGAAGTTTCTGTACTTAGATATTTATAGTTAACCCTGTATAAAATTTTATGAGTAAAATATCAAGCCTAGAGAAGATGGTAGGTAGGGGTTTTTTATTCTCCAAAATGGAGATGCTGATCATCGCCCAGGAGCACCTAATATCCTGCCATAAAGGAAGTCAGCTCCTTTTCCTAAGTTTATGGCAGCCCCTAGCCAGGATCTTGGTCAGGTTCAAATGCAGCTTGCTCATGAGAATAACCAATGAGAATTTCAGTGAGTAAAAATATAAGACTCCTTGCTAAATTTGAGTTTCAGATAAGCAGTGAATAATTTTTTAAGTATATCCCAAGTTCTTTGCAATATGTATTTTATCTGGAAGCCCTACACCTGTTGCCCCCTTTTAAAATCCTGTTTTTCAGGGTAGGGAAGAACTTAAGAAATATGGTTCATAGGTGATAAAGTGGTGGAAGAACAATGGAGAATATAATAATCTAAAAAAACAATTCAGTTAATAAAAATAATTTTAAAAAAATAAATGTTTTTTTCTGCTGTCACTAATTCTAATATTCATTTAGATTTAGAGGTCACAGATTATCTTTAGTGTACCTGCCTTTGGAGAGTGATTCATTTCTTAGTCAAACCTCTGTCACCTTTAGAACTGCTTCTTTGGGGCTTCCCTGGTGGTGCAAGGGGTTAAGTCTCAGTACTATCAAGCTGTCAGGAACCACTGCAACATGAGTTCTATCCAGGGCCAGGGAGGGGACCCACATGGTGCTGCAGACCTCTCTTACCTTGCCTGCTGCTCCCCTCAGCAGTGTATTTCAGTCAGTCTGCCTGTTCTGCTCCTCACTGTCTCTGGTGAATCCTCTCATCTGCCGCACCTCTGGCCTGTACCCCAGTTCTTGTATGCATAAATAAGTAAATCTTAAAAAACAAAAAAAAAGAACTGCTTCTTGAAATAAATTAGTCTCTGCTTGGAATTCAGACTATACATTTGTAGTGCCAGGAAGGAGGCACGGAGCAAGTTCTCGACAATTTTAGCAGATGGGTAAAGGAAGGAGTCTTGGAGCCCTCGGTGGCTTTTATGCTTTTATTTACAGAGGCGGCCAGGTACATGGCAGGCAGGAGTGCAAGGGGGGGAGGGCGGGGGGACTAGGAGACTGGCAGGACTTCCAGCTCCCAGTGCATCGTACTCTCTCGGCTGCTTTGCTGCTTCTGCTGCTCCCCCGCTGCTGCCCTATGTTCCGCTACCAGTGTCCTCCTGACACCGCCCTTATATGCCCATGTCCAAACCCAGGTGTGCCCACTTGCACATGCCCACCTAGGCATGCGTGCAGCACTGCAGGTGTCCATCATTATACCAATCGTGGGAGGGCGGAAAAGCCTGAGACTTTTCTCTCCGACCCTACAACATTGCCGTCACCTTCATGTTGCTATTTGATCTTCATGACAAACCTGTAAAACAATGCAGACTCACCATTTTGTTGATGACAAAATGAAAGTTGAGGGAATTACGGAAATTTTCCAGTCAAAAGTGCTAGTGGATGGTGTAGGGTAAATGAAAGTTATCCGGTTTTCCACCCTGGCCATTAGTGTCATGATAGACACCTGCGGTCCTGCACGCGCATGCCTGGAGCAGGTGTGAGCATGCGTAGGTGGGCGCACATGCGCAGAGAGACGGATCTATAAGGCTGGTGACAAGGGGACGCCACGAGAGCTGAAATGTGGTGGTGGAGTACAGTGAAGTAGGGCGGAGATTGGCGGAGTACAGTAGAGTACAGTAGAGAACGGCATGAGAACAGCTAAGACAACAAGGAGGACTGCTTGAACCGATGATGAGCCTGCCGGGTCTGTGATGGTTGCAGGACAGATGGCAAACCAGGTACGCACACTAAGGTTTTCTGGGTTCCAGTTTCAATGCTTATACATTTACTCAGTGCTATACGTGAAAGAGGAGGGAATAACAGAAGACAGCTAAATATATATATATATATATACACACACACACACTAACCAGTTTCCACACTTTCTAGTCACAGCTCTTTCCACCACAGTCAACGATGAAGCTGCAGGGACAGCTGAAGGGACTCAGATTTCAAAAAGCCTCAGAAACCTAGGAGAAACATAATCAAAATAGTCCAGAAACTGGCTTTTAGGCAAGTAATGAGTGTGATGACAGAGAATGCCTGAAAGAATGGTTTATGCTCAGAACTGTTGTTAAACTGAGTAATGGCATACTATGCCTGTAATTTACCTTAACTGTGCAGGTCTTCCCCTAGAATTTCCTCACATAATGAGTAGTTCTGCACCAGCTCTGACCCCTTGGGCTGCCCTGCCGGGAGTGGGGGTGGGCACTGGAGAAGGAGTACAGTTGGTCAAAGGAAACAAAACTTTAGCTATAAGATGAATAAATTCTGGGGTCTAATGTACAGCATGGTGATTATTATTAACATTGTCCACTTAAAAGTTGTGTTGCTAAGTATAAATTGTCACTACACACACGTAACTATGTGAGCTGGATGGATGTTGGCGGGGAGTAAGTGATGAGGGGAGAGGTAACAAGTGTCTCCTTGGTTCAAGCAGGGAAAATACAACAACTGCCAAGTATCAGAAATGTGATAGGTTTGTCAAAAGTCTGTGAAAACTTATCTAGAATGGGGCCCAAGTCTGTTTGTTCACATTATGTGTACCCTGTGTCTGCCTCAGAGCCTGGAATGTATTAAATATTTGTTGACTGAATTAAATTTAATAAATTAGCTATATAAATTTTTAAGAAATCCTTCCTGGGTTTTCAGCCAGTCTGCCTTACAGATTTCAGATCTGTCAGCCTCCACAACTGGGTGAACTAATTCCCTGCTTTTAACCACAGATGGACTTAGTGGAATTATGCATGACAAGGCTCTCTAGTACTGCAGAAACAATCTATTAATTTAAAAATATGACACATTTGGGGATTCCCTGGTGGCGCAAGGGGTTAAGCACTTCACTATGAAGCATCTGTAGCCACTGCAGCATGAGTTGGATCCCTGGCCAGGTTGGTGACCCATGTGGTGCAGCAGACCTCTCCTGTGTCGTCCACTGCTCCACTCAGCAGTGTATTTCAGTAGATATACCTTTTCTGTTCCTGACTCTGTCTCTGGTGAATCCTTTCACCCCTCACACCTCTGGCCTGTACCCCAGTTTTTATATGCATAAATAAATAAGTCTTTAAAAGAAAACAAAAAAGGGGCACATTTATAACTGCAATAACTTGCAGTCACAAACAAGAACGTTCTCTGTATTCTTACATTGCATTTTATCCAAGATAATGAGTTAAAAAACAGCAAGAGACAGAATATAGTATATGAATGTTACCATATGTATAGGACAAAGAAGGTAAGACAGTGTATTTGTGTACAGCAGAGAGAGAGAGAGAGAAAGAGAGAGTGTGTGTCAGTCTAGAAGGATATATAAGGAATTGGAAAATTGTTGGTATGTTGTTTCTGGAAAATAATAATTTCAGTAACTGAAATTAGGTACTATGTATCATGAAAACAAATCTACTTGGAATTAAAAGATAGTATTTTTAAAGAAAGAATAATCAGAATTATTGCAGAATTGCAGAATTGCTCGTGATTTCTCTGCCCTCTGCCGGCTTCTTTGAGAATTTGTTGACATGACATGGTATTCCTAAAGTCTTTGGGCATTTGTTTCTGGCAACTACTGCTTTGTTTTATTTCATCTTTTCCAATTTTATCAAAATACATTTGACAGAAAGCAGTGTATCCATTTAAAGAGTACAGCACACTGACTTTACTTGCATGTATTGAAAAATGCTTACCACAATAGGTGCAGTTAATATCTCTCATTTCATATAGATAAAAAGAAAAATAGGGGTTTTTCCTGCGTGAGAATTCTTAGGATCTACTATCTTTCCAATATACCATACAGCAGTGTTCACTACTGTCACCATGCTGGACGTACATTATATCCCCTCTACTTCATTTATATTATAAGTACAAGTTTGTACCTTTCTCCAGGACGGAAGGAACTTTGGTGATTTTAGACTAATCTCTCTTAAAAGACAATTTCCTTGCTTGACAGGATAGCTTTTAATCTCTAACACTTTGATGGACATATTACCCTCCAAATCCTTTCCCAAAGCATAAGTGTATCAAATCATCACATCATGCACTTGAAATTCTAACTTAAAATTTTAATTTTATTTGTAATTAAACCTCAGTCAAGCTGGGGAGAAAATTACCCTCCTGCTCTGCCATTCTTGGCAATCTTTCATGAAGAAAACTTCAGGGAATTTCCTATCTTTGCCAAACCATAGGCAAGTACCCAGTTCTTCCCTCGCCCACTCCACCAAGCTGAGGACTTATTTTCCCCACATGGTAATCTACCAGACGGTTCAGTTGTGGCTTTATTCCTGAAGTCTTCTTTCATTTTAGTTTAAATTGTCCCTTGTCTGGACAATCTTCATTTGATTTATTGGCTGTAGTTGAGGACTTCATTAGCTTTAGCCCTGTTATAATTTTCTGCTCTGTTATTGCTTCTTTGAGGGATTTTCATGGCCATGGGGAAGGTGTTTATTTGATCATCTGTTAACACTGCCATCTTTCCATAGGCAGTACTTTTTAGAAGCTATGGCTCATTATGCAATGGTTTCATTGGTTGGGATCATCCTCCTGTGAAAGAACTAGTTACTAGCCAGAGAGGAGAGAAAAGTCTAGCCCCAATTTCATACACCTTGAGAATTCTATTGTAGGAGTTGCTGCTGTCTAGACGAATCTGACACTGGCCACCTGTGGGTGGTTAAGACCTGGGAAAGATTCCAAACCTGGAACTCACATGGAGGGGACCCATATCTTTATGGGGGCAGTGAGTGTAAGGGCAGTATGCCGGTGTAAGTATTTTCTTGTAGTGAATTTGGTCCCAAAGGGAGGGTTCTAGATTCTGATCATTAACAACATTTTGTTAGTAATATCGTAGTATCTGATTAAAAATAAACCATTTGATATATTTTTCTATTTTGTTTAGATCAATGGATAAGTTCATGTTTTTCAAAAAGTGGGATCCAAAGGTAGCACATACTAGAGGCACATCTTATACCACAGACTGTCCCAGAAAGACAAGTCACAGGGTTTTATTTTAGGGACAGCTGGACGTGCAAAGAGGTCGTCTGGCCGGGCATTCTGGGCCTGACCTGCCAAGTCATGTGTAACTTTCCAGTCTTTTAAAAATAGGTACTGAATGTCCATTCCCACGTTTACTCATCAAATGTGGCACTGACCCTCAAATTCAGACTGCTGTATTATACTCAAATGTCCTCATCCAGATAACTCTGGAGCTGACTGATGACCAAAGATCTCATTATAAAGAGGCACTTGTTAATAGAGCTCTAGGTCCCAAAATGGGATTTTCAGGGTATTTGTAACTGGGTAACCTAATAATTCTGCCTCTTAGTCACAAACCTATTCAATCCAAGATTTTTTTTCCAAATTCTTTGACTTAAGAAATTAGATCATTCATTACAATTAATTTGGCAAGCAAAGACAGCCAGCTGCTCAAGTGAGATACCAAATTTTCTAACAAATTGAACAAACACTAATTTGTTTGTTTGTTAATATGATTATGGAATTAACAAAATAGCCTGTTCTTCAGCTGAGAAAGTTAAGATCCAGATTATTCCATTGTAGCTCATCTCTGTTACAAGTTAAATAAAGTGGGGAGACTCTATCACAACAAATCCTTGCTAAGAACAAAGACCATTTGAATATAGTTTTAGGCCCTCTAGGTGTAAGTCAAGATCATTATGTGGTCCCCACTCTTTCTCCTTAATATGGAATCCACATCCTACTTGAAATACACTGACCCCTCCTAGAACTCTGTTCTCATAGTGCCCCACAGTATAGGAATCATGCTCTTCATAAGATAAACTTTCACTAAGAACCTGTGCTCTTCCCTCTCTATACATATACATTTTGTAATATCTTTTCAAAATTCCAGGGAAGTGCTAAAGAGGGCTTAGGTTGTCTTTTCATGTTTAAATTTAAAGAAGATTAATTCGCAGAAAGGACACCTTGGGAAAGAAGAATGCTTATTTTCATGCTACTCTAATTTCTGTAAAGAGGGAAAAACAGTACTGAACACTTTCTCCTTCCTCTTCCTCCCTATTTTAGTTGAGCCAAAGACAAATTTAGCTCTTTGGAGACAGTGGGAGCAAAGAATCCACTCACGTGTGTGTCGTTTTCAGTCTTCCTACACGTTCTTTATTTCTCCTTAAATTCTTTAAAGAGCAGTGAGCAATCAGCAATGAAAGAACCAGGAGCAGCCTCATCCAGCTGGTAAAGGTGGACCTGGGATATGAAATATTTTGGTGTGGTGCCTGGCCCTGAGGCTGGCTGGGATTTTCTTTCAGTCTGGAGATAAATGTTGTAGGACTGGTTTCCCCAAAAATGTTCAGACAAACCTTTCCCAAGCTGTCTAGAGCTGCTGCTTCTGATGTGTCAGTTGCTGTGTGGAACTAAAGTCAACGGAGGTGCTCTGAGTCTTAGGAGATGTTTACTTCAACCTTAAAAAATGAAGATTACTTAGATATAGGGACATCTCCAGAAACAACCTTTTTACTAAAGAAACCTGTCTTAATGCACAGCAAAATTCTAGAAGCAGTTTTGTCATGTGAAGTCATTCCCTGCTTGTTATTCGAGACTCCTCTTCTCTCCTCGATGCCCCAGGCCCCTATCCCATTCCTTAGCACAAGCTAAAATGCCCAATTTGTTCCATTTACTTTAGAATTCGCAGGCACAAATTCTTTGTGTGTGTTTCTAAATTTGGCCTTTATCTCCTATTAAGCTGTCAGATGTTAATTTGTTTGATCATCTAAACTGAGAAGAACCCAGAGAGGTGGGATATGTCCCCTGATCTGCAATGGTATCTATACTTCTCTAATCAGGGATTTGAGTGAGAAGGCTCTAGGTTTGAAGTCAGACAGGGGTATAGGAAGATAAATTCCAACTCAACAGCTAATATTATTATTTGGGATAATGACTTGATATTGTTCTGTAAACCTCAATTATTTCCTGTGTCTTTTTTTTTTAAGTTGGTACACTTCCACTCACCCACTCCAACCCCATCACCAAATCATCTCTTCATGGTCCTCTGGACCTTGTAGTAAGGCTACTGGAAATTATTTCTTTGTATTTTACCTTAATATTATCCAAGGGGGAAATTTTTTCTAATAAAAAAATTCTAAAATTCTATAGAATCTTCACAGCATGTCTTCATATTAATGCTTCCTGATTTGCATTCTCACCCAAATTTCCTCACTACTTCCTCAACAAGTAATCTGTATAATAAAATAGATGGAATCTACCACTCTTTTCTACACTGATTCAGATTATATGCTTGAAGCACTTTTTATTAATTTCACATCATTTGCTAACACAACATAAATTCTGTCAGTAAGTGATTGAGGAGCGCAAACAAGCTGTTTTCCTATAATTAAAATATATCAAATTATTCCATTATTCCATACAATTATTCAATTTTGCAAATACAACATAAATTCTGTAGGCACAGTCGAGAAGAAAAGCATATCTTAATCTAAAGTGAATCCATGCTATTTCCGAAGTCATTATCAAGGCTTATAAACCTCTAAAATCATCAGCAAAACTGACTACAGCAAGTTAGTCATTAAGAAATTTCTTCATTAAAATGATGTTCTTATTATAGTCCACAATTATTATTCCATGTCAGTTTACAATGAAGTGGCACAGGGGAAGATAATATGGAGCCAGCATGTTAGAAGTAAACTTATTCTTGTGTGCACTAATCTGATTTCATACCATAACAGTTTAAATTGACAAGCAGTTAAAAACAGACTACAAGTCTCTTACAAAATATGATTCTTAACAGCGTTCACCTCTTGATGAAGTTTAAGAAAAAAAAAAAAAAGAGTGAGCTATCTCCCATTGTTGGTACCTGGTAGGTACAAAGCTGTCACTCAATAATTACTTAGCACATGATGTATTGAAGTCTGATGGTTACCTTAGAGTCATTTCAGTTTGTCTCAAACCATGTGATAGTTTTCCAAAGGTTCAGTAATAACTAGGAAGTAAAGCAAATATGTTGTCCTGAAATTGAACTTAACCTTCTTCACAGTTTTGCCTAGGACCTGCTTTATTTTATTTTTTTTTTAAAGATTTATTTATTTATGCATACAAGAGCTGGGGTACAGGCCAGAGTCGCAGGAGGTGAGAGGATTCACCAGAGACAGAGTGGGGAGCAGAACAGGCAGATTGCTGAGGGGAGCAGCGGGTGAGGCAGGAGAGGTCCGCTGCACCATGTGGGTCCCCTCCCTGGCCCGCAGCAGGGATCGAACTCGGGCTGCAGTGGCTGCGGTTTGCCTCATAGTGCGTTGTTTAACCCACTGTGCCACCAGGGAGGCCCCTAGGGCCTGCTTTAAACCTATCTACTCATGCCTGTTAGAAGTGAAACACGTTTCATAAATAAAGTCATAAAGAAAGACCATGAGCTGGGTCTAAATATGTCTTCTCATTTAAAAAGTAGAATTTTCTGGAAAAGGCAAATTATGAATACAGTTAGTTCTGCTTACACATAATTACCAAGAATACATGATAAACTAGAAACAATCTTTTTGCTGTTTCAAAAGGTGATACTTTTGAAAGCTTTAATAAAGGAAAGCTAAATTTACTAGAACTTTCTGCCGAAAGAGAATACAACCTCGATAACCTCAGCCTCTCAGAAGGGGGGACTCAAAGCGGGTATTTATAGGACTGTGGGGTCTGAACTCAAGTTCAGAGGAAACAAAACGACCTTGCTCCCAGGAACAGTACACTTTAGGCAATAAAGTAGGTCATGGCATCAGGCTTCATGGCCTGCTGATGTGCACTGATCAGTTTTGAATGGTGTCAGTTGAGAGGCTTTATTATCCATTCCCTAAAGCTTAACCATAGTGAATTGTTCCTGAATAGGATTTCACAACCTCCACTCCCTCCCTGCCCCCAGTCCTCCTTAAGCTTTAGAAAAGGAAACCTTCATAGAAGGAAAAAAAGTTTCCAACATTAATTCTCAGGTTGATTTTTTTTTTAAAGATTTATTTAGGCATACAGGAACTAGGATACAGGCCAGAGGGGAGGGGATGAGAGGATTCGTCAGAGACAGAGTGGGGAGCAAAACATGCAGATCTACTGAAATACACTGCTGAGGGGAGCAGCAAGTGAGACAGAAGAGGTCTGCTGTGCCATGTTGGTCACTTCCCTGGCTGGGATGGAACTGGTACTGCAGTGGCTGGGGATACCTTCAGAGTGCTGAGACTTAACCCCTTGTGCCACTAGGGAGGCCCCTCAAGTTGATTTTTGTAACAATGATTTTCAGTAGAAATTCAATTTGTTATATAGTCAAATATTAGCACTGTTTGGGACTGGAAGGATATAAAGTATTGTTTTTGTATGCTTTGCTTTGCTTTTTCCCCAACATTGATAGCAATATCTCACTTTTACCATAGCCCCTCTGTTAAGAGACTATTATGAGAAACAGAAGGCCTTTCTGATACTTTAAGATTTTTTTTTATTTATGTATGCAAAAGTGGGGTGCAGACCAGAGGTGCAGGGAGATGTGAAAGGACTCACCAGAGACACAGTGGATAGCAGAAAAGGCAGATCCACAAAAATCCACTGTTGAGGGGAGCAGTGAGTGAGACAGGAGAAGTCTGCTGCGCCATGTGGGTCACCTCTGTGGCCAGGGATCGAACCTGTGTTGCAGTGGCTGTGAACAGCCCCAAAATGTGGCAATCCAACCCCCTGTACCATCAGGGAGGACCCTGGACCAATTTCTTAACAATAATGGCTGAGTTTTCATCATATGAAATTGGACGTTGATTTCAGAAACAACTGCGTTTCTTTAAAATTAGTTTGCAAGGAAAATGGAAACTAAACCCTCTCCCACATGTCTGGGGACCTGAAGCTGCTAGATGTCCATCTCTGCTTTCCTTCTCATATAGAGTTGACCTGTATAATTGTCTGAGGGTTTACACATAAGATCCAAAATGGAAAAAAGTCCTTTCAGTCTAGAGCATTTTCTCAGCTTTTGATTTGCTTAGGTGTGATCATTACCTGATGATTTGCTTTTTGATATATTCCAAGATCAAGTCAGAAAGAGCAAGTAAAACAAAGGGGAGCTTCCCCTATCACGTACCCTTTAGATGACTTGGTTATAGGTTGGAACTGTTATAGGACAGGATGAAGGCCCCCCCCAGGACCCCTCAGACTGCCCATTCTAAATAGGTTATGCCATCCGCTACATCAAGACAAAACATACTCCAGTGTGTCAGACCTTTAATGGAAAGGAACTTTAATACAATTAGTGCAACAAAGAAAAAACAAAGAATAATGTTTCCAAGTCAAACACCCAAAGTTACTAGTCTCTTTGCGGCTAAATGCCCAGCCAAACAGGGTTGGCCCAAAGCAGAGCCACTGAAGCCTGAAAGCCTGCTATATAACTAAGTCACCTTCCGATGGGGACCCATAGAAAAGGCTCAGAAAAGCCAGACAAGTTTGGAAGGAAAAGAGCAAAATGAAGATGAAGATAAAAGATGCCATTGTTAACCACCCATGGATCTCTCACATCCGTTTCAACAGATGTTGACATGTTGAGGTTAGGTTTTATGGGAGGCTGCCAGGCCCCTGAGAAGACAGGAAGGGATAGTCTGCCAGCTCTAGAGACAGCACAGCTCCATGGTCTGGAGCATGGAAGAAGGAACAGAACAGACCCTGGCAGCTACCTCACATCCTGGATGGCGATTGTGTTTTTAGGAAAATAGACTGATGTATTTCATTTCCTGCTCCCTCTGAAGCCTTCTTCCCACTAAGCTGAGTCTGAGGTTTACAGGGGAACGGAAAGAACTGGTCCTCCAAGAATCTGAGAACTGTCTTGCATCATCTTAAAGGTGGTTTTCTTCAGGTTATAGGAAGACGAATGCTGAAGCAGCGTCTTCACCAAAATTCTTACTTGTGTGTTAAACATATCAAAATCCTGACTTGGGAGATCTGAACCTTAAGTTTTCTGTAGGAGAATTCCTTAGTAGAAAGGAAGAAAAATGGGAAAGTCTGCCTCTTTCTATTTTGCTGGCTTGGGAGGGAAAGATGAATATAGAAAACTGGAAGCATTTAGGGATACACCACCTTCAGGTACCCTGTCTTCTAGGAGTAGTCATGGATATAGACAGCAGTCTAAGTGATTTGAGAACAATGCAATACACACACATATACATCACCAGCACCACCATTACCATCACTGCCAACAAGGAAGAGAGAGACTTCTGTATCTTTCTTATTTGGGGAGAAAGGCTGGGTCAGAGTTGAGGGTCTGAATATAATTATCAGAGCCCCCCTCCAATTCTGTGTGATGTAAATGTTTCACATTCCCTCACATTCCTCTGGACATGGAAAGTAGGCTGCATCCTGGTCGACCTGGTCGGCCAAGGTTTGCCACTGAGCGCAAACAAAATGTCCCTGGACCGAGGACCACAGACAGTGACGAGCAGGAGCTGTGTTTAGCCTCAGGAACAGATGTGGAATCAGTAAAACCCAAGGTCGAGCCAAGTGAGTGAGTGGGGAGGAACCCTGAGAACGCTGTTTGCTCTCAAAGTTAAACTTGGTGCCAGAGGTTGTACAGAGCTCAGAAGGAAAAGATGCTTCATGGAAACCATAACTGCTAGGGGGTCTACTAGGATCTATGCAGACACCCCAGCAGCCCCACTTCTCTGTTGCTCTAAGGTTGTGCATGCTCTGTGCTCCCTGTTTTTGGTGTGGGGAGTCTGCCTATCTCTGCATCTGTTGAGAGCAGTAGAGTGGTAGAGGAGGCATTTTGAAAAGACTCAGTCATGAAAGACTGAGTGTTGATCAGAGAATATTTATATTAGTAGTAACTACTGTGTACTATTTACAGTATCAGCTTGGGATGAAGCATCTAGCATGAGGCATCTCCATTGATTAGCGAGTGTTACAACCTGATGGCTCAGAAGTGTTGGCATCAAGAACAAGTCCTCTCCCTTTGTACATTTGTATGGCATTACATTTGACAAAGCAGTAAAAGGAGAATCAAGCTTTGTGACTAGCCACCAGACCCCTTGGTGTACTACATTTTCTAAAGTATGGGCATAAAAAGGATCAGCTACAAATGTAACCCAGAGTGGGGAGGGATCCCAAATTTTGGCAGGCTCTAAATTAATGGCCTATCTCCCATAGGCCAGATATAAGTGTGGGACCCTTGCTCTAGCCTGAGGGTCTGGAGAAGTAGATACTTCCGGCTGCTACCCTCCTACAACAGGAATGCCCCCCCCCCCNCAAAAGGAATGCCCCCCCCCCCCCCCGACTGAGTGACTGAATGTTCTAAGCAACATTCAAATTGGAAGAGTCCATTGAACAACTTCTACCCTAAGTCCCAAGAATTTTCTGTCATTTACTGAGACTGCCATACTCATTTCTTTGCCAAATCACCAAACAGCTTACTTTATAGCACTTGACCTCCTCTGGTTCAAGTGGGCATGAAGAAGGAATGGGAAGAGGATGTAATGAAGGAACTTAGACAACTTACAATCCCAATTCATTTTTACTTTGGGGTCCAGCCTTGACTAAGCTCTAGGGAAAAAAATTCTTAAGGAAGAATGTTAGAAATTTTTTATTAATTTCAGTTCTATTCCAACTCAATATAAACAATATTATCAGTCCTATTTTAACAAGAGAAATCCGAAGCTTAAGAGAAAATTAACTTATAAAGCCAGGGCTTTAGCCAAGGTCTGTGCTTTTTCTCAAGTGCATCCTCCTAACCACCCAATTTTTTTTATTCGTTTAGGGTGTATTCATCACTTTTCCATGGTGGCAATTTTGATGCAGAGAAAATATGACAGATTACTTTTTTCATTCCCTATCTCTAGAATAGGAGTAATAGTCCATCTGCTCTGTAAAGGCTGGGCTTCACCAGCCCTATCATCACAAAAGCACCCCTGTCAGTTACTTATGCTCTAACAGGCTCACCATCTATAACAAATTCATATTTATAAAGATCAAATAAAGCTGTATTCTCCTGGAAGTTCAAAAGAATACTTGAAAGTCATGGTGACCCCTAGTAGAATGAAGGGGGCTGCATGGTAAAGGCTTATTCTTTCATGAGTCATTCCTGGTTGTAAAGGTTTCAAAAAATCTGATGGAAAAATAAAGAAAATGAGCCTACTTAACAAATAGGAAGCTAGTCTAAAATGGGCTAAGGGATTGCATTTTCTAGAATACCCTTGACTTATCTCCCTTTTTGGCCCTATAATTAAATGGATTTCAAATAATGTTTGATGGAGGCCCTTTAAGGATAAGACACATGTAACATAATTACTTTTCAGAAGGAGATATATTCGTAGCTAAATAAAACTGTTCTGAACTTAGTCTATATAGTGTTTAAGTAATAAAAATTGATAATAGTTGGAACCAGAGAAGTAGAATTGATTAATTGGGTAAGGAAATGGATTCTCTGTGAGCTAGAGTGTTCTAAAACAGAAACTTTTTTTATTTTAGAACAAGTTTAGAAATTTTTCTTGCCCATTTTGAAAGTAGACTAAAAAAAATTATTCTTGACACTAGTAATAATAATAACAGTCTCATAGGAGAAATGTAGTCATGAATAAATGAAGCTACTTCTACACACTGCAGGCTGCATTTTTCAGAATATATTAAGCAAGAACAATTCTTAGTTTTCAGGATGTATGCTTCCATGTACTGGCCAGAACATAGAAATTCAGTTTCACAAAACATCATTCTTAGTGTTTACATGCAGTTTACATGTAGAAAGAATTTTTAATTCTCTGAAATTAGTATTAAAAATGATAGTGTTACAAAAATGTCCAACCCAGACCTCATAAAAAATAAAGGATACAGAAAACAGGAAAAATTTGAAATACAATTAAAAAGCCCATAAGGTGTTAGATCCAAAAGAGACATGAGATAAGCAGATACAAACTTGGAGATGATCGGATCTACCTGTTCTGCTCCTGCTCTGTCTCTGGTGAATCCACACATATACACACACACCGTGCTGCTGGCCTGTACCCCAGATCTTGTATGCATAAATTTAAAAAAATCTTAAAATTGAATAAATAAATAAAGTTAAAGTGGAGGGAAATTTGGACAAAACAGCTAAAAAGATGGATGATTACAATAAAGAACTAGTCTACAAAAAAGAATCGAGCAAACATTCTAGAAATGCAAAATCCAGAATGTGAAATTAAATATATTTCATTGGTTTTAAAAGCAGGTTGCACATATGAGATAAAACTGTGGGCTCACAATGGGTAAATAGGAAATATTCAAGAAACAGAAAAAAAAAAAAAGTATGGAAGTAACAAAACAACACATATAAGAGATGTGAGACATGGTTAACATGTCTAACATGCTTATTTACCTGGGTCCCAAAGGAAAGAAGGGCGATTAGAATGAAAGGATGATTTACAAAATAATGACCAAAGCTTTTCAAATCTTTGTAACATAGCCCACTGACTTAAGAATTTCAGTGGACTTCAAGCCTGATAAAGCTTCAGCTCTCATTCTAAAAACTAACAAAAGAAAAAAAATTAAAACTAATGAGGGGAAAAACCACATTACCTTGGGGGGGGGGGGAGAGAGTGGGGCCAAAACCAATAAACACAGGACTGACCAAAACTATATGCTAAAGACATTATTAAAGAACTAAGAGAGAAAAACAAAACAAAATCTTCCAACCCAACACTCTATACACAATGAAAATATCCTTCAAAAAAGTGAAGAAGAAACAGATGGTTTTCAGATAACCAAAGCTGAGAGAATTACCGCTATTAAAATGCCAATGCAGACATTACTGAAAGGGATTACTCACAATGGTCCCAGATGAGAAAACAAAAGGATAAAAACAAAAGTTCAAGAAGAGCTTTTAACTTGTGTAGGTGAGACTGAAAAAGATAGTAAAGGGGAAAATTATAATCTCCTTAGTGTATTTGGAAAATAGCAAAAATAGACTGCTGTCACAGTTGCATTTTGTGATTTCTAGGGTTGCCTCTGAAATAATGATAGAAACGTTAAATAACAAAAGCTAAGAGAGGAGATAAACTTCACTAATAAGATATAACTTAGTAATGCAAAAGAAGTAGGATTCTTAGCAAATAATAAAAGGGTATATGACTGATATTTTTTATTTAACATGAACTTGAACTATCAATATTTGAGTCAGAGCTTCGGTTTGGGCTTTTCATGTTATTTTAATATGCTGTTAGAAGCAACATCTACCTCACGGCAGTTTCCGCTTTATTCCCCACTATCCTATCAGTTTCACCACTTGGGATTCTTGTTCTTTACATGTCAATTTAAATATAAAAACTAAATTAGACTGGTGTGCATAAATTTCCATGGTCTTCTCAATTTACTTGACACAATGCATTGCAAAGTTTACAACACCAAAACATGGATATAAACCTGCAGCATGTCCAATACCCAAAGAGAACAGCTCCTAAAGAATTGTGCAGCACAAAGAATATTATTTTTCTCCAAAACTCTATCTTATTCTTCTACTAGCTGTTGACAGGCATGAAGATGACCGTGTGCTTAAGATCCGAAGAGAACTGGAGAAAGTAGTGTTGTCAAGGTGTCATCAGAAACCAGTAAAGGGATTTAGATTCCAGTTTCAAAGTCCAGATCTTTTCATTTCTCATCCTCAGTTCACCCTTCAGTTAATCTCCAGTTTTATGATGCAGCTGTTTTAAAGTTGTATCAAAGTCCTGAGTGTAGCCATATTCTTTTAGGTTCCTCACATCAATTTTCTTATTTCTTCTCAAGTTGTCAGACTTCCAAACTCACTAAATTCTTGGAGTGGTATATAACATGTCTGGAAATACAGGCGGTCAAGTTTTTAGACCTAACTGCATCATCATATCTGCAGTATTGGGCTCATGAACTTTTTGTTTTAAAATATGCAAACTACTCTTTCAGGCTGTGATACAATTTTTTTTTAAAGATTTATTTATTTATTTTAAAGATTTATTTATTTATGCATACAAGTACTGGGGTACAGGCCAGAGGTGTGTGTGTGGGGGGGGTGAGAGGATCCACCACAGAGAACGGGGAGCAGAACAGGCAGATCAATGGAAGTACACTGCTGAGGGGAGCAGCGGGCACAGCAGGAGAGGTCTGCCATGCCATGTGGGTCCCTTCCCTGGCCGGCAGCAGGGATCGAACTTGTGCTGCAGTGGCTGCGGTTTGCTTCGTAGTGTGTTGCTTAACCCACTGCGCCACCGGGGAGGCCCTAAAGATTTATTTATTTATGCATACAAGCACTGGGGTACAGGCCAGAGGTGTGAGAGGATTCACCACAGACAGAGCAGGGAGCAGAACAGGCAGATCAACTGAAACACACTGCTGAGGGGAGCAGCGGGCACAGCAGGAGAGGTCTGCCGCGCCATGTGGGTCCCCTCTCTGGCCGGCAGCAGGGATCGAACTCGTGCTGCAGTGGCTGCGGCTTGCTTCACAGTGCATTGCTTAACCCACTGTGCCACCAGGGAGGCCCACATTTTTTTTTTTTTTAAGTACAAACAAATGAAAATTTCTACCTCCTACTGAAAATGTAGTCATGCCACACACATTTTTTTTTTTCCCTTGACCCCAGCTTCCCCACAGTCAAGGTTGGACAGATATACTGAACATGTTGTCGGATGCTGCCGTTGATCACTCTGAGTGTGTTACCAGTGCAGCTGCATGCTTTTACAAATATGTGTTGATAGCTAAGTTACTGGGGTTTTCTGAGAATTACTCTTCTTCCACTTATTTCAAAATTGCTGGAAGATTTCAGGAGTTTAAGGGAATGCACAGTAGCCAGTGTTCTTTAGGTACGTTGTCAGCTTCTGAATAGGTTAGTGAGTCTCCAAATTTATTACGTTTGGTTTTATTGCTTACTTTCATATCTTCTTTAATTTTTCTTCCAAAATTAAAGTTTTAAGGGAACAATTTATTCCATAAAGCAAAAGTCAGAAAGACTAAATTAGTGTTTTCTTACAGAGGTCGTAAAAGGGCATCTGGGTAAGGGAAAGAGAAAGCATCTTGTTATCCTATCCCAGGAAATCCTGTCGGGGTTCCCACAGGCTGACTAGCTCTTGAGCAGGGCGACGAGTCTTTCTGTCAGTCCAGGTGAGGCCTGAAGGGAGCAAACCGGTGTGAACTGGATTGTGAAGAGCATCCCCCCAAATGTTAAAGCCCAGGAATTGGCTTTTGGGGATACATGTGCTTGCGGACCACCATCTCCAGGCTTGTTTTTACCTTTATTTTCTAGACAGAAGAGGCAGTTCTCCAACGTGTCACCATGGAGCAAATCTAGAAATAGTTAGCTCTGACCCAACCATGTGCCGGAGTTCCTGATGATCTTAAATTTACCCTGCTCCTAGTCCTAAAGGCAATTGTTGCTTTTACCCTGCCACTGTGCAGCAATAGCGCCATCTACAGAACAACGTGTGAAAACAAGGGTGACGTGAACTGTGTTTTTTCATACGTGTATGCAACCGGTGGGTTATTTATATACTTAAAGGGAAGCTGTTTTTTTTTTTTTTTTTACTATCAATAGCATATTTAATTCTGTAAAAACAAGGAATACAAGACAAATTAGAAAAAAATAAATTTGTAACAGATGAAATTCTATCCAGGTAGGGCATGCAAACAAGATGGACTCTGGTGCCTGCAGCTGTGGTGGTGGCCTCCCAATAGAGCATCTTCCAGAGTGCAGCAGAGGAAGAAGCTTGTCATCAGACCATTTAGACCTTATTCCTAATTCCTGCAAATTCAGCCTAAAGCCCTCTCCTCTAACCCTTCCAAAAGTGTTGGGAGTTACCCCACTACTGCCTCTTTTTACCTACCATGACTAAAGGGTGTTTTATTACCTTTAACCTAACCCTAACTCGATAGGATAACACAGACATGAAGCAGGTTCCTGATGGAGGAGACGGGTGCGTCCTGACTCCTGCTGCAACTGCCACAAAAGCAAATGCCAGCAAAGTTGGGCTGCTCAGCAGAGGCAGCACAGGCAGCGGCAGGAGTCCTGCTCCCAGGTTCCATGCATGTCCTTAAGTGGTTATGGAGTGACAGGTGTGAATGTGGACAGAGCAGCGCAGTAAGTGTGTCTATAGATCCCCAGCAGATGCTGGATTATATAGAGCCTGACCCTAGGCGTCTGGGGATTGTAGCCTTTAGAGCCACCAGCTTCCATTCTGTGAATCTGCCTCATTTTTTGTGCTTTGCACATGTTGCTCTTTTTACAAATTGAAGGGTTGTGGCAACTGCATTTCTCCAATGAATAGTTAGCATTTTTTAGCAGTAACGTATTTTATGTACTGTTTTTAGGCACAACACTATTTAACATGGAATAAACTACAGTATAGTGAAAACATCTTTTATATGCACTGACCCAAAAAATGGTGACTTACTTTAATGCGATACTCATTTTTTTTTGGTAGTCTGCAACCGAACCAACAATTTCTCTGTGGTGTGCCTGCATTGTGTACAGTGAGAACCATTCCACATAAGGGGGTAATGAGCCATCTCCAACCTCACAGAATATCAGCCTGAAACTTCTTTCTGTGATTCACCTCTTTGCTCTTCTCTTTGTTCTCATTTTCAGTGATAGCTTTGGTCAGTAGGGCTAGTGGGTAGTATAGTGTTTTCCAAGCTTCTCTCATCCTTATACCACAGTCAAGCCTAATATTCGTTCACTATTTTAAAAGAGCTAATTAATATTTTAACCTAAGTATTTTTCTAAGTTTGTCTTAGAAATCATAAGTTTGATCATACTTATTATTTTTGGGTATTCATTAACAAATACATGAAGTTTAAATTTTAAAATGTTCAACTGCATATCACAATTAATTCCTGCAAATTCAGGAACTGCTGAGCATCCTGATGCATAGATAAGATGCAGGCTTGGAGTCAGGCTTACCTGTATTAGCTGACTCACTAGTCTCCAGCGTCCACCTGTGTAGGATGATTCAGACCCAGTACAATGTAAATGCTTGACAGGTCATTTACCCTGTGACTCTGAAATTCAGGTATTTTCTAATTTTTCAAAGGTTCTCAAATAGTAATTAATCTTTCTGCAAATTCAGACATGATTAATCTTTGATCTATTTAAGTAAGTATATGAGTTATTTGACAGTCATTTTCAGTGGAATGTGTTGGAATTTCACTATTAAGAAATCATGGGGTATAGTTCATAATAAATCAACATGGTAAGCATCATAAAGAAGGGTGCAATCACTTTCATTCTTTGAGCTTTGAGCTGATGATTTGTGTACTTTTCTCTATGCATATAATACTCTAATGAAAAGGTTATAACAAAAAGGGAGAAATGCCAAATATTGCATTCAATTAAACTTGGACATAGTTGTATTACACTAGGGATAAGACAAGTTGAGTAGGTGAAAATTCAGTTAGAATGAACAGAACAAGAAAAAGATTTGTTCAGCTGTGTTTGGGGAATCTTTTTTTTTTAAGATTTATTTATGCATATAGGCACTGGGGCATAGGCTAAGAGGTGTGTGAGGGGGGAGGCGTGAGAGGATTCACCAGAGACAGAGTGGAGAACAGAACAAGCAGATTGACTGAAATCCACTGCTGAGGGGAGCAGCAGGTGAGACAGGAGAGGTCTGTTGCGTCATGTGGGTCACCTCCGTGCCTGGGGATTGAACTCCTGCTGCAGTGGCTGCGGATGCTTAACATTGCAGTGCTTAACCAGGGAGGCCCTGTTCTGGGATGCAGAGTATTATATTTTTTATTTTTTTTAAGATTGATTTATTTATACATACAAGAGCTGGGGTACAGGTCAGAGTCCAGGGAGGTGAGGGGATTCACCAGAGATAGAGTAGGGAGCAGAACAGGCAGATCAGATAAACTGAAATATACTTTTGAGGGGAGCAGCGGGCGAGGCAGGAGAGGTCTGCTGTGCCATGTGGGTTCCCTCCCTGGCCAGGGATCGAACTCATGCTGCTGTGCTGCAGATCCTTCACAGTGCAGTGCTCAACCTGCTGCGCCACTAGGGAGGCCCATATTATATTTTAAACTTAAGAGAATTTTATGCCATAACACAAATGGCTTTAAGTCAAGAAACAATGCAAAATTGATGTAAATCACCCTGCATTCAATGTTCTCAGTTGGCTATTTGAAAGCCTCATGATTTGAGTGAAGATTATATTTTTTCGGTTATGGTTTTTCACCTTTGTCATATAATTTGTTAGTTTTCCTCTGGCATCAAGTAAATATTTCTGAACCATTATATCATAGTCACTGAGGCCTTAAATATAAATTTTCTTCTTTCAGATACTTGGAACTATAAGGCTTTTTCATCTCAGAAATATGTAGTGATGATGTACTGAGGGATTTGAAGTAAACTTTAACTTAGGGAGCAAAATATAAAAACACCAGCAGTTATGTAAACACAAAGAGCAGTACAATATATAAAAGCTGAAATAAATAAAACATTTTAAAAGATACCACTGGAGATGGTTATTTTCATAGGTTGTTTACATTTATGAGTGGCCTAATTTATGATGACTAAAATGAATATGTCATCTGAATATGTCCCAGCAGTGCCACCTCGAGTGGCAGTAGGATGAGTAAAAACAGGCTGCTGCCCATGAAGACGGTCAGGGAGGCCTTTGCTTTCCTGTGGCAGCTACTGCAAAGGTCTGTTCTTCAGTCTTCAGCCCAACATGGAGCATCTGCTCTCCTGCTTGGATGGCAGCAGGAGTCTCTGTGTGGTACTGGAGCCACAGTGGAGCTTGGCTTGCAGCTCCTCACTCATCAGTGTTGGGTGTAAAGTCATTGGTAGCCACATGCATGGAGCTGGAAAGGATTATGCTAAGAGAGATAAATCAGAAGGAGGAAGACAATTACTAGATTGTGTCACTTCCAGTTGGAATATAGGGAAGCCAGCAAAGGGTTAGATAAAGCCAAATGCAAAGGTAGCCCTTGAAAGTGAACTATAAGGGCCACCCTGGTGGCACAGGGGTTAAGCACCACACTGTGAAACATTTACAGCCACTGCAGCAAAAGTTCGATTCCCAGCCATCTAGGGAGGTGACCCACATGGAGCAGCAGACCTCACCTGCCTCTACCGCTGCTCCCCTCAGCAGTGTATTTTCAGACAATCTGCCTGTTTTGTTCCCTACTCTGTCTCACCCCTTCCCCCCCATACACCTCTGGCCTGTACCCTAGTTCTTGTATGCATAAATAAATAAATCTTTATTATTATTATTATTTATATTTTAAAGATTTATTTATTTATGCATAAAAGAACTGGAGTACAGGCCAGAGGTGTGGTGGGTGAGAGGATTCATCAGAGACAGAGTGAGGGACAGAACAAGCAGATCGACTGAAACACCCTGCTGAGGGGAGCAGTGGCTGAGGCGGGGATGTCTGCTGTGCCATGTGGGTCCCTTCCCTGGCCGGAGGCAGGGATCAGCGGCAGGGATCGAACTCGGTGCTGCAGTGGCTGTGATTTGCTTCATAGTGCATCGTTTAGCCCACTGCACCACCAGGGAGGCCCCAAATAAATAAATCTTTAAAAAAAAAGAGTGGACTAATAGGTAATATATAACTCATGCATTGAGAGGGACACAGAAGGAGGAGGGTCAATAACAAAGCAGGGAGGGGCACAGTGGACTCTGTTGCTGGACTTGGATGCTCTGGTGGAGGGAGCGACAGGGTAGCATCACTGATGCAGGGGATCCTATACTTCCAAGGTAAGAGCAACAATGTAGACCAAAGTTACTTCAACTTTAAAAAAACATTATAAAACAGATTAATAATAGAAAATATAAATAAGGATTATTTTTGAGGCATAAGTATGGGAATTTCAAAGAAAATTTAGGGTGATTTAGCATGATCAGCAGCCATGTGTTTCTATGTTTTAGTGGTCTCACGTTTAATTCTGGGCACTTTCATTTTGTATTCCAAGCATACAGTAACGTTTTCATTCCATGATTTGAAGACTTGTGTTCACACAGAGAGCCACACACAGATGCTGACAGCAACTTTATTCATTCCATGGCGTATTTATTTTTCAGTTGCAAATGACAAAGTTTTGCATGAGTTCAGTAAAACTGCATTTGCTGGCATATATATTTGGGCTGATTTACCTTAGTGAAGCTTGTTCCAAGGGATGGTTTCTCTGTTTCCATTTTGTGCCTCATTTCTTCAAGAGACTTTTTTCAGAAATCTTCATTTGGCATTATTCACAAGATGGCTGCATTAGCACTAGTCCTGAGTCGGGCAGGACTAGTATCTCTTCTACAGTTGGCAGAGATGTCCTGGAACTTCACTGTCCTTGACCACAATTGACCCAAGTGCCCACTGGTTGCCATACCTCAGACTAATCATGGAACATTCCCAGAGTGGGGATTAGAACCAATGCCAGTTAAATGCTGTCATTTAAATTGGGAAAGGGTTGGTTTTCTAAGGGAAATTCCTACCATAAAAAACATGAATGTTTTATGTATGACAAAGATAGCAAACAATAGATACCCACTACATGGCTTTAATACCTTTCAATTTTTGCCTCCCCCAAGGCAGAAAAATACTGATGGTTACAGAAAGCTTCAAATAGTGCGCTCAGATAAAAGAATGAACTATATATAGCATATACCATTCCTTCATAGTCTGTGTAGCAGGTCAGAGCAGGTGTAGAAAAATGTAGAACTTAGTATTTAGAGCAAATAAAATAAAAGTGTCCAAATCTATAAATAAGGCCCTTAAAACCAGACTAAAAAGCCTCAGCAGGCCAGACTGTGAGGTTGAGTAACATGGCACAACACAGGACGTTTCCTTTCCCGCCTTGCGCTGCCTGCACAGGAAGTGGGATGACTTGTTGGAAAACACTGCCATGTATATTCAAATATTCATGGACATTCAGATACCAGGGTTCAAGTGGGCCAGACCAGGAGAGCAGTCCATCTACCCCTATTATTATTATTATTAGAAATGACATAAAATCATGTGACCAGTCACTTGTGATATCTTACTTTAATCTGACTACCTGCCTTCTCAGATACTTTTCATTCATCCTCTCTGGGAGCATGCCCATAGTTGACTGTTCTGGAACATTTCTACACATTCTAACTCTTCAAATTCAGTCCCCACTCAGAGTAGATATCTTTACTTTAAAACTGTCTTTGTTAAATTTCTTTTTTAAAAAAAAAATTCACAGAAATCTGTGAATATATAAAAATACGAGTGATGTGTGGCCACAACAGAAGGCAGAACAGGAGTAGTTGCCAGCGAATGTGCTGGGGCAAAAGTACCTAAAGAGTTGGGAGAGAGATCATTCCGTCCAGGCTCCTCACAAAGAAATGCGGGGGAAGATGATGCAGGCATATAAAATAGGTGCTTTTAATTGCTTTTCTCCCAATCTTCTCCCAAGTAAATAAGAATATCTTGCAAGTGATTCAGCTGTGTGTTTTTACCATCTCTCTCTTGTGACAAAGGACCAGCTTAGGATAAGGATATTATCTGTCACCATGAATGCATGAAGTGTTCATCAGTTCTGAAACAGTCTTAGGAAATAACATTTCTCCTACTGAATTTTGAAAGACCCAGTGATACTTCATTTTCTGAGGATCTTAAAACCAAGATGGCCCAGAGTTCCAAAGGAGAGAGACAGTCTCCTCTTCTGCCTCCCAGGGGTTGATGAGGGAAAGGTTTTGTCCAGCAGTTCTTCCACATTATGTTTTCACCTGGAACAGTGATACCAGATATCCCTCAATCCCATATATTCACCGCCTATCAGAGTGCTCTGTGCCACATCTCACACTTTTAGGCTCTTCATTCCCTTTTATCTATGCCCAAGGACAGAGGGGTAACCCTAAATCTCCATTTATCCTGCTCCAAATCAGTTCCCTTCCTCCTTAGTATTTATTTCCATATTATTTTTTCCACTATTCAAATAGAGAAACTTACATTAAAAAAAAAAAAAAACCAACCTGTAGTATTAGTGTTCTTTTTGTATTCACTTTCTCTGCTGATCTGAATTTCCTAGAAAATTCTATTTACTCTTTGGCATTATTAGAAATGACATAAAATCATGTGACCAGTCACTTGTGATATCTTACTTTAATCTGACTACCTGCCTTCTCAGATACTTTTCATTCATCCTCTCTGGGAGCATGCCCATAGTTGACTGTTCTGGAACATTTCTACACATTCTAACTCTTCAAATTCAGTCCCCACTCAGTAGGTATCTTTACTTTAAAACTGTCTTTGTTAAATTTCTTTTTTTAAAAAAGATTATGTATGCATACAAGAGCTGGTGTGTAGGCTAGAGCTGTGGGGGATGGGAGGATTCACCAGAGACAGTGGAAAGCTGAACAGACAGATCTACTGAAACACACTGCTGAGGGGAGCAGCAGGTGAGACAGGAGAGGTCTGCTGCACCATGTATGTCACCTCCCTGGTCAGTGGTCCAACTTGTGCTACAGTGGCTGCAGATAGCTTCATAGTGCTGAGACTTAACCCTTTGTACCACCAAGGAGGCCCCTGTCTTAGTTAAATTTCTACATTATCCCCTGACTACCTCTAGGAATCTTTATCTCCACTAAAGTCCTTATACAGGACGTTCTTTTTTTCCTCAGACTATTCCAACCATTCAAATTTCAGTTTTCATTTCCTTACTGTCTCCTTAACAGGAGACAGAACCCTCTCTAAATTTCCAAAGTAATATTTCCATATCTCAACTGATGCATATTTTACTACCCTAGTGTTAGTTGTCATTTTATATGCATATTCTGCCTCCTTGACTAACAATATTGAAATCAAGGGCAGAAGTCTTAACATGACTTGTATTGTAGTTTATTAATATCTGCACTTAATAAAGCTGATTTTAAAATATAAGTTATTGTTTTGCATGCATCATTATTTTTTTGCACATTTTATAAATTCTTGTGGTATTATGTATTTGAAAGTTTAAGAAAATGGCTATTAATAAAATTATAAATGTGTGCCTGTTTTCAAGATGATCAATTTTCTCCAAGAATATGGCAGAGTATTTGGACTAAACTCAATAATACTTAGAGCTGACTGTCTTGCAGAAAGAAATCTGACATCTAGAAATCCTTCAACAAATATGTATGGCATACATAGATGTATGGATAAGGTAAAGTGTGGGTGAGTGCATCCTCACTGAAAAAAGGAGTTCAGCTGACACTAAGTTAAAGTCAGCATTGCCTGAGGGAAAAAGGAACAAACCAAAAAGGTGTTATCTAAACTAAGGTGCTGACAACCCTGCCCTTGAGAGACCGCTCCCCTCTCAGTAAACTTACCCAGACAACCCAAGCCAGCTCCTGGAACCAGGTACTGTTAGGCCTCCTGTGTTTTATTAGCTAAGATTTCTAGGACTTTAAGAGGCTGAGTGAGACAGCTGAAACACACACCTGCTATTAAAGAAGATGGTAGATTAAGCAATTAATGTAGTCATGCAAAATAAATAGAATGAGGAAAGTTTAAGTGTAATAAATATCCTTCAAGAAATGTTAAGATTCTGAAGAGCTTAAATTTACAATAAGAAATCCAGGGGTTATACTCAATGTGAAAAATATGTAATTTGAAGTACAAAAATTGGGATGAAAAGGCAGCGTCAATACTGAAAATAATTGAACAAGAAGAAGAGATGACAGAATTCTTCCAGAAGATATCAAGGATGTTTTAAAAAATGAAAAAAGTCATCAGTGAAAAGCAAAGTGAAATGGAGAGGTTTTATGTTACATCCATGGACTAGAGATCTTGGAAAGAAAAATAAAAATTAGAAGGAAGAAAATTCTTGAAGAAACAATAACTTAAGAGCTTTCTACAAATAAAGATTATAAACTTATGTTAAAAATATTCCAAGAATACCAAAGGGAAAGAAAAAACTTAAGTAAACACAGGGTAGTCAAATTTTATAGGCTGTAGGAGAAAAAACAAATTTTAGGAGAGAAATAAAATATCTCAGCCTGACATCAACATCGTAAACAGCCACATTGGTATCAAAAAGGAAACTATTACAGGCTTAGTATATTTTAGGACATGGACTTGGAACTTAGACTTTTCTATTCAGCTAAACCCCTGTCAAAACATGAAGGCATGACTATTCATGCATTAGGCATATATGCCCTGGATAGTCTCTATTTGCCCATCCAGAACCACATTCTGGTCCCTTCCTAGACTAAGGGGCACCTCACATTTGGGGGCCAGAAACCACAGACTCATTAGAGGAAGGAGGAGTCAGGTCTGTATAGTTATGTCTATGGCACCCTCTCTGATGGGAAGAGTTTGGACTGGCTGCCCGGTCTACGCAAGATTATAGCTCCTGTTCTGTAGCTCTCAACCTGGCTGGCTCACTCTCAATTTCTTCTTTATCTCCTTCTCCTCTTTCATCTTCAGGCCCAGGGTGAGAAGAGAGCCTCCGTACTATTAGCAGCTGGAACTGCACTAACCCTTTCATTTTTCTATACCCTGCTCACATCTTTGTTAATAGTTTCTTAGTTAATCTTGCCTCAAATTACTGAGTTTGACTGTTCCATCTTTCTCCAGACAGCACCCTGAATTATAAACACAGCCTCTCAAGGAGTTTGTCATAAAACATACTTCAGAGAGTACTTTTAAGGAAACTTTATAGTGGGTCCTACTAATTATATGGAAAACAAAGATGAACAGACTACCTGTTCTTAAATTCAGCTGTCTGATTTTAATTTCCCAGAGATTTATTAATTATTCCTTTTGTAGCCTGCTTTATTTATGGATTTACAAAAACATCTTAAATTTCTTAGAGAATATGAATTAAATTCAATTCTAAGCTCTCTTTTGTTACCTTGAATTATTTGACTAATTTTGAGCATAATAATCTACCTTATTTTCTTAGTCTTGTGCCTTCATTTTCCAGGGTTTCCTAAAATGTCTAAGAGTACTTAAAGAATGCAAAATTGTGAAACTGACCAAAAGCTCTGTGAACAGGGGCTGAGGGTAGCAAGTGGTTGATTCTGATTTGGGGTAATAGGTCATTACACTTGGGCACTGAGGTTTCTGCCAGTGGTCATTCTAAATGATAAAGTTCTTCAACTTCTTTTTAAAAATCATTTCAAATTATTATTTTAAAAGTGTGTTTACTAAGGTAATGCTTATTTTAAATACCGTATATGATTTAGGGGTACATGTTCACACCTCTTCAGATATATGTTACTACAATACACCCACCACCAAGGCACCCACAGTCTTCCACCACAGTTCCACCCACATCCCTCATCTTCTGGCAGCCTCAGTTCTGTACTAACATTTCGAGGATTTGTTTTTGTTTGTTTGTTCCTTTGCTTTGTTTTTTTATATTCCACATATAGTGAAATTTGCCTTCCTTCTTCTGACTTTTATTTTACTTTAGCACAATTCTCTCCAGTTCTCTACATGTTTTGCAAATGACAGGATTTCATTTTTCTTCACTGAGTATTATTCTATTGTATATATGTACCACATCTTCTCAATCCACTCATCTGTCCTTGGGCACTTACATTGTTTCCATACATTAGTATTATAAATACTGGTGCAGTAAACATATATCCATTACAATTAGTGTTTTGTATTTTTTGGGTACCTAGGAGTGAAAACGCTAGATTGTAGGACAAATGTATTTTTAATATTTTGAGAAACCTCCATACTATGTTCCATGGGATCTGGACCAATCTACATTCATACCACCAGAATGTAATATGTTCCTTTTTTCTCCACATCCTTTCTAGCACTTTCTGATCTTTTTGATATGGACCAATCTCACTGGTGTAATAGGGTGTTAAGGACTTCCTCCAGACACAGGTTTCCTCTGGATAAACACTTTCCAAGGGTCATTCTTTATGAGGTGAATGATGCAGTGTACTAGAATTAGCTAAAGTGTTCTGTAGAGAAATCATTAGTAATTTTTTCTCTTTTTCAGGCATTTCTCTTACTCTATGATGTGAATAGTATCTAAAAGATCCTGAGTCCCTAGAATTCTGTTGAAAAGAATAATTCGTTCCTCTTCCTATAGTTCACACTGTGTGTGTTCTAACCTGTGACTTGCTCTGCTTTTTTTTACATGATTATGATGCTGATAAACACCATCTAGTTTTCGTTTTCAAGAAATTTATTGAAAATTCTCATCCACTCTGACTATCCTCTCTCATCATTATTTTGAATTTAATATTTTGTTAGTCTCTTATTCTAATAGGATCTCAACAGGGATGGAAAAGATGTTTATACTGTATGATATCTTAAATAAGAAATTATCCCATAGTTATTTGAAATAACTATGTTTGGTCAGGTTGGTCAAATTTAGGGAAAAACTTATACTCTCTTTGGAGACAAGATACAATTTTAGACTTCTTATATACACTTTTTCCTTTAAATCTCTTTTTTAAATTGCTTTTTCCAGTTCATTAAATATTAATTTGGAAAATAGCTTATATTTAAGTTTTCCTGAGTTAACACAGTTTTGTAAATGTAGGAGCAGCCAAGTAATCCAGCATAGTTCACTGAGTAAAACTAATATTGATTATAAGGGACCCAATTTGTTCCAGGGTTCTGGGTTATTCTTTATGTCCCAACTAACATCTGAACTGAACAAAGCCAGGTGTATGACAGGAGATATTCCAGTACCTCCAGCTCTAGTGAATACAAAGAGGGGCATCAAATTAGAATGCTTCTTGGTCAGATGGAGAATCTACAGGAGTATAGTTACATGATTGGCCTTGGGCCAGAAAGGAGAAAAGATTTGCAAGGCCTGATACTAAGTCTCTGGAAGGAAATACAATTTTTAACAGGTTATTTTGTCATCCCAGTTCAGTAATATACAGAATGTCACATTACTTTGGCCATATAGGAGCAAAAACTGGTGGCCAAAAACATTTATTTATATGATTTTTTTTTCAAAATCCACTTTTATAATCTACAAGGATGGTTTACTGATTTTTCAATAATGTGTTTTTTTGTGTGCAATGTTATATTTTTATGAAAAAAAATAGTAAAGATTTCTTCTTTTCATCATTTTAAGTAATAAAATGGCATCTTTGTTTAAAATAATATTCTCTTCATGGGCCGCCCTAGTGGCACAATGCATTAAGGTGCAGCACTATGAAGCTGTCCACAGCCACTGTAGCATGAGTTCAATCCCCAGTCAAGGAGGTGACCCACATAGCACAGCAGACTTCTTCTGTTTTGCCTACTGCTCCCTTCAGCAGTGTACTTAAGTAGATTTGCCTGTTCTGCTCCCCACTCTGTCTCTAGTGAATCCTCTTACCCCACACCTATATCTCTGGCCTTTACCACAGTTCTTGTATGCATAAATAAATTAATCTTTTAAAAAATAAAATATTACTCTCTTCAAATTGATGTATGTATGGTGATAATGAAGACATTGTTAAATTATAATCTACTTTCTAGAAAGTCCAAAATTAGCTAGTCAGAATGTCATTTGAGAGGTTTTCTCTCCACTGGAGGCTCACACAATTTTACTTCAATGTTGGCATCGCTGAATGCTTCTCCTTTGGTCTCCTCTATGGGATTTTCTCTCCGGGAAAAGACTCCTTTCTTCGGCAGCATCGAAATTCCCGAGTTTCCATGCTGTCGTGCTGGAGACACTGTTTCTTTGATTAGGCAATAACAAACTGCAGATAAAAAGTTTTTTTTGAAGTTTTCGTTCAGAAATGCATAAACTATGGGATTACAGATGGAATTGGAGAATCCAATTATTTGCACTATTGCAAAAATCATCTTGATTGTGACATCATCATATTTCTTTTCAAAATTACCTGCAACAGAAAGCAGTGCCTTAGAATGCATATATGTTTTCATGAGCAAAAAAGTAAAAATTTCTGTTTATCAACAATCTTTACCAAGAATGCTCACACTTGTACAAGTGGTTAAAGGTGTAAAAAATTCTCAAAGCCACTTTTGGAAGAGTCATTGACATGTGAAGAAAAATAGCTGTCTTCATTCTTAGAGAAACTAAGGTCATAGGCACAGCCCAATCCTAGCCTATATTAGGGGCTTGTATTTCAACTTGACTCCAAGCTTGTGTAAACTGGAAGTAGGAGTTACCCTTCAAAGTTTCACTCAAATGAAAAGAAACACAGTCATCTGGGTGCCATGTTAAGTCAGATTATCAAAGAGAATATACCAACACTCTGGCTGAAAGCCTCCTTAGGAAATTTAGGTAGCTCCAGTCAGAGTTGCAAGCAGGAAAAGCTGATGGGCTTAACATAAGGCATCACGTGAACTAGGATCTCAAAAGTGTTCCATTACCTTCTGTTATTACTGAAGATTTCATCATAGCCATACATTATTACCCACCTACCTACCACATCTATGATTTGGTGGTTTACTATTTGTTCCCAAGCACAGTAACAGATATCAATGACTCAGAATCCATTCTAGCAGGAAATGAACTAGAATTTCCATCCAATGAGAGCTACGGGTACTCACTGTATTCAATCATCATGTGAACAATGTGGAAAGGTGCCCAGCACACAGTGAAGAGGGCCACCACAGTCACCATCATAATGACAGCACGCTGCTTCTTCCTGCACCCCAGGACACAATGCATTAGCTCACTTCTTGGCAAATGCATAAAATCGATAAAGTTGTTTGATAGAATTTGAGCCTCTCACCCATAATTTTTCAAATATTAATGAAATTCATGATAGGTTAGTTATAGTCTGTTTCTCATCCTTCCCCATTACTGTTATCTGCTGTAATACCCTGTATTGCTCATAAACATTCTTATGGTGTGTCTGGCGCTCTATCACATGCTTGGCAGGGATTATGTCACTAATCTTTCCTTATAGACCAGTTGACAGATGTAGAAACTAATGCACTGAGATGATTAAGCAACTTGCAAGTCAGATGGCTAGTAAGATTAAATTAATAAGGGCTAGTTTGGACTTAAACTTAGGAGTCTAACTTGAGTGCCTAAGCTCGCTCTTGTTTTATACTGAAGAACACTCATACCTTTGATAGAAAACATACTAATATTTATGAAGCATATAAACTCTGAGGATAGAATTAAATTTGATGTTTTTTTTGTGTATCTAAATGATGCCATTAGCTCAAGAATCAAATCAGTTTTCTCCAGGAACTCCTCTAAAGGAGATGAACATCTGCAAAAGATTTACACACGTGCATGGTGCTTTAAGTTGATAAAAAGCCCTATTCATTAGTTCTTATTTCACCCTGGCAACCCTTTCTTCCAAGGAAATGGAAGAGCTAAATCAACAACACAACACGTCCAAAGGTGCTGGACAGTCCCACACCCTAGAAGTTCAGAGAGATGATTTCTTTATACAAACTGAGCACTAGAGGTCACTGCATACTTAAATGATCAAGCCATTAGACTTCTTGCAAGATTACTTGGTTTTGTTTTTCATAGTCATCCAGTGCACTTTATAAAGATGAATAGCATAACAGTAAACTGTATTTTAAAATTTCTAATAATAGACTGATCAGAAAATAAACCCTTATATAAAAATAAACATATCAGTAATATAATTTAAACAGCACACTCTGGTTTCCAACAGCTCTTATATGCCATCCCACATAGTTTAGCATCATGCTAAACTGGAAGGAAGTGGCTAGAAGGAAGTGAGGATGAAGGTTATTACATTCCTGGCACACTTGAGGAAATCTGAGGCCTTATCTGGCTGATGAGTGGCAGAAGAGAAGGGCATCACCCCTCTTTCTTCTGTGGCAGTCTGACACACAGACAAAGCCATAGCCATTTTCCAAATGCCCAGTAAGTTTCTCTCTATAGTAGTGGCTCCCCTTTTATTTGGAAGCTGGTGGTCTTGCTCTTTCTTCCTCCCAATACATAAAACCTCAAAAGTTTAAAGTCAGCCCATACCCTAAATGTGAATTTAATATGACACTGAGTAAATTGTCCAGGAATTCTGAGATCCCCAACAAATTGTTCTTGCCAGCACAAGACATTAAAACTAGTTTAAATAAAAGCAAATAATTCATTAAACCAACCTGGCTATTTTTGACATTTCTTTTCCGTGAATAGTTCGAAGCACTGAACCATCTCCCACTCTTTTCTTTATCCAGAGTTCATAACCGATTTTACTGTACAGGATAAGCATCAACATAAGAGGCAGGAGGAAGAGGATGACAAGGATGAAGGTGGTGTAGATTTTCTGGTGCACCGGGCTGGTCCATTCTTCCAAACAGCAGATATGTTCTTTTTCATATAAGAAGTCATACTTAATCTTTAAAATAAAAATAGTTAAGTTAGAAGAACCAATAGTCAGCTTGAGAAGATCAGAAAACTTCCAAGTATAATTGTAAATGCATCATTTTTCAGATTTTTACATTTAGTATGATAGTTTAAGTCAGATGCAATTTAATTGTTATTCTGTTGCAAATGTGGTTTTTCTACTTCACTGCTTAAGAGTGTAAGAGTTGTGTACACTTTTTTCTATATTAAGTGTAATTGAGGTCTGTAGCTTATTCATTTTTCATGTTTCTCAACTTTTTACACTATCATCATAAATTCTTAGTTGGAACAATGACTAAAAAAAGTGAGCAATGGAAAAAAAATTGTATCACAAGCCAGCCAGTTTAGTATTATGTTATTTTGCTTCCTCATTGTTGAAGAGACAAATTTTGACAAGGCATCAGACTTCCTCTACTTGATAAGTTCTGAAAGTCTGTATTTTGTTCCTGTTATTGCCAAGTGCACTCAGACTACTGCAAAGATTTTTTTTTTTAGAACAATGTTTCTTTTTTTTTTTTTAGAGATTTATTTATTTATTTATTTATGCATACAAGCACTGGGGTACAGGCCAGAGGTGTGGGGGTGGGGTGAGAGGATTCACCACAGAGAGCAGGGAGCAGAACAGGCAGATCAACAGAAGTACACTGCTGAGGGGAGCAGCGGGCACAGCAGGAGAGGTCTACCGCGCCATGTGGGTCCCCTCCCTGGCCGGCAGCAGGGATCGAACTCGTGCTGCAGTGGCTGCGGTTTTGCTTCATAGTGCATTGCTTAACCCACTGCGCCACCAGGGAGGCCCCTACTGCAAAGATTTTTAAGATGCAGCTTGTTGTAACTTATAGATTCTGAGATAAAGAATAATTTAAATTGATTTAAATTATTGCCAATTTACATTTCCAAGCTCAGTTCTAAACCTTAGAGGTATACATTTTACAGCAAGGCAATGTCTATTGATTGATAATATTTCTGACAGACTTATGAATTCAAATATTTAATAATAATGTTAATAGAAGAAGCTAATAAGATACCAAACTTTTAAAATACATTTTAAAAGTTATTTATCTGAATAATATGGATAAAAATTAGATAATTTGTGAAAACAACTGCCACTTTAGTTGCTCTAAAGCTTTATGGACGAAGCATTGTTAGCTCTTAGATATATTTCTGTCTTCAGTCCCAGAAAATTTTATCAGTAATCTTCAAGGACAATGGAATCGGGGGAGGGGGAGTAGAGGGTAAGAGCTTTTTTAGTATACTCATCAAAGGTATGACTACTCAAGTCTGAGGATTAAGAAATGTGCAGTTCTTTTAGACTGCATTATAACACTTGCAAGACAACAACCCCAGGTCATATATTGACAGGTCCTAGAGTGCAGAGCTAGCCTGGCAGCCTCCAGGAGGTTTCAAGTTGCTTTGGGAACAAAACGAGACTTCCTGAGGGTATGTTTGGATGGTCTGATGGAAGCTGATGTTAGCCTTTCTCTTTTCAAATGTGTTTGTTTCTGACCTTCCACCACCTAAGAGGTTGCCTAAGGTCAGATGTAATGCTTGGTCCCACCCACAGTTCCTTTTTCATGATTCCTTCCTGCTGAACACAAGCCCTATCTTTTACCCAACTCAACTCTTAGAATGGGCACCGGAGAAAGAGATGGTTCAAGTTCTGATGTTAGGAAAGCCCCTTGATCAACACCCCCACCTCCATGATAGGACGTTTTGCTTCTCCTTATATTAAATATACTGTTATCCAGGGCAAAGCTGGCATTAGAAAAAAGGTTGAGATGTTCTGAATGCACATTTTTCAAACAACGAAGGGGTACAAGTGATGACTAGTTTAACTGCCCTATGCTTCGATTCCCTGAAAATTATAAAATACATCACTTCTGAGAAAAAGCTCAGTGAGAGCATAGCAAAGGGGAGCTTCAGTGAGAAACGGTGGAGTCATCCAGGTGATAAATTCAGACCCTGCTACACGCTTTTGCTAATAGAATTTAAGATGGGGAAGGTGGCCATGGGAATACTTATTAGTGTGTTCGCTTGATTTGAAAAACAAAATCTTACCTAAAAAGTAGATCTGATTTGGCTAGTCTGTCTGATTTAAAGTGGGCTTTGCAAATTAGATTATATGCATTTTCTAGAAACTACAAGTTAACTATTTAAAATACAGTCACAGCATATGATAAAATAAATTTATTTTTAAAAAGTAGACAAATCTCCTTGGGTTCTATGAGAAACAAAAGTGGACCTCATAAGTTGAAAATGTGTTGGGCCCTCAAGAAAGGGGTCTGTGAATATGGGTTTCCTGCTGGAAATGGAAAGGCCCTCAGAAAAGGAGCTGGCCACAGGCAGTTGCATCTGGATCCTAAAGGACCCTGCATGAGCGGCTGGTAGAGAAGGGAGGAGCAGCTGGATGCTTCAGTGGTATTACTGATATCTTTGATATCAGTAGTATTTGATATCTTCATAAGGTGAAGAATCAGTCTGATGACAGAGAGAGCCAAGCACTCTCGTCCTGTCCTCTCCCCATTCTCCTTTCCAGCTGCAGAGGAGTCAGAGACAGCCAACTGACCAGGCATGAGAGAAACCCAAGGCAAGAAGGCAGAGGAAAGAGGATCATGTACTCCTCTGTATTGTGGGATTCTAGACCTACAGATGTCATAACCTAGGGAAAAGGGATGTTTTTATTTATTTATTTATGTATTTTTAAAGATTTATTTATTTATGCATACAAGAGCTGGGGTACAGGCCAGATGTGTGTGAGGTGAGAGGATCCACCAGAGACAGAGTGGGGAACAGAACAGACAGATCTACTGAAACACAATGCTAAGGGGAGCAGTGGGTGAGGCGGGGGAGGTCTGCTACGCCATGTGGGTCCCCTCCCTGTCCGGGGATCAAACTTGTTTGCTGTGCCACTGATGCTTCACAGTGTAGCCGCTCAACCCACTTGCCACCAGGGAGGCCTGAAAAGGGATGTTTTCAATTGAGAGTATTGTGATGCTGGACTAGACATTTTAATAATGATATTAATATTGTTCTTGTGACTGAATGTGACTAGATGAATTTTATTATCTGAATGACTGGCAGAGAAGGATGGGGTTCCATGCAAGACATCATCCAAATGATGTCATCAGAGGACTGGGAAGTATTCAGATTGCATTTTCATAGGTAGCTCAGGATAGGATGGACTTGCTCTCTGCTCTGATCTGCAGTCCAGCCCATTCAGTATAGCAGTGGCACAGAAGTTAGGCCGCTTTCTGAAAGTGCCCTGGCCAAGGGCTCACTGGGTATTTCTCAGTGGACACTGAATGTGCAGTAGCTCCACACTTGCCTTTGTCATTTTAAAAGGATACATGATTTCAAAAATTATCATAGGTGGTGTGTGAGCACCCCACCCGACTGTCTTTGGAGATTGCTATCTAGGTAAGATCACCTCTGCAAGACATGTTCAGTGCCCCCTTGTGGGGAGCCAGGTCACTGAAGTCCACACTCCCTCCACTGCGGGTCAGCGCCCTGGGCTGTGCCCCTTGAGAAAGGTGTGAGAAGCTGGGCTGGGTGACATGATCCCCTCATGTGTTTCCAGTTTGAATTTTAATTTATCAATTAATAGAAAGTTAAGAAAGGACTTTAAAAAGAGAATCAACTAGTTAGTAGATAGCCAACTACTATTTTTTTATGAGTCTTAAAGTAAAATTCTGGAACAACTACTGGTACCTTAAATCATAACAAGACCCTGGAGGATACTAAGAAAAGGCATGTTCACTGGAAGCTACATGTAGAAAGTAAAACTGAAAACTTAATCATTAAGCCTTAATGTGAGATCAAGGAAATGCTAGCAAAACAGGAAATAATTCTAAAACAAAATATTGTATTATACTTGTGAAATCTTCAGTGGAATAACTCAAATAGGACAAATATACTATAATGCTCTTGCAGGAAGGAAAATTGCTATAATTAAGAGAGGTGGGAAAATATTTCAATACCTCAAGTCGTTGTACATGCCACATAGGTGAGCCTACGATGATTGCCACCAGCCAGATCACACCTGTAAGCACATTAAAATCAACAGAACACAACTCAGTGACGCAAAATATGCCCATAAAATCATGTCCCCAGAAAGACTCCTCGTGCTGAGCACACCGTGTCGTCCTTGCTCAGGAGCGGCGCAGGGGTCTCCTCCTTGTCTCTCTTCAGTCTGTCACTGTCTTAATTACTGCTGAACAGGTTTTAAGTGTTTAAAACTCTTCAACAGAGTTTTAAATCGTCTATTTCTGAAAAATAAAAAAGCCAAATCACTTAACCTGGTCTATGAGGTCCTTATAATTCAGGGATTCAAGTTCTAGGATTCATAAGTCAGTCTCTCCCTGGCCCCACCTTATTATCATCCAATTGATATCTTTCATGCAATCACTTCTCCAATCTTTTGTAGAAATTTTGCAGAAACTGAGTCTGTTTGGCTTAGTCAATTGCCAATCCTCCTAGATCACTGCCTGTTTCGGGGTGGCAGAGCTGGGATTAGATGTACATTACTGGTATAACCTGTGGCCACTTGTGGGCAGGAAGGTCTAGCAAACTAGGGTCGAGGGTAAGGAGGTCTCAGCCTGGAGGAGGTGCAGGGCATGTGGACACAGAGGTATCTAGTGTAACAGAACTAGAGGGAGAGGATTTAGGTAGCATTGAATCCCCCATGGGGAGATAAACCTCCTGGATTTAAAACCTTCCTCTGACTGCCTATTTTTAACTTTGCTTTTAGATGTTGAGACTCCTTCACTTCTCTTTACTTCTTGATAACTCCCCTCCTCTGTGTATTCCTTCATTCCACACTCGGGCATTGTGTTTAACTATTCAGATGTTAGAGTATGGTCAATTATTAAAAGCCGAGAAGTCTTTGAATTCATTGTAGGAAGGATGTGACATAAATTTGAAACTAAATCTAATGAAATTTTTCCCCCTATTGATTTATCAACTCATTTCAAACTATTTGAAATGAGTTTGGCGTGGCAAAGCCTTCAAGGGTTCATTCAGTGATTCCATCCCTTGCAGGCTAAATTCTTTCTGCAGAAATAAATATTTGCTTATTTCACTCAAGTGAGATAGGAGTCAAATTTTCTCTTTAATGATCCTACTGGAACCTCCTGGACCTCTGGGTACTTAGCCATACTATAGCCAAACCACTATGTTGCACATAAGGTTGTCAGTGTCTTGATCATTATGATGGAGAGGAAAAACGCTCTGGTAGACGGTGTGAGACTTAGGGACGTGGCTTCAAGTCTACTTCTATCACTCAAGCCTGCTCCTATCACTTCCCCAGGAAGAGCCAGAGCAGGCTGAGGATTCAGGACTACCTAAGGCACAGTCATGAACTGGGTGGAACGTGTCTTTCCCAGGCAACTCCAGCCACTGTCCTCATGGGTTCCTGGTCTCTGCTGTTGTGCACCCCACTGGAGCAGCACCTTTGTCCTCTACTTTCCTAACGACTTTCCTGCCTGCTATCAGACTGTCCCTGCCCTATGAAGGATGTCAGAACTGCCAGACTTCTTCCCTCAGAATGAATTTATGAATCTAATGAATGTTAACATGGCCCTGCTACGACAGTTTGTCTCAGATCCACTGAAAGCAGAGCCTGAGAAGATAAGGCTTCAACTGCAGAGGTCGATCTGAAGTGACAGACTCTGTGCTGAGTCAGGCCTAACAAAGAGGATTGACACCTTCAAATTACACTCTGGTGTCAAGGAGTTAGATGAGAATCTACTCTTCTAGTTAATAAATCTGGTTCTTTCAGAAGAAATTCTTTGTGTTGCAATGAAGACTGTCATCAGCACTGCGGCCTCTCCAGTGGCCTCACCGAGCATGGTGAAGGCCCTTCGGTGGGTGTATTGGCGCTTCATTTTAAAGGGATGCACAAGTCCCTGGTGCCTCTCCACAGCAATACAGGTCATGGTGAGAATCTCCGTCACGATAGCAGTGGACTGCACAAATGGCACCAACTTGCAAATGAAGGCACCTGCAGCAGGAAACAAGAGCTCTTAGCCAGCAAGAAAGAATTCAGGTTTGAGCTGTTTCTTTGTAATAATTATTGTGGATAATTCTGGGCTTCTGTTCAAAAGTCTTTGGACTATTATTATATAATAAACACAACATAATTGCAAAAGGTTGCATGGGCTAGTGGATACTAAATTCCTAAATCATGTAATTATGCATAATAAGACAATCAGAAAGGAAGTAAATCTCTGATTGACGATAATAGGGGGAAAATAAGTGTGACCTTGCTTGAAAAAGAGCAAAGTCAATGTAAAGTGATCTTCTAGGTTCTAAATGAGTAATCTTTGCTTTTTTTTCCCCCTTTCTTTTGGTTCCCTGTCAAATCACAGAGGAGGGATAATTCTCATCAAAGACTTCTAGATGTCCTCTTTTACCTTTTATCTACCTTTGATGTCCTGTCCAAAACTCTACACTCTTAACTGATTCACTTTCTGTACAGCAGAGATCTCCAACTGGTATCCCCTACGCAAGATTTGGCCTGCAAACAAGCTTCCTTTGATTTACATAATGTTTTAAAATATTCAAATGCATTGCCAATATTAAAAATGTTTATACTACCTTCTAGCGCTTGGCCATTTATATTTATATGCCTCTTGTGACATCTCTGCTCTTGAATCCCTCTTGCTCATTACGACCAAATTTTCCCCCCAAAATTATTCTAAACCAACACAGAATCATAAGCTCAAGAAATATAAGCCATGGCAAGCATTCACTAAAAGTGGCAATCCTCTCCTCACCTTGTCTCACAAATCTCTCAAGTTCTGCTTATATATCTACACTGGAGGTTTTCTGCTCACCTCAGACCTTTGCTGGCTCTTGCTTCTGCTTCGAATGTTCTTCCCTAAGATAACTCACTCACATTCTCACTTCAGTCTATGTCCAAATGTCACCTTCTCCATGAACCTCCCTGCTCTGACAAACATGTCTGTCATTACAACCCACCTGTCCCATCCCCTTTCACCTGGTCTCACTCTTTACATTTCTTACACTACTCTTTTACTTTCCAGCATACTAAGTAATGTACTGATTTATTGCTTCTATTTTTTTTAAAGATTTAATTATTTATGCATACAAGAGCTGGAGTACAGGCCAGAATTGAGAGAGGTGAGAGGATTCACCAGACAGACTGGGGAGCAGAACAGGCAGACTGACTGAAACACATTGCTGAGGGCAGCAGCGGGCGAGGCAGGAGAGGTCTGCTGCGCCATGTGGGTCCCCTCACTGGCTGGCAGCAGGGATCGAACTCATGCTGCAGTGGCTGCAGTTTGCCTCATAGTGCGTTGTTTAACCCACTGCGCCACCAGGGAGGCCTCTGCTTCTATCTTTTCATTGAAATTTCCCAAGTCCTTCTAGATTGTAAATGCTCCAAGAACAGGATTTTTTTTCTCTTCTTCCCTGATGAGAACACAGATTTAGAGTGTCATACAGAAGGATTTTGCTAAACATTTATTGAATTGAGGAGAAGAGTCTCTCAATCTCTAAAAGTACTTCCATACAGCCATTTCGAAAGGTTCATGTTGGGGAAATTGCTTTTCAGTAATTCTACCCATTTCTAGTTGTTGATTGTTCTTTCAGAACTAACCAACTATCTTTTCCAAATAATAGCTCTTCCTATATTTGAAAGAAATCTCTCTTTCCCCAACTTGCTTATTACTGCCTGTCCCCCATTTGGCATGCTTCTCATCAGAATTTCTTCTATTCTTTCAGTCAAACTGTAGATTTAAAAAGTCGGTCAGGCTAAGGTTAAAGTACCACCAGAAGAAACTTCATAAAACGGATATGTATCCATTATCAACACATTTTAGGTTTCACTATCCAAATAAATAAGGATTATTATTATCCTGCTTTTGTATTAGTATCCCATTTAGTGTTATCCCACTGTAGTGTTCTCTCTTCTGAAGACAAGAAATCATCTTGTCCATCATAATAGTATGTGAGATTTGCCAGCTAATTCCCTGATATCAGATAGGATATACACTGATCTAATTTATCTGATCTATTAACCACAGTGACCTCAATTTCATCCTGTATAAAAAGGATCAATCCCTACCCATCAGTCAGAGAATTGATGTGAGTGGTGCATAAAATGACATTAGCGCCCACCACAGAAGTGTAGTTTCATATTGGCAGCTCTGTTTTCTTCAGACAGTCTGATTAAAAGAATTGAGGTAAATTTGATGTATTTGTTGTTAAAGATTTTTTTTGTGTGTGACTGAACAGCCCACTAAAGGACATCTAGTTCTCTGATCTTATTTCCAAGATAAAGATATTACAGCTCAGAAGAGCTAAGTGATTTGCTCAGGTCTACACAGCTTTTTATTGACAAAAGCAAGGCATGAGCCCCTAATCATTGACTCACTTCTTCCCACTACAACACCCTCACTTATCTCAGTGTGGTGGTTTTCTCGCCCACATGCTCACAAATCATCTATGTAATAATGTACCTGAGAATTTGCACCAAACTGTAGTTCCATTATCTGTCATCTTAACCTTTTAATGAATCCCAGTAGCTTATGTACGTTACTCATCACCTCTGACATTTCTCCAACTAAATTTCTGGACATTACTCTCAGGGTTTCCTCGATCATGTCTCTGATATTCTTCAATATCATGGTTTGTCATTTGGTCTAGGCTGAAGAATTGAGTTCTTTTAAAAATAGGTAGATGCTCTTCTGCTATCTATTCATTTATCTTGGATCTTTATTTACATTTGACCATATTTGCCCCTTGTAATTGGGAGGTCATTTTTCAAGGTCTAGAAGCAAAATAGACATTGAAAAGTTTGCTTTTGCTCTGCCCTTCACTGAATGTCTGTCATGAACTCCACCTTCTTTTCCACCTCTGTTCTGGCAATCTCTCTGTTGAACTCTTCAGGCGGCTCCTTTTATGAGAGCCTGCCTACTGTGAACTGTAGAGGTTTAAGCCATTTTGCAAGAATGTGTCCTGTGGGACACTTCTTCCCATAAATGGCAACATGAAACTGGGATAATCCTAGAATCTCCTGTGTAGGGCTGTTTTCTTGGGATGCCCTGCCCTTTTGTCCTAATGAGAGTACCTGATTTTTAATATCAGAATTGAGTTTCTCAGACCCTGCCTAGAATGACTATTATATTTTGATTGTCACCATCCACCTGCGTTTCCTAACAGAAATACAATCTCCTCTGGTGCATAAACTCTCCCCCATGTTAGATTAGGTAAGAGGCCCTACAAGGGAAGGAAAGACAGAAACTTGTGTATGATCCTTTCCAATGTTAAGAGTGCAATGGAGATGGAAGGGAGGCTTGAGGCGGTGTGGTCACAGGCTCACCAAATTAGGTTGTGCTGTTCCCAGATCACCAGGGTTATCAGACCACCGCTCAGTTACTGCTGCAGACCTCTGGGCTTGGGCCCTACTTGTTGCGGGTCCATCCTTGCAGCTTCACACCCATCCTCTGAGCCCCCACCTTCCTTCAGATCCCTTCGCTTCTCAAGCTACTTGTCAATCAGCTATTACTTGTAACCAAGTAAACTTACTTGATAATACTTCTCTTTTGTTACCTTTCCTGAAAGGTGCATTTCTAAAATGTAAACACTAAGGTCAGTATTCCTTCTGTGTGTGTTAACTCTAGGATCATACAATCCAAATCCTACTGTTAGAATTTGCCTCCATTGCTCCTTCCATTTCTATTACATCTGATTTTGGCATTAAAAAAAAAAACTACAATAATTCTTCTCTGCCTACTGGATTAGGAACAAATGCTTTGGTGCAATACTTTTTTTTTTATTATTATTAGTTATATTTGACATCATTTGTAGTCCCCAGGGGGTACCCACCACCATTTCACCCATGCACCATCACCTCAGTCCCTTGT